>CANSZD010004090.1:0-304860 GCA_947648045.1 Beta corolliflora
TATCAGAAATGTAAGTTGATTCCTTCTTTTAAACTGCTAATTTCCTTTACATGCGACGTGTTCTGAGTGAGTCATTGTGAAATGTTCACAATCACATGCAAAACTCGTCACCAAATTCTTGAAGTAAATATTCACCTTATGATGATTAATCTTATTATATTAATTTCTTTCTAAGTGTGTTTGTGCTGATTAAATTCTCCAAAATTTTTCAAGGATTAGGCTGTCTCGTAAGGGTAAACAAATCCAGAATAAACATCAGCGCTTGATAAGAAAATCTAAACCGAAGTACTTCTCACCCTCCCCTATAGCAGTATCTTGGATTCACTTCCTCTGTATGTATGAAGAGGCTAAAAGAGTCAATTAGCCTTTCCATATGAACCTGTGAAGATGGCATCATTTTCCCCATTTAATAAAACTCTGAGGCTAAATAAATGATTGGTTAAATCAATGGTTGAGAATTCCATCTTTGTAAACTTTATAAATAAAACACACACGGGAACTTATGTGGCTGTCAGGTAATGCCATACTTGAGTATGTCGGGTTGAATGTTGTTTGGATTCTTGTTGTCTATGTTATAGATCATCTCTTGGGTTTTCCTAAATCTACTTTTATATCAAACCATTTGATACCTTGCATGTTGAGACACAAAATAAATCATTCAAATGTGAGAAAACCATTATTCTTAATTTGAGAATGAAACCTTCTAGAGATCCAAACCGGAATCAAAGCTCATTTGTTAATAGTTGGATCATAATAACAATTATGAAGTTCTAATACTAAACCCCGAGAGGAAGGTAAAAATAGACTCTGATCTACAAACTAAGCAAGACACTTTCGAACATTGCCCACCGGAGGTCCGCTGCTCCACCACATCAACGATACACTTTTCTTTTAAGTTTTGCCCAAATTGCAAATAATGTGGGATCCACACGCAGGTATCAAACACCCATGAAGTAGAAGTAGATAAGTTAATCTCTATAACATAAATACCGAAGTTGAAGCACCACTCTTCTTATCCTCAGATACAGCAGGGCGGTTCCTCTTCCAGGTGGCTAATCTTATGGCAGTGGAAGCACTCAGTAGTCCTTGCTACTTTTGCCTTAGGAGTGGCCTTTGGCTTAAGTATCATCGGTGGCAACAACCTTGCCCTTGTTCTTCTTTAGAGGTGCCCCCCTTTTCTTGAATTGCTTGCCTTTCCTAGCCATTAGAACATCCCTATGTTCGGGTTGGTGGCGAGCTCCTTATGGCTTGAGTAAGCATACCATGTAGCTCTTGCAAAGTAGCCTCCCTCCTTGCATGTAAAAATTCAAGCGAAAGTTTTGAAAATTTTCGGGCGAGGATTTGATCACAATATCGATTGTTATTACGGGGATAAGAGAAGCCCGATTTTTCCATGATCGAAAATGTCCAATCATATTGAAACACATGCGGACCAACGGGTTTTCCTTTTCCCGACTTGCACTCCGGCAATTACAATGAGCTTCAAACCTCTCCCGGCCTCACGTTCTTCGAAACATAGTTTTGGTTGTTGGAGGATGGAATAGGCATCCGAGACCATCAAACGTTTTTGTGATGAGTTCCATGCAGCAAGCATCAGGCATGTTACTTGCCGCGAATTTGCCTCAATGGTTTGTCTTGCTCTCCCTTTCGGTTGGAGTACGGTGTCTAGCGGGGTTCGGGGAGAGGATTATCAAGAACACAAATTATTCACAAATTTGCAAAATAGGAAACTTTTGGATTTATGCTCGATTTTAGAAAATCGAGTTTCCTAAAAATAATTTTTTTTATTAATTATGGGTTGACTTTTGGCCAGTTGACCGGCAGCCTGAGGCGCCAGTCAACGGCCAAACTTCGACACCCATAAAACTTCACGAGCTAGCGGCCTGATAGGGCCAAACCCCTTCCCCCGCCAAAGCCGGTGTGCACACCCATCGCACGGCGACCGGCGGTCATCACCGAGGCCGAGACCACGCGTGCGGACCTCGGCCGCCGTTCATCGCGGCGCGACAAAGCCAGGCCAACAACCGCGAGCAAGCTCGGCGGGTCGCGGTAGACCAGCCCGGCCGCAAGGTCGCCACGCGCGCGCCGCCCCTGCCCCTAAACTCGCCGTCCCGACTCTACGCCTCCCCGAGTGGCTCCACCAGGTGCGGTGGTGCCACCCGGCCATGGTGGGCAAATTCTTTGAATTTTGTAACAATTTACAAAATTTCCATTTAATCTTTAACAAACAATTTATTTAAAGATTTAGGATTTAATTAGGTTTTAATAGCGAAAATTATGTAAAAATTACGAATCACTTAACAAACTCAAACAAAATTTTAAATTTGTTAAGATTAGATTTCAATGCTCAATCTATATTAAACATTAAATCTAACAAGAAATTCCAAAATTAGGGCAAAAAACAAATTATATCCAGAAAAATTCATAAAATTAACATTTAAATTCCAAAAAAATTCGAAAATAATTTTTAGGGTGATATAATGAATTATCATAACAAATAAAATCAAATATTTTAATTGTTATCCTTAAATGTTATGAATAATCAAATTAAACATAAAAATTTAACCAAAATTTTATAAATAATATGATAAAATTCGAAAATAAGTGGGAAAAATAATCAAATTATTTTCAGCCATCATATTATTCTAGATCTATGTGGGTGATGAACGTTAGATTTATTTAACAAATTAAAAATCAAATCTTTAATTGTTAACAAATTATTTCAATGATTAATCGAATTAAACATAAATAATTTTAAATCTAACAAAAATATTTATAAAAATCCGAAAATTTTAGTGTGAATTAAACAATTTATTTCGTCCCTCATATTAAAAATTCGGACCTTAATAAAAATATTTGAGCATAAATCACAATTAAATCATTTATTTATAATTTCCAATCAATTAATATCAAATATCAATTATGCAAATTCAAGCCATAAATAAATCTTCCCTTAATTGAATAAAAATAATAACTTTGCATACAATTACATGATCATATGAATATTATGAATTAGGCAAAAGCGATCATTTGTAGGAGCAATATAGATGCATATAGCGGAATTTCGGAAGCAAATTTCTAACATCTATCGAGATCGCATGCATAACGTAAATATGAATCGTATTATAAGGAAAAGAGATGTCTGGCCTTTGTAGCGTGTTTTCTGGGATTACGAGTCTAGAGATCGAAAAGCAATTGATGTCCTCTACTTAGTCGCGGCGCAAATTGAATTCCGCGTTTCTTTAGAAACGGAAGAGGATGAGCGAGATTTCCTTTTTGCTTTTTAGGGAGGGTGGCGGATTTTCAAAGGGAAATAATAGGGTTTTCTCTCTTTTTGGTTTGAAAATTCTTGTCGGAATTGAACGTTATTTTTACTCCTATTATAACCTTTTATAATAGTAGGAGAATAAAATAAGAGAGAGAGCTTAGCTAGCCCAATTTCTCCTCTTGGCCTAGGTTTCCCTGCTTGATTGGTTCTTCTGATGTGGCGCATGTAAGATTAGGTTAAGCTTGGTTGTAGAGTTCAATCGATATTGTCTTCTTAGCAACGTTTATTTAGCAGTAAATGTGATTCTTAAATTAACGTAATTAATTATCTACATAATAATTAAGCATATTTAGTAATTGCTTAGGGATGTCCCCAGGACGTATTCGCCCGTATTTCGGGCTCCTCCGACGTGATCACAGCGGTCGTAGTCTCGGTGAACCTACCAGCGCCCGGTGTCGGGATAGGTGGTGGTCTCAAGTAGATCCAACCTCCACGGGCTTCTCCTCATCATCCTTCTTGTGATGGAAGAGCCCGTGGTGGTGGTGATGCTCCGACATGTTTGATGTTTTTTGCTTAGTAAAATATAAGAGGACTTAATAGTAGGATTAGGTATGTGATTTTATGATTGGATGGTTTTGATCAATGTCTTACAGAAGTCCCTATTTATAATACTATATGATCAAATTAACCCAAAATTTCAAAGATTAAAGAAAAGAAAGAGGCAGTAGGTAACTGCCCTCATTTCGGAGAATTGTCGCTGTCCCACACGGTTTGTACCCCCACATAATTTGTGTTTGTGAGGATGACATGATTTGGTTCAGGATATTTTTTCATTATGCTAGCCTCTAGTTAAGATTTGGAGGTATGTGTGGAGATTTTTCAAAGTGATTTGTGTCCTTGTATTAGTGGTATTAAGGAATGTGGATATTGTATATGGCTGTCTTCTCTTATTAATTTATTTTTGACAGTTCTGGCTTTCTTTTAAAGACTTATCGTCAATGGTTCGTTGTTAGGCGGGCGCGAGCGTTATATTTGAGTGTTAAATTTTCTTACTGTTAGTTCTTTTTTATTGCGATAATTACGCTTTGGGTAGTTTAACTGTCTATTTCAGCGATTACTTTTGGTAAAAAGATAAGCTTTTTAGTTGGCGATATTACGCTTCTTTATCATCTTATAACAATCATTATCGCTCACTTTTGCCTCATGAAGTTCTTTTTACTTGATTAAGGATTATTTATCTCTACTAATCTAATTAATTAAAGGAGTACCTTTATGCTAAAGTACCAACCTTTTTCACTTCTTAAAGACGGTGGCCAGAATCCGGTTGTTGCGATAGAAAAAGAAAGGCGAAACGGAATTTAAGACAACGGTTGTTCCTGTAATTTTGATTAGTTCATTTGTTTATACTTGGGTTGTGTCTTATCTTTCTTTCAATTGTTGGCCAACAATAGACAAATTAGATAAGTTGGATTGCTAATTAACTTTGTATCTTTGGTCATGGAATTAAATTAATTTATTCACATACTCCAAATATTACTAATCATGAGTAGGGGTGAGAATGGCCGAGCCGATCCCGAATAGTGGTAGGCTCGGCTCGAGCTCAGTATCGAACGAGGCTCGGCTCGAGCTCGAGGCTCGTCGAGCCTCAAAAATGGAGCTCGGCTCGGGCTCGTGTGTTGGAATATGAGGCTCGGCTCGAGCTCGTTTGCCTTTTTTATACTAATGAATAATAATACTATTTTTATTATTCTTTTAAATAAAAAATGTAACTCGAGCCGTTCGCGAGCTTTTCGAGCCGAGCTTAGCTTAGCTCGTGGCTCGTCTCGTTAAGTCTCGAGCGGGTCCGGACTCGAGTCGAGCCTTAGCGAGTTGACCTACTCCACATAGGATTGGGAAGATGAGTTGATCACTTTGACTTTGTCTCTATTTTTATTTTATCAACTTCACCTTTTTGTATGAGCATATAATAAGGAAGAAAAAAAGACAAATATTGGGGTTCAAATCCCGAGCAACACGTGTCAAAATCCAATACTTCTCCACACGGTTTAATAAATAATATAGATATTGGAAAGACCTACAATCATGGAAAATAAAAAATAACGTGGATGTCGATTAATTTAGTTGATAAAGTTATATAGATTATAAAGTGATTTTCATTAAGCTGGAACCAAATCCGATCTAAATCATTTACGGTTAACCCGATAAACGGCCAAAAATATAATCTTTTAGAAAAGTATCATTTTCATTATGTGAAAGTATTAAGTCGAACCATATGATCCAAATATTTGGTCAGACGACCCACCCTTAAAGCCCAAAGACCAAAATGTGTGGTTTTACACTTACATCACACTTCCCACTCGCTTCTTTCTCTCTCATCAACAAAGACCAAAAACCAAAAACATGGTCATCTCCTTCCCTCGACCTCACCGGCGATGACTTTTTGGCAGCTCGTCTTCATCTTCTTCGTTGTTAATGGCGATTCAAATGAAGGAATAAGAAAATATTTCGGGAACGAAAAATAATTCAATCATCGACTTTCACTTTCTCTCTCCTCCAATCCATGGCTTCCTCCACTTTCTCTCTCCTCCCATAAACCTCCTCGGCTTCCTTCTCTACCTCCGCGGCGAGGCCTACACCACCACCACATATCGAGCAAAACTCGGCGGAAAACTTCGAATAAGATTCGCCATATGATTCGAGTCTTGCTCCATTGCCGATCTCGCTTCCTCATCTCTCTTTCTCTCTCCTCTTAGCTAAATCAACAATCTTCCAGAATGTTACACGAGATACTTTCAGCTGCAAACTCTTGAAGAAGAATGTCAGATATTGAATGTCAGATAATCTGGTAATTAAAGTTTCCAATCAGATATTGAAATTTTTATATAAGATAATAAAAGTTTAAAATCATATAAGGAATTGTTAAGAATAAGCCAATATTTGAGCGGTCTGCTCAAAATAAGTGAGATTTTGGATTAAGTCTTAATAAACAAGGCGTATCAAGGTATTATCTTTAATGACTTCAACAGGTAAACAACCTGTTATTGTAGGTCACATGTCCACGTGTCTTATTTTTATTGATTCAGATATTCAATTCTAATTTTATATAAATTCTAAACATTAATTAAATAAAAAATAAAAATAAAATCCATCTACCCTTGGATCCTTTCCCGCTCAAAACCCCTCCCTAGCCTCTCCCACCGCTCCCGTGAACACCCCCTCCCCGTCCCCCTCTTCCTGCGACCACCCCCACCCCCGTCCCCACCCCGTCGAACACCTCCTCTACCTATGACCACCCCCTTTCCCCACCCTCCTCGCCTCCTGCGAACACCTCCTTCATCTCCTCTGCCCCTGAACACCTCTTTACCTCCAACGACCACCTCTTCCTGCTCCCTGCGAACACCGGCCTCCCAAAACCACCATTATAGCCCCACGGAGGCTGCGACCATCCCCACCCGAGAAACGGCTCTCCCGTCGCTCTCCTCCACCTCGGAAACCCCGATTTCAATTCCTTTCTCTCTCTATTAGACTCCGCCTCCCTTGCCGAGGTTAGTGTTGGGTGGTGGTGGCTCGTAAGAGGATGGAGAAAAAGTTGGTGGTGTTTTTGCGATGGAGGGAGAGATAGGTGGTGGTGGTGGTGGCTCGTGAACGATGGAGAAATAGGTGAAAATGATGGGGGTGGTGGTGTGATTATTTATGATGAAATTTTTTGTGTTATTGGGTGGTAGTGGGGTTTTCGGAGGTTGCTCTTAGTGGGAGTGGTGGAGCGAGGGTAGAGCGGGAGTGGTGGTTGTGGTGGGGAGGAGGGAGAAAGAGGGCTAGAGAAGATGGCGGAGTGAGAGAGGGATGGAGGAGGGAGAAAAAGGGTTGGAGGAGAGAAATTAGTCATAGGAAAGGAAAATTTAAATACAACCCATTCTTTAGGTCCTTTGGTCACATGAACTTATTATATCCTCATAAGCTTTGGGTTGGAGGAGAGAAATTAGTCATAGGAAAGGAAAATTTAAAAAACTACCCATTCTTTAAGGTCCTTTGGTCACATGAACTTATTATATCCTCATAAGCTTTACTTATTCAAAGTTAATCTAAAGTCTGACTTAATTTGAGCCGACCGCCCAAATGTTGGCTTATTCTTGAAAAATTTTCCAATCATATATTTTGAAATCAGATATTCAAAGTTTTCTATCAGATAATTAAATTATATATTCAATATTTATTACCTAACATTAGTTGTAGAATATCTGATATTAGAAATTGATTATCAGATATGAAATATTGATTTTTAGACATTCAATTTTTGATATCAGACATTCAATATCTGATACAAGACATTGAATATATGAATCAAACATTGAATATTTGATATGAGGTATTCAATTGCATTAGTCAGATAATAAAAAAACTATGTCAAATATTCAAAGTTCAATATCAGATAATCAAAGTTTCATATCACCTAATCAAAGTTTAATTCAAATCAGATATTTAATGTTTGTATTAGATAATCGATGTATACTCGTCTAACCATAAGTTACATTAATTTGGACGAATCTGACTTAATATATACACCTTCTCTTTCATTATTCAGAAACTTCAGATTTTTTTTTTTTGGCTTTGTATGAAGTTAAAGGGTGACTTTATTGTGAGCTTGCCTAATGGAAGAAGGGGCAAAGGTGCTTATTTTTTTGTGTTGGGTATTAAGGTCCTTCTCTTTTATGTATTTGTTTACTGTTCTCAAAAATTTGGATCAATTTTTTTTCATCATTACAAATACTCTCATCCCATAGCCTTCTCAACTCGCAAACTTCTTAAAGAATAATTTCACAAGAGAACTAAAAAATTACTCGTGTTTTACATACTTTTTGTTGGAAATATAGTGTTTTCAAGGCAAAACTCATGAACAAAATTCTAAGACAAATAGATTATAATTTGGTGTGTCGATTCGTTCCCTAATGTTAACACAACTCTCTCGCACAAATGCACTTTTGGGTGAGAGGTTGGAGAGTCGGATGAACTCATACCCCAAAAATTGAAGAAGAAGATAGAAAAGAGATTATGGAAGATGAAGACCATCAAGCATATCCTCCAAAATATATAATACATATAAATTAGAAATACGAGGTAATAAGTCACCACTTTCAATATAATGGAGACATTCAACAAGCAATGAACTTATTTAACCTCCATCATTATGGTCGGAAATCCCAAACTTAATGTAGGAGTTAGAAGAAGGAAAAAAAACTTTTCTAGGTTTGAGTCATCGCTCGATCAGGAGAAGTTGCCCGGGCTATCGAGGGGAAGCTCAAACTTAAGAGTGTTTCACGAAGATCACATTAAATTCCAGCCTATAAAGTCTTTTACGAAGCTCTACAAGGTTAGTGTATTGATAGAAAGAAGAGGTGCAAGTCTCTAAAAATAAGGGTTACAACAACAATAACTCTTCCAAAAAGAGTAACAATAACCCTTCTAACTCCAAGAGCAATGAGGTCAATGCCTTAAACAAACACCGGAAAGAAGGGTTACTTTTATGGTTATTCCACCCTTCTCTCCATTAAGTATCCATTAAGCCTCCGTGATGTTTTACTTGCTCCTCAAATCATAAAAAACCTTATTTCAGTCTGCAAATTTACTACTAATAATAATTCTCCATAGAATTTGACCCTTATGATTTTTTTGTGAAGGACCTTCGTATGGGAAATATAATTGCGAGATGCAATAGTTTGGAGGAAGAATAGCCTGTCACCACCACATCACCAATAATGTCTAGCCACTGACCTCACAACATAATTAGCCCTCACGTTATTACCTTGGACATTCAGGCTCTCTAGTTTTAAGTTTTCTTAGATCTAGGAATTTAATATTTTGCAATAAGGAGCAATTTTTTTTTACTCCACTTCGTGTTTCGGAAAAACATACTTGTTTAGCGCTTCATCAATCTAATAGTAATATTGTTTATGCATTGGATGTCACTCATGCTATTTATGGACTTCTCCAATTCGTAGTTCTCAAGGCCATAATTAGTTATGTTGGATGATTTTACTCATTTTGTGTAGACTATCCCTCTCAAATTTGAATCGAAGCGAAGCAATCTTTCCTCAATTTTAGGCAATATATCACCACTCAATTTAATTTGAATGCTTGATTAAGGCTAGAGATGGAAATATCCGGTGGACCACCCGACCACCGCGCTCCACCCGGTTTATTAAGTGGGTGAAAAACCCGGTTTAAACGGATGATAGCCGGGTGACGGATAACCGGGTGACGGATGCGGGTCGGATTCGGGTGAGGTTTTTTCATCCATCACCCGACCCGTCACCCGTTTACCACCCGACCCGTTATCCGTTTAAAATAAAAAAAATATATAATTTTTTATAGGTTATCGATTTAAAGTGACTTTTTGTATGTGGGCCTTGAATCATGTACCTAAAATGCGGTCTATATACCTATTTTAAAACCCAATAAACAAAACTCTCAAACCCTAATAAAATTTCTTCCGGCCATCATATAAAAACCCCATTTGTTTCTCTCTCTTAAAACTTACTCTCTAACACTTGCCACTCTGCCGGTCCACTCTCCAGTCTACGCTCACTCCCTCGCTCCTAAGTCGGATTTCTCTTGTTTATCTCACTAATTATCATCTCTTCTTTTTGCCATTTCTTTGTTTATTTCTTCCCTCTTAGAATGAAGTAGGTGATACATACGGTGGCAATATACGATTTAGATTTTGAAGTCGAGGCTCAGAGTAAGTCGAATCTAAATTACAAAGGCTTGAAACTCTTGATTTTGTTTGAAGATGAAAGGATGTAGGATTGTAATTTTTTTAGTTAGTTTTTTCTCTCTTGTGAGTGTTGTAATAGTTAAAATGTATTCCTTTAATATCCTGCGAATGTCTTTGATGTATATTTAGTTTATCGCTAGTCTTTCTTGCTCTTGTTTTTTATTTCTTTTTCACTTATTTTAATGAATTAAAATATTGCCATATGTTAGCTAAACTTTATTTGACTCTTTAATTATTTGATGTTTTTGAACTTTATGTCTGTATTATAATTAAATGAAGTTTGGATTTGGATTTTGGATGTTTAAATTGAGCGTTTGACACTTAAACATAGTTCATCCGATTATCACCCGATCCATCTGTTTCACCCGTGGGTGATGGATGGATGGATTCGAGTGGATGTTTGACCGGGTGATGGATGGATCGGGTGGGGTGGATGAAGGCGGGTGATGGATGCGGGTGATGGTCCACCCGTCCCGAACCCGATCCATTTCCATCTCTAATTAAGGCTTTTCAATGTGATCATATGCGGGAATTCAATAATGCTTCTTCAAACTATGTTGTGTTAAGCATGATATGGTCTTTTGATTTTCTTGTCCTCACATATCCTCTCAAAATGGAAAGGTTGAACACATGATTAGAACATTAAAACATGTCTCATACACTACGTTATCATGCCTCCATTCTTCCAGAATATTGGGTAGAATCTCTTGAAAGGGCCACCTATCTTATCAATATCTTGCCTACTAAGACATTAAACAACGTTAATCCTACAGAAGTCTGTTTCGACAAACCCCCTCTTATGATCAACTTCAGGTTTTCAGGTGTCTTTCTTTTCTGATTCTTTCGGCTACTACTCGTCACAAATTGGCTCCTAGATCCACCGCATGTGTCTTTATAGGGTATTTATATCACCTTAGGGGGTATTGATGTTTTTTACCTCACCACAAATAAAGTCATAATTTCCCGTCACATCACTTTTGATAAGACCAACTTTCCTTTCCGGATTTGGGTTAACTAAATAACCCAAATTACTCCTTTTCGAAGATTGAGGGCCTTGCCCCTTGCTTTCCTCCCTTTTGGCATCTACGTGCGGCTCCTTGGCCACGCCCACCTCGTCCAGTCTACTACCGGACATGAATCTCTCTCTATGCGGCCAAGTGGCGTAGCCCAAGCTCACCCTCTTGCTCGGCCTCCCCGACGTGGGCTCCCCTTGCTCCCGACCCGGCTCCACACGCCCCCTTTCTTACATATAAACCCCGGGCCCAACATCTATCTCGGCCCAAATATGTACCCCCCTTATGTTGCCTCATATGCGCCCCACCTTCCCTCCCTCTTCTACCCTCATCTAATGAACACTCGATCCAAGCTCGCCTCATCAAACCTAACCCGAAGTTTGGTTTAACTATCCTCCCAACCTCTCCTCTCCATCGTTCACCCATTCTCAAAATGAATAAAGTGTTTAATTAATAAGGCTTTTTTGTTCAGGCTACGATTTTGAATATTTTGAAGCGCATGTTGATTTATACTCACAAATAAAATGACAAATTAAAGGTGACCATGAAAGGCACAAAGCTTGCCTTTTTTGTGATGGTAAGGTCAAAGGAAAAGGTGTTGATTGTGATGAGACTTTTAGTCCGATTGTATTATTGTTAGAGTGGCTATAATTTGTACTATCTTGAGTTTGGCAATGGCTTGGAATCGGTCTATTCATCAACTTGATGTGAAGAATGCCTTCTCATTTGGTGACTTATAAGAACTGTATACTGCATCGACCCCCTAGTTTGTTTATCGTCATTTCCCTCATTATGTTTGACGCCTTTATAAGGACTTTATGGTCTCGAATACGCACCCCATGCACGGTACCGGCGATTTGCTCATTTTTTGCTCCGGTTCGATTTTATTGTTGCTCGAGTGACACGTCTTTATTCACCTTTCGGTATGGGGCCGACATGGCATACCTTCGTCTCTATGTTGATGATATTATCTTATGCACCTCTTCGATGCTCGTCGGGACCCCCTTATTGCTAGTAAGAAAAGCGAACTCCTTATGTGCGATTTGGGGCCTCTCGGTTATGTTTTTGGTATTTGAGTTGGTCGTACTTCTTTCCATATGCTTCTCTACGAGCTAAAAAAAAAACTTAGGAAATATTGGAGCGTGCGGTATAGGAACTTCTAAAGGTTGCATGTAACACCCCGACAATCCTCTATTTTCCAAAATACCTTTTTAATATAAAACTTAGAGAATTATCAAAGTATTATCGCCCGTGTGATAACGTCGGCTTATTCACAATTTTGTGGCGGAAAACAATAAATAGCTTTGAAAACAATAACTTAGTCAACCATAAGTCAACTCCAAAACCAAACTAAAGTCAAACCAAACCATAATTAAAAGTAAACTAAAGTATTAAGCATACACACAAAAGCACGTAATCGGAAGTGAGTACTACATAATAATAAATAAATCCTAACATGATTCTAATGAACATTAAAGCAAAGATAAATAATATTATAATAACATGACAGACTAACTTTACTGAAATTAACTCAACAAACAACAAGTTAATTAAATTTAAATTGAATAGGCAATGGAAAGAGTTGCCCAAACCAAACCATACTTCAATTTAGAAGACGAAGTACGGGCGCGACTCCGTACTCCCATGACCAACGATATCGAGGTACTAATTAAATACAATAGGACACGCTGATCAATCCGGTCCCAAGAAAAGCCATGGGCTACCACCATGTACTCCGACTCATACTAGTCCAACACTTCGGGCGTGCTTAAGTCTAAAGCTTATTGCTATTCACTTTCCAGTTTAAGTGATTATTAAATTATTTATTTGTTATGACTCACAAAGAAAAACAAACAATATAATCGTCAAGAATACATGATACTTCCATTTTTATCTTAGGATTAGGCAAGGTGATCAACAACTTAACAATCCAAGAATAAATCCATTATTAGTTCCATTATTAGTTCCATAACCATTATTTATTTGTTGATCTAAGTCAATAATCAACCAACCTTTCATAGGTGAATAACCAACTTACCAAATAAGGCCCTCGGTCCTCATAAAGTAAATGAAATAATCCAAATGGAACAACATGATCCAATTCATGATCCAATAACAACATAATTATTAATCCCTCATGTGAATTAATAAAATAAAGTTCTCAATCCCATATGCTTGCATCAATCATCCATACAGACATAGTATAACCAACATAAGCAACATGTTTCACACAACGGCATAAAACAGCAATTCCACTTGAATATAAATCACATATGAACCATAAATAGTTCCCTACACATGATACTACATCAATCCTAATCTTAGGACATGATACTAGTCTACCAACACATAGGTATGCACGTACCTTGTGTAGACAATATGTGAGGCAACTTTAATAACCTTAGAAGTCGCCTAAAGAAAATTTTTCGTCTACCAAATATCAATACAACCATTAATCAATACTCAAATAAAATTCTAGCAACTTTAAAATATTTTAAACCCTCCTTAAAAGTGTTTAAAACTCCTTCTTAATCGTTAAAACTTCAATTAATAATGTCTCCTAGTATAGTACTACCATACTAGTCATTAAAACACTCAAAAACCCATACTTTGACAATTAAAACTTCATCATAAGCATACTAATAAAAATTCCAGCAACTTATAATATGTTTAAAACCCTTTAAAACATGCATAAACATAATCATACACATAAGAGTGTTCAATTTTCATAAACTATAATATAGTACTACAATTTATAACTCATAAAACCCTAAAAACCCATGCATTGATACTTAAAATCCTAGTTTAAACATAATTAATAAATCTGAAATTTAATTACTTTATTATACAAATTACATAATCTGAAATTTATATTTAAATCATCAAACTATAAACTTTAATCATTAAATCAATCCATAACAAAACATAAACTTAACATTAGTTAAAATAGAGGAGGAAGAGAAATAAACCAAGAGAGGAAGGAGGGGAAGCACGGCCAAGAGAGAAGGCGCGGGCGGGTGCCATCGGTGGTGGCCGGCGGCTGGCGTCTTTGGCCGAGAGAAGGGAAGATAAGAGAGAGAGAGAGAGAGAATTGTGGGGAAGGAGAGAGAAAAGAAAGAGAGGAGAGAAAATTTAGGGTGAGTGTTTAATGTGTGGGAATTTTGGGTTTTGATGGGTTTATATAGGTAACCCCTTATGGGCTAAGTGTGTTTGGGCTTTTAATAATCATTTAATAATTGGGTACTTGAGTTGAGTTGGGTTCCTCTAACCCATTTTAAAATCCTTTACACTACAATTTAAAGATGATTAAATAAAATATTTGATTACTTAAAATCATTAAATAATCCTTTTGACTTTCAAATAGTCAACATTCTAAAAAATAAATTATTTAAATACTAAAATATACTCCCTCAGTCCGAAAAGATCGCGAACACTTGTTGCGACATGTAGTTTAAGGTGATAAGTTGTGGTGTGGTTATCAAATGTTATTTTATTTAAAAAGTAGATGTGATAGGAGTTGATGGGGTATTTTTATTAGAGGAGAGAGAAAGTTGGGTAGCTTTTTATTGATAAAAGGTTGAGTGTGGGCCAAAGATGTGTAAAAGAAATAATATATTAATGGTGGGGACCATGCTAAGGATGAAAGTGTTCAAACTAATTTGGGACAAAACATAAAAGGAAAGTGTTCAGACTATTATGGGACGGAGGTAGTATATAAATATACATTAAAATATATTTATAAAATTCATAAAATTATGGGAGATTACACTACAGCGACTCCGGTTGACACTAATTCTGATCTTAATGCATATTTGAGTCCCCCGGTGGCCGTCCAGGCTCATTATCGTTGTACGTTTGGTCTCTTAGGAACCTCACTTTTACTCCACCAAATATTGCTTATGCGGTACAACATGTGTGTCTTTGTATGCATGATCCTAAGGAGCATTTCGCATTATATTCGGGGTACTATTGATAGTGGGTTACATTTATATCCTACTACTCGATTGCGCTTGATCACTTATATCGATGTTGATTGGGGTGGGAGTCATGACACTCGACGTTCAACTTCGGGTTATTTTTTTTTAGGGGATAACTTAATTTCTTGGCATTCTAAGTGTCAACCTAATCTTTAGGCAGAATATATATAGAGGTGTCGCGAAAATTGTTGCGGAGGCTGCTTGTTGGCTTCGTAATCTTCTTCTAGAGTTACATTGCTCTTTTCGATAAGCTACTACCGTGTATAATGATAATTTCAACGTTGTTTACCTCTCTTGCGAGTCTGTATAACATCAATGCACTAAGCATGTAATTAAGATGGATATTCATTTTGTTCGAGAAAAAGTAGCGTTGGGTCACATACATATTTTGTATGTTCTTTCAAGGTATCAATCTATTGACATATTTACTAAAGGTCTTCGGCGACGGCGAGGCCGAACCACAGGCGAGGCGGGGCCCCCGCCCAAGGCCCATAACAAATGTGTTTAGCTTTTGTTAAAAAAAAAAAACACATGAATACATGTTGAAGCTATTATGTATAGCGCACACCACATGTGAGTGTCCCACATTGATTAACGAAGAGAGATGGGTTCACTTTATAATGCAAAGGGCTACTCCCCTTATTGCCATATGGTTTTCGGTGGAACCTCCTTTGTGTTGTGAAGTGGACTCTCTCTCCTTGTGATGGGTGCGGCCCGGGCCCGTATTTAACATGGTATCGAGCCGAGGCCCACATATGTGTCCGTTAATTTACTCGGGCCAATTGAAAAAGTGACCTCACATGTGAGGGGAGTGTTGAAGCTATTATGTATAGCGCACATCACATGTGAGTGTCTCACATTGATTAAAGAAGAGAGATGGGTTCACTTTATAATGCAAAGGGGCTACTCCCCTTATTGCCATATGGTTTTAAGGTGGAACCTCCTTTGTGTTGTGAAGTGGACTCTCTCTCCATGTGATGAGTGCGGCCCAGGTCCATATTTAACAATACATGAATTTGGGAGAAGAATTTCTAGGAATGGCCAATGTAAATCTCCAACTCTTCGTCTTCCTCTTCTCTAATACCTGTAGGTTTGTAATTTTAATTTGTGACTATGGATTTTCATTTTCACATAATGTGGGATTGGAGAATCTGAATCTGAAGTGTTTGGTGAACGGATTTGGTTTGTTGCTGGTTTAGTATTTATTTGAGAAAAAGAAAACGAAGAACTAGGTTTAGTGTCCTCTCAAAAAAAATAAAATTGGGTTTATTGTTGTTCTTTGGTTTGAGCGACTTTGAACAAGATAGTGATGTAGAGCGTGAGGAAGTAGATCAATGTCATGTTATATAGCAGTGCTTACCTCAGACTCTTCCAAGTAACAAGAAATAATTCTACTCTTGAGTACTTTTAACCACTGTATAGCAGTGCTTATCATCTCCTATGAGCCTAACAAGTTAATTTGTTTTTATTACTTGCTTATATCATTGTAAGAACTTAATTGGAATTTTAGTGATGGTGGTTATAGACCTCTTGAATACCCCCTTGCCTCTTATAATGAAAACTTTAACTTTGATTTTGCATATTTTTTTAAAGCTCCGTTTGTTTTGGAGGAAAACGTTTTTTATGTTTGCATTTTCAATTGTTTGTTTGGGTAACGGATTTAAAAGAAAAACTAAGGTGGAAAAGAGTTTTTCATGCCGTTGTAAACTTTTTCCTCCAAAATTTGAAGGAAAGTCATTTTGCTCCATTCTCTCGTTCCCGACATCTCCATTTCCCTGTTTTCAATTTAATAGATTTTCATCAGTCCAAACAAAGAAAAACTAATATTTATTTGCGATTTCGATCAAAGCAAATATAAATATTTTGTGTGTTAGGGGCCTTTTTTTAATATTTTACCCCGGGCCCAAAAATATTCAGGAACGGCCTCGGCGACAGTTATTTTTAGAGTTCAAATCCAGTCTTAGCGTTTGTCCTTCCCCACTATGAGTGCAAGATGTGATAGAATAGAATATTTCATGGATATACTACCTTCGTTTTCTTTTAACTGTTACAGTTTGACAATTTGCACTATTCACAAATTTCACTTTGACCATCGTTAGTGATTTATACGTGAATAAAAAGATAGTCATGTGGGATCTTGTTAGATTCGTCTTGGCATGTATTTTATTAATATGTACTTCCTTCGTTCTTTTTCTATTGCAACAATTGAGTTTTCATGCTTGCCAATGCACACCTTCAACTATTAATATCTTTAATTATCTTTAAGTAAAAATTATACAAATTGGATATTTTGAAAGTATATATCGAGACAAATCTAACAAGATCCCACATGACTATATTTTTTCTTATGTAAAAATCACAGTAGGTAGTTAAAGGGTGGTGAGTGAATAGTGTAAATTTCTCATTGTTGCAATAGAAAAAGAATGCAAGAAGTAATTTTTATAATTTTTACAAATACAAAACTAAAGATATATGTCCTCAAAGTTTTGCATTGACATGCGTGAAAAGTGTAAATGTAACAATTAAAAGAAAACGGAGGGAGTATTTTGTAAATAGATTTCTAATCTATATAGCGTTCCTAACACAATTATGCATATCATTACTTTGTAACCTATGAATAATATTGATCAATATAGTAATCTCTCCAATCAGGGAGTTCCACTAAATCAAGCACAAACAAAGTGTATCTTTTAATTTACAATTTAATTTGTCAAATTAGCTTAAGAGAGAGAAAGCAAGAGGAAGACAAAGGAGTTGAGCTCAGTTATAGTAAGGATTTTGTGCGAAAGAAGAGAGAATAAGAGGGGTTTGAGGAAGGAGATCTAGGTGCTGGTGGCAAGTGAGGGATGTTTTCGTGTTGGCAGTGGTTCTCAAGGTGGTTGGGTGGGCTTTTGGTGGTTAGGGTGCATGGTGGAATGGTAGGGGCTTAGTGAATTGAGAAAAAAGAGGGAAGAGGGTTGTGGAGAAAGGTTAAATAGTAATACCTGCTATTGCAGTAGAAGAAAACAACTCCATTACTTTACGGTAAGATATGTCTTCTTATAACGAAAACAAATTTGTGACAATTGAGATAATGTTATAATAGAATTGGAACTTGTAGGGTGGTATATGTCTCCCTTAACCCTTTCCTACCATCAAGTGCCATTGTGGTTTTCATGTAGTTGTATCAAACTACTAACGTCAAACATTTGAGAATGATCTAGAAGAACGTTCTTGTCTTGGAAAATTTCTCATCCTAGAAATGGACGCATGCTAAGTTCTTTAGGGGTATGGATGAGCAGATGATTGATTGCAAAAGGTGGTAATAAATGATGAATTGATTTCAATTTTTTTTTGCTAACAATCGAGGTTGCAAATTTGAAGATCGAGGTCTTTCATCTAATTTGGTCAGATGAGGTGTTTATTGGAAGAGAAGGAAAATCTAAGTGTAAGATGAAAGGCTCTATCGTCTAATTCCAAGCAAAGAGTTAAAGGAGCTTTTTTTTTGGACATCAAGAGAATTTACAAAATTAAACAAACTAACTAAAACAAATTCGGTTCATCCTACATTAATTCGCCGGACGATGAGCAAGGGCGACACATTTGCCTATTAACCTTCAAAATATGACACCAAGAAGACGAAGGTTGCAGTCGAAAGAATGTCATTTAGGGTGTGTTGGATAGTAATGTCGGTAACCTTGTGAGAGTCCAAGTACGTCACTAGTAAAGTTGAATCCTTGTAAATCTGGATGTGAGAAAACCTGTTAGCGCGGGCCCAAATGATAGCTTTCAGGCAAGCCATAACTTCCGAATAAAGAGCAGAAGAAGCATAAAACCATGTCCCTTGATGGACTAATTGTTGTCCCTGGGGATGAGTGCGAACCCAAGCCGCTCCCGCAGTCCCTGAGGTGCAATCCTAAGAGCCATCTACCTGGATAGTAATTTCTGGAGTACCACACACGTTCTGACCTCGATTAGCAAATAGCAAACCCGGAGGAGAAGATGGATCCACCACGCGATGTGATGATATCACTTGACCCTGCATATATGTCAAATGTTGCAATTCCCCCTCCCTGATATTGGTTGTAATGCCATGAAGATTAGCTCGCATTTTTGGGGAAAATTTGGTCATTTCTAGTTTTCCAGATGGCCCAAAGAGTGCCCACGAAGAGGGGTAATCGGACTCCGTTGACCCCGTCCTCTTTCCGAAATTTGTGAAGCCAGTGCATTAACCATTCATTAAGGGCAACTAAGGGTTTGATTGATAAGGAATATTGATGTTGCTAGCTTCCCAAGCCTCGATTGCTAGTGGGCAAAAACGAAAAAGATGTTGACAATCTTCCCCGTCATGCAGGCAAATAGTGTAGGCATCTGAAAGACTAATGTTCCTGTGGTAAAGGTTGCTAGTTGTAGCTAAGCTATTATGCCACAACTTCCAAATGAAGAGTTTCCATTTAGGCATGATGCTCGAAGTCCAGATGATGCGAAAGAACTTCATATGCATAGGAGTTGTCATGCTGCTAATTTCTTGTTGATGTTGTTGTAGGATTAGATGATATCCTGTCTTGGTAGAATAAATGCCGGAGCGAGTCAAAGGCCAATAGGGGATATCATGTACCCCTAAAGTAGAAGGCACTCAATACCTTTAATACTCCTAGCACTTGAGGGGACGAACGTAGAATTGATCTTGCGGATATTCCAACCTTGGTGATTAGAAAGGATGAAATGTGCCACCTTAAGATGCATAGCCTCGCGTAATGAAATGCTATCCCGGAAAATAGGAACATAACCGTGCATCCACTTATGCTTCTCTGCAATGATATTGTGTCCATTGCCAACCTTCCAGGCACAATTCTCTTGTAATAAGCGGTTTGCCACTAACAACCCTTTGCGCCCCCAAGAAGGATTTTGTCGACTCGAGATGACCTTAGGTCCCTAATGACTTGGCGAGAGGAAAACTTTGGAGATCAAAAGTTGGGGATTGGTAGAAATTCTCCACACTTTCTTCAGTAGCAGCGCCTTATTATTGAAGATGCCAATGCTATGGATTCCCAAGCCGCCACTACCCCTGAGGTTCTGAATGACCTCCCTCTTTTTCCAATGAATACCCTTTGAGTGATTATCTCGTCAGAAAAATCGAGCAATCATACCATCTAGTTTATTGACAATAGTGGTTGGAATGGAAAAAACCGACAGTTGATGTGTGATTGAGGCTATCAGAATCGATCGAGTTTATGACGACCAATTTTGCTGCCTGTGATATAGCTTGGTGACTCCAAAGAGAAATTTTGGATGAAATTTTATCCAGTAACGGAGTAAAGTGCTTGAACTTTTGAGCCCCGGATGTCTATAGGAGTACCCAGTACTTACCCAAGAGGGTTGAGAATTCATTCGCAGGATAGCTTTGTACTCTTGTTGTTGAATTTAGGGATATTTGGACTAAACTTGACGAACGATTTCTGCAAATTTAGCATTTGACCTGAAATATCACAAAATCTAGATATCACATCATTGACTAAAGTGCAAGCAGTCGTAGAAGCCTTTAAAAAGAATAATGAGTCGTCAGCAAAGAAGAGGTGGGAAATAGTGGGGCCCCACCGGTTAAGTTTGATTCCTTGGAATTGCAAATATCCGTTGCCAGTGTAGTCATTTTTGATAAAATATCCATACAAAATTGGAACAGATACGGAGAGAGAGGATCTCCCTGATGAAGACCGCACTAGGGGAAGAAAATCGGCGTTGCAACCCCATTAATAAGAATTCTGTAATAAACAAGGCAAGAAAAACAAGTGAAATTGTACAATTATGATGGCTGGCCTGCCATATGATTATTACGTGTTCGTTATCATAAGAGCATAACCAATGGTTGGCAACTTTTAGGAGTTCATCAAGTATTTTATTACTTTTTCTCTCATCCACATCACTTATGCCTAACTTACTCAAGAACCTCCATTTACTTACTTCTAATGGTTAGACCAATTTTGGGGGTCATCAATTCTCTCTCCTACTATTTACCATACCCCACCATTTTCTTTCTCCTTTATTTCCCCCAATACTCACCATACTTATCATTTTCGGTTAATTAAACATATATACTAATGATCAATAGTTGTAATTTAATTATTTTTGTAATTTGTATTATAACTAATTATTAACGTTGATTGAATTTTTAAGCCAAATATTTTCTTCAATATCCAACTTGGAGATTTTTATGAGGCTAAATAAGTTTTAACAAAAAAAAAGTGTGTGGAAAATGTATGGAAGTACCTTAATATTGGGCTCTATTTATAGAGGAAGAAAAAATAGAGTCGTCGGTAATTTTTGTTTTTAAGAAAACAATTTTTATTTAAATATGAGTGTTATTTAGAAATAACCTTCAAAATATGTTGAAGAATTGTGGTTGTTGAGATCAATGAATCATGGCCTTTAGATGACTGACGCATGTAGAACTTATCCACTCCCCTCCCGTCACTTGTCCATCCCCTTCCCTCTTTGTCAGTTTTTTTTTTGCAAACTTTTGATAAACGGTTCATACATGTGAACCGTTTGACAATCTCTCACCTCCCTTTTTTTCTCTATCTTTTTTTTATTATTATTATTTTTAGACTCTCTCTCCTGGCCTCATATGGCGTTCACTTTTTAAAATTTTAACAAGTTATTAGACCCGGGCTATGCCTCGGATCAAGAAAATTTTCATTTATTTATATTAGACTTTAAAATAATAACACTAAATAACACTTGATCTAGTGGTTAAGACGACTTTAATATATCATCTTGAAGTCACAGAATCGAACCTTATAGCATGCAAATTCTATTTTTTTATTGTATGTGGATTATATTGAGTAAAATGCCCTTAGGGAGAGCGTCACGTGGCACCATTGCTTGTTTAGGAACGCCTTTTAATATATTAGTATAGATATTTAACCCATTTTCTAGTTTATCTCTCTCCACCTATTCAGTTTCTCTCTCATACCTTTATACTTCTTACTTGGTTCTCCTCGAAAGTAAAGTGAGTAAACTAAAAAGAAACGCAAGGTATATAATTAAAGTACTTTTCTTTCAAGCTTTTATCTTAAAAGAAATGTTCAGAAATGTTTTTTTAGTAAATGAACATGTTTTTCACTCTAACTTATTACACCTCCTGTAGGTCCATATAAATTCAAAAACAAAAAACGAGAAAAAAAAATTCCCTTCACATTTTCACAAAGATCTTAGTACTTACTTTTAATGGTAGATTATTTTTTTTTTCACAAGGGAGCTAGTAAAATTCTAAATAATGTACTTTTTTCTTATATACGTCATTCGTTTCTTTTTAAGTGACTAACTTCTTTTATTTAGAAATATCACAATAAGTGACTGATTTCTCTATATGGCAAAAAAATGGTCCCAACTTTCATTATTTAATTGTTTCACCTATAAATTTAATACTCAAATTTGACTGGTTAAATAAGTGACACCAACTTTCTCTCTCAACCCTCCTTGAATTTCCCCCACTTTCTCTCTCTCAGATACTTAAAAAGAAACGGAAGAACGAAGTTCTTTACAAAGATTTATGCTCAAAATTTTGGTGTCAGTGACCGTCGGGGTAAATGGCTAATATTGTTGCAAGCAAGATTATTATGAACATAATCCAATAAGTAATCAATCCATTATCCATATATAGTGTGGTTGTACCACTGGTCTACAAACATGATTACTCGAGCAAAGCCATCACAAAGTCTTGCAAATACATACATACACATACTATACACGGTAGAGATGATCACTTATTTTGCATATAGTACATGTCACCTAGCGGTGTGAAAACTCAAGCAGAAATAACACAAGTAGAGCATTATAGGACGGTACTGTAACGGCTCAAAAGAGGTGGTGGTGCTTTCCTTCGTGCTCTTTTCTCTCTTCCTTGGCTTCCTTCTTCTCATGATGCTCATGGAAGGCATAGCCACCGGCCCCAACAGCCGCCGCCGCCGCAATTTCTTCCTCGATTTTGTGCTTGTGAGCATGTTCTGGGTCTTTCTTTGCCTTGTGCTTTTCATGCTATGACATAATTTTCAATAATAAAGGGTTACCAATTAGTTTATTTGTACAAAGAAAGAGCGGAAAATAACTTCTATTGAACCCAAAGTAATTTTAAATAGTAGGAGTCATAAGTAATATTTGGACAATATATACAAATTTTATCTTCCACTAAAAAATTTTCATCAACAAAGGCAGAGAATAATGAAACCAACATCAAAAGAAAATGTCCTTTAAAAAAAATCATATTATAAAATTAGTAGACATAAATAAAAAGCAGTGAAACTAAAGTGCAATATATATTAGAATTCTTATGATTGGGAGGTGTTACTTCCTTTGTTTGTTTACTTGTTACACTTGAATTTGAGACATTATTCACATGATCTATGGTAACCATGTCTTTTACTAATGGTTAAAATGGAAATTATTAATTATGTCAAATGTTACAGAATTTGTCGTAATGTATTTTTAGAGTATTAGCTTTATATTTTTCTTGTTATTAAAAAATATTAATGGTCAAAGTGGTAAAGTGTACTAAGTATGTTTATTAAAAAAAATAATGGGAGTATGTGGTAATCTTCATAAACTTTCTTTTTGGAATAATTGAACAAATGAAAATCATCAATTATTGAAGTGGCTTACAAGAGCAAAAGCACCGGCTGCAACAGTACCAAGCTCACCGAAGTGTTCTTTGTGCTTGTGGCTCTTCTCTTCTTTCTCATAGTCTACTGGCTTATCTATGTCTTCTTCATCATGCTTGTGGTGGAACAAGCCATGGTGATGTTTCTCATCTGACATGATATTTGGTGTTGGTGATAAAGTAATTAAATTAAAGCAGTTATTTTTCTTTTCTTATGAGCAAGAGTGGCTAAAACAAAATTCAAATCACTCTTGGAAGTTTGATTGTTTAATATGAGAATATATAGGCACCAATTCAACATATATATAATGGGTCAAATATTTTTCATGGACGGATATTTGCTATTTTCTTTTAATTGTGGTGGGTCATAGGACGGATGCATATGGATTTACTTTTACCATGGCTACATCAATATTATAGCCATGGTTGTGTCAAAAAAAAAATTTGTAGCCACTGAAAAAGTTCATATGTAACCCTTAATTTTCATGTAATAGATCCCAAACATTCATTAGTTTGGCAACTAGATAATTAAGAATACTATATACTAGTGTGTATAAAGATTGCAGAATTGATAATTAAGAATACAATACAACCCCCGTTTATCCGCTAAATCATGCAGCAATCTACATGAGCGTATATCATTGTAACATGTTTTGAGAAAAATCTCTTTATTAGACATGTAGATAGCATACGAGAGCCGAATATTGACTGTAAATTTGTATAACAAACCATCTACAAATTGTATCTTTGGAAGAGACCATAAAAATCAAATCTTAAACTGCCACAAGTGGAGACTAATAAATCAAACTAGTTGCAAACTTGCACTAATGGAGACAAAGAATCCAATAATTGGAGAAAAGAACTCTAGAAAAAGATAGAGAAAGATTATTAACAACAAAAACTAGAAACATAGGCTCATAAAAGTAAAAATTTAAGCTTACCACCATTAAAGTGATTGTGGCAACCCCAAACTAGCTAAAGGAATAATAGGTTTGAGAAAGAATATATAGAAAGGGGGGCTAGGTTTTCGGAGCTAAACTAAACTAGGAAAAAGTTAGAATTTGGATTGATGAAAAATGTAAATCAGAGATGATTGTTAAAATGAAGTATGAATAGTACCAAAATACATAGCGAGTAGATTAATAAGAGACAAAGTAGTAATTGATAACAGTATTGTACGATGTTACAGTCCAAAGGCTCTAATTATGTAAGATATTTCATTGCCCTCGGTAAGATTTAGCAAAAACTCCACCTATCATAATCCACCGACGAAAAAAAGGACATAAAAGATAGTATGTGGACATTAATAGTTATAACATTCATGGAGTGGTTATCTTCTTATTTCTTGTTCAATGCATCATTCGTTGGACACTTGGGCCAAAAGATTAGTGTGTAAAGTCATCAATATCAATTATGATGTTATCCTTTAGTAAAGGATAACATTCATTATGGTTATAATTTGGTCGGTTTAGTTGGCTCCTTTTGTTTAGAACCATATATGCTTGTGATGTATGGTAATTGGAAGAAAATAGTATCCATTTGCAAAATATCTTGTGACTTGTCTTTGTGTGACACACTGACACATATGCTTAAAAACGGTGTGAAATCCGTGGTATCCTCAAATTATTGTGTGATTCCAAACTATTGCTTCATGTCGTTATCACTTATATTTATATAATCAGTTATGATATAGGCAGTAGTAAGAGCTGATAATAAATATCTGAATCACCCGCCGATTGATGTTTCTAATTTTAGTTATCAATTAGTATGTGCACTAATAGCTTTTTATATACAATGGGGATGTTTGTGATCTATTGTTGGTTGTTAGCTTTTTGGTTGGTTTAGTTGGGCAATTGTTTGACTGGAAGATTGATTGTATGTATTGGCTTTTTAAGTTAATTTGTTTAAAGCAAATTTGTTGCAAAAGTGTTTCGCGAAATTAATTGTGGATGTTGCATTGTTTATTGAGAGTTTGTGGCAAAAAGTAGCCCAATCCAAAAAGCTGCTCCAGGCAGCTTTTTCATTTTGGCTTAAAAGCCAGCTTTTCAGCCAACTAAAAAACCAATAACCAAACACTTTTTTGGCTGTTTGACCAAATGAAAAAGCCAAAAGCCAATGAAAAAGCCATTTACCAAACACGGCCAATTTTTAGGACAAATATATTAAAAGACATTCCAATCAAAGGAACGGTGTCACGTATCACTCTTCTCAAGCTTCTAATATACATGTTTATAATCTCACTTAAAAATATTAACAATATGTATTTACTAGGATTAGAACACATGACCTTTAAAATGAAATGTGAGAGTTGAACCACTAATCCACCACAATATCAATGCTTAATGTTTCAAAGTAAAACATAATAAAGTCTAATAATTATATGTAATTATAAAGTGTATTATAATAAAACCCTAATTCCATTAAAATTGTTATTTTTATCCTTAATTCCATAGAAGTTTTTTAAAAATAATTTATCGTGCCATAACGTCCTACAAGGATTTCGCACTAGATAGAATATTACGAAAAGCTAATAAAATCAAATATGAAATTTATGAATAATAATATATTTGATAATCAGAATCGACTGAAAGACGTTCGGACCAAAATACTTGTTAATAATAAAAAGTGGTTAGTAGTTACTAATTATAGTGTGGAGGGACGACTATAATAGTTCAAAATTATGCAATACTCTTTGTTGATATGAGGGTAAGAAAAAGTTGCACCCTCTTAGTTTTATTGATTGACCTAAAGAAAATCGTACATATAAGACGTCAAAGGGGGTGTTTGGCAATTAGAGTTTTGGAGCAAAAAGAGAGTTTTGGACTACTTTTAGAGTTTTGACTAGTCAAAAACTCTAAAAGAGGTGTTTGGTAAAATAGAGTTTTAGAGAGAGTTTTGGAATAAAAACTCTCAAAAATGAAAAAGCTCCTAATAGGAGCTTTTTCATTAGAGGATTAGGTAAAAAAATGTTTAATGACTTTTTTGCCTCTAATAATGATACTAAACATATGTATTAAAATGTCTATAAATGTCATTTCACACAAACAAATAGCAATAAGCTTTTAGCAATCACTTAATTGTTACCAAACACATTTATAAAAAAAAGTTATAAAGACTGCTAAACAAAAAGTTAAAACTATAACAGCAAACTCTAAACTCTAACAGCTAAACTCTAAAGTCTATTTGCCAAACAAGGCAAAAATATAATAAAAAAATTCTTACTTTGGGCCTAAAAACATAGTAATAGGGGCAAGGGTTGATCCACAAAGAATCAAGTGTTTGAGGTGCAATGCAATCAAGTCGTGGGGATCTCAGGCTTACTACATGCCAACTCGTTGAATAATTTAGAATATGCAAGAATAATTCATAGCAAGGATTATTCTTGAAAGATTGGTCGTAAATTCAGTGGCCTATCCAGGAACTATAGGATGGGGGTAAAGATAATATAAAATCAAATAAAACAAAGTAATGTTAGAGTTAACCTACGACTAAAAATTCCACTCAAAATACAATGCCAATATCAATTAATGATTCAAATTACAACTAATTTAAAACAACGAAAATACATAAGTTTCAAATAAAAAAATATTACAAGTGCATCCGACATAGATTGGAACAGGTTAATCACATCATCAACACTAACTAGCAAAAAAAAGATCTATCTCAATATAAGTGACTAAACAATCATTTAAAAGTCGATCCCCCATACTATTTCGTAATTTGCTTTTCAAGATAGTCATCGAAGAAAATACTCTTTCCACACTCGCGGTTGTCACGGGAAGAATCAATACTAGTCTTCAAAGCAAGTAGAAGATCAACATCATACATAACACTTGAAGTATTAGTTCTTAAACTACTTTGAGGCGTAGTTTCGAACAGTGGAGAATTAGACAATTCATCCTCACGTTCTTCTTGGAATTGGAGGAACTTCATGATTAATTTCTTCAATTATTGGAACCTCACGGTGACATTCTTCAATTAGAGGTTCCTTTAATGTTGGAGAAGATAAAGTTGAAGTGTTTTGTGATTTTCCTCCACCTCTCTTCCAAAAAGATTCTAAACTTTTGTTTTTCATCTTCCAAATCTAGTAGTACAAAGTAAAAAAATTTAATTTATTGGATATTAATTCCAAAGTCCCTTATCTCAAATTACATTTACAACATTTCATTCCGAATTCAACTAAGTTCGATTCACAAACCTATTTCAATTTCACAATTTCTAATCTCTAATTTAAATTCAAGCAATCTCCATTTCCATATTTCACAACTGCACAACATCTAATTTCCCTTTCTTAATTTCTGATTTCAATTCAAAATATCAATTCACATCTAATTCTAATTTTATAACTTCTAGTCATACTCCCAATTCCATTAAAAAGAATTGAGAAGTCTATAAATTAATAGAAATAAAAAAAAAAATTCGGGAAAAAGCACCTAGAGCAGATGAACTTTTTGTTATGGCTTTGTTCCGGCAGACAGCAGTCCGCCGTTCGACTCGCTGCCACGAACTCCTACTCCTGGCAACTGGCAACCGATAACGTTAGAAATGAGTTCCTCCCCGGCAGTGAGTCCGGCAGTAATCAGAAAAGAAAAAGAAAGGGACATAGAGAATAAAAAATGAAAGAGAGAGGAAAGAGTATGAGGGAGCCAGAAAAAAAAGAAGTACGTTAGACTGACAGTCTACTAGTCGAGAGAGCCTAGAGGTGAGAGAAAGAGAGAGGAGAGGAGAGAAAAAGAGAGGGGCGCCTCACGAGACAGTAACTATTTTTTTTTTCCTCTTGGATTTTATTTTCCCCAAAATTTTGTTGGGGATTGGGGATACAGTTGTACCCACTGTACCCCTCTTAATCCGCCCTAGTCGTAAGTCAGATTATTCTTATGAGAGTATTTCCAATTATATTTTTTGAAACAAAACCAACGAATTTGGTAGCAGCTTATTTCTCACTTGCTCATGCTATATCCAGATCAATTTCTTGATGATTTAAATGATTATGGCTCTTATAATGTTGGTTGTCTATGTTGGAAGTTCAACCATTCTCAAAGAAAAAATTTCCATCAAAGTAAGAGAGTGGAAAAAGCATGAAGATATATAACCATTTGTCCCACATGGAAGAAAAAGCAAGTGTTTCCTTTGTTTATATAGGAAAGTGCATTAGGAGATATTGTTTGGTAATGATCTAGAAGGATTGGTAGCCACACGCGCACCCCGGGCCAAGCTCGTGTCGGGTGCGGAATAGGGGTCTGTGTCCATTTTGGACCCCAATCAATTTTGGTTTGTCGCTAATTGCAAGAATCTCGTCTTGCCATTATTAGCGTGCTACCTAGCCGTTACATACAAGATTTTCACCTTGATTTCTTCCCTTATTTTTAGCCTTTCCGTTTTTCACTTGCCTTGCTGATCTTATAAAAACGGTTGTTTCCCTCATCAGTTATACACACAGAAAAAACCTAAACGTTCTCTCTCATGATATTGGCAAAGTTCTTATCTCCAACCGCTGTTTTGAGAGCTCACACGAACTGCAGTGTCGTGCTAATCATGTAGGGTGATCGTGGTGTTTCTACTTGCACCGGGGTAGCACGAAATCGCCTTTTAGGACAGTGGTCTTCCCACGTTGCGACAACTTGGTTCTTCAATTTTGTAAGTTTTTACTGTTATTATTGCAACAATCTATGGGGGAAGAGCACTGCATCTGATAAATTTCAAGCCTTAGTATAGGTTTAGGAAGAAAGCATCAAGATACACACTAGTAATTTTGGTTTTCTCTAAATTATGTTACATGAGTTAATTTTCTTCATTATTAGTGACATGCGACATGTTAATCAATGGTATTAGTGTTTTATTGACTTGCATGTGAAGTTTAGAGCTAAAAGCTCATGAAAATCTCGTAAAAATAGCTAGTGTTATTTATTTATAATTAAAACCAATTAATTTCTTTATTTTACGATTGAGTCTTGTCTCCAGAAGATGTGTCAGCTAGCAACGTGTTGGCAAGATGTATACGAAGGCTAAATACTTACATTATATTGTCATAGGGTTTAAAGGTATAGTTATTGCTCCCATGGTTATACAAGAAATTTACCGAAAGATTAAAGTTAAGTAAATACTTGTAAATTTTGTAAAAAAAGACACCTTATATATATATATATATAAATCAGCTGAAACTATATTACTTCATAAATTATACAATATGATCCTATAGGTAGGTGTAACAATCAAGGATGAGACTATATGACACATTAATTACTGATGATGATTATGCTTCTTGTGTTGCTTAAGCTCATGTTTGGCTTCCTTCTTCTTGTGATGTTCGTGGAATACAAAACCAGCAGCCCCAACTGCAACTGCGGCTGCTACGCCTTCTTTTACCTTGTGATTGTGAGCATGCTCCGGGTCTTTTTTGGCCTGTTTCTTCTCATGCTACAAATATTCACAAGGAAATGTATGTATGCAAAAAAAAAGTTAGTTCAAGAATAAAAGTATGTTTGATAACTTGGGTTATACTTGATAGCGATGTTATAGTGTGTATATAAATAACAAAAAGAGTGCATGTAAGATATAACAATAATATGAAGACTAAACTCCTTAGCTCATACAAGTAATTTTGATATACACACTTCGTTTCTCTTCGTCCTTTCAATTTCACTTTTTGCATTGTGATTTTTGATGAAAACTATATATAGACCACTATGTATATCATACTATATTATAATAAATCTAACAAATCGCACATGATAAATTTTATGGGGCCTAGCACAAGCCCACGTTGAAAGAAAGCCTGAAAGTCTGATCACATACAAGCCCAACATGGCTAAATTCTACAACCAATTGATGATAAGACGAGTAGCCCACTAGTCTTATGTGTTAGTTATCCTCTTCCCTCTTCTCTAATGCGGGTCTCATATGCGGATTTTTCACTTAATACAACATGATTATAAAATTGTTCCACGGGATGTGTTTATTTTGACATCGGTCTCATAGACATCTCCTTAGTCATTGAGCAGAATGATAATAAAATGCTTACATTTTATTAAAGAAAGAAAAACCCATAAGATAATAGTAATGCATTATAGAAAATCGTATGTTAAAATTACCATAGCATAAACACCAGCAGCAACAGTAGCGGCCTTGCCGAGATGTTGAAGATGCTTATGGTGCTTCAATTCCTTCTTTGGGTCCTTTTGTGCTTCCTCCTTTTGATGGGGGTTAGTAGTCATTGTTCCTAATTACCTTTTTTCTCAAAATGATGGAAAAAGTAAGAAAGAGCTTAGAGAATTTGATTATGATAAAAAATATGAGATAACAATAATATCTTATAATTAGGAGTTGATTGGATTACGTTCTTACAGGCTTGCTTCGGGTGTTTATATATAGGCAGTGTTATTGTTTATTGCTTCTTAGCTAAGAAAGTATCCGTGTGACATGATAAAAGTATACTCAATTTCACAAGTTTACCGTCGTCGGCTCGCCGTGTTTGAATATAATCTAATATGTTCATTTTTTTTTTTTTGGTAAGTAAGTAATTATATTAAGCCTAAAAACAAAACAAACAACTTATAGGAAGCTAGGAAATACCAAGCAACCACACCTCAACTGGACAGGCCCAGTCATTACAATCCTTCAATCCACTCTCTATCACTATCTTTAACTTTCATGCTCATGATTTGTACAATTCTATGTTTAATCATATACTTACTATCACTAACTGTTTTATCTACAGTCACAACCATCTAGAGATGGCCAATAGTGCGGGCCAATCCAGTCCATCCAGTCCAGCCCGCCTCTTGGGTCGTGTGGGCTGAGCCCACGAAAAGTCCTGGCCCACTCACCGAACCGTGAAATTGGTGGGTGGGCCGTGGGCTAGATTTTTGAGCCCAACCCACGAAAGCCCGCTACTAAAACCGCCCGGCCGGTCCACGAATTCGGTCCAATACCAACCCATGAACCAGGACCTGCCACCCCAAGTAATTATTCAACCAAATTGTGTATATTTTAATCAAATTGTATATATTTTAATGAAATTTCATATATTATAATTCAATCAAATTCAAAAATAATGAAATTATTCATTAATATTAATAATTGTATATATTTTAATTAATTTTGAAGGTTTTATGTAACAATAATAAATGATTCTAATGATTAAATAATTCTGAAAAAAAAATTCTCATGCCGGACCGCCAGCCCAGTAGGCCCACAAACCGCCAAAACCGTTGTTCGAAACGTGAAAACCGGTAACAGACCGGTGTGGGCCAAGATTTCTCAGCCCGTGGACCAGCCCGCCCAAACCGTGAATTTCACGGTCTGGTCCTGGGCCGTGAAATCTCAGCCCGGCCCACTAGGGCCCGCGGACCACCCCACCCAGCCCGCACCAGTGGCCATCTCTACAACCATCTGCTCCCAGTATGCTGAATTACGGTTTTTCCAAACCATATATACAGCAGCAGCAATGGCAGCATTGGCCACCATTCTTCTGAATTTAGTTCCTCTGTATCTATCCTTGAGCCATCTACACATCTCGATAAGATCTCTACCACCCCATCTAATACCAAGCTAGCTGAGAACTCTGGTAATACATTATTTACTAAACACACACTCAAACATCAGATGCTTGACTGTTTCAACATGTTGCTGGCATATTAAGCAGACATCATCAACACATATGTTCATATTCTTCAACCTCTGCCTTGTTTTCAACCTGTCCTCTGAGGCAAGCCACATTATCATTCTGTGCTTTGGTTGAGTATATCTGCACCATACATATCTGCTCCACTGGTTATGATTTTCCATACCCAGCAGTGCCTTATATTGCTTTTTGATGCTATACTGCATGTCATTCAGCCACTGAGTATTATGAGTTTTATCATTCATTTCATTCTTTGCCATACACACATATTTCCATGCCCAACTGGCATTATCAGGAGCAACATAATTTTCCCATAGAGCTGCACCAATATAAATGCCATTAACCCATTTCACCCAGAGGGTATCTTTTTTCTGAGCAACAATCCAAGCTAATTTACTCACAACAACTATGTTCCATTTCCATGTCTCCCTAAAACCCAATCCCCCTGCTGCTTTGGCCTTGCAAAGATTCTCCCAGGACACTGCTCCAGCCTTACTGTCATTATGTTTTCCTGTCCACAAGAAGCCAACCGCAAATTGAATTAACTTCTTTTAGAACACTTTTAGGAATTATGAACAGCTGCCCCCAGTATGTGTGCACACTCATCAGCACACTATGAACCAATTGACTCCTAGCAGCCATAGATAAATTCCTGGTACTCCACACCCTTATTTTGTTCACCATTTTATCAATCAGGTCTTGACAATCATGAGCCTTCAATTTCCCTGTGGAAATGGGAAGCCCAAGGTACCTAAAAGGTAGTGAACCCCTTTTAAAACCACTCACCTCTGTGACTCTCTGAATAATATCATCTTCCATGCCTGCAAAGTATACTTCAGACTTGTGAGCATTCACTTCAAGACCAGATGCATTAGAGAACATCTGAAAACCTTGAAGCATAATATAAATGGATCTAAAGTCCCCATGACAGAAGAGCAATAAGTCATCTGCAAAGCACAGATGAATGAGTTTCAAACTTCTGCATTTAGAGTGATATTTAAAACCCTCCATGTCACCAATGTATTTCAAGATTCTATCAAGGTAGTCCATGCACAAAGCAAACAGTAGAGGAGACATTGGGTCTCCCCTGTCTCAACCTCTCTCGAGCCCCAAAAAAACCCGGTAGGAGGAGCACCATTCAACATGATAGAAAACATAGGGGTTTGCACACAAATCATAATCAAGTCAATGAACTTCCTAGGGAACCCAACACCTTCTAGCATTTGCTGCAGAAATTGCCAATTGACAGTGTCATATGCTTTTTTAAAATCAAGTTTCATCATACAACTTGCTCTTGTAGCATCTCACCAAGTCTTGACATATCAAGACATTGTGGAGGATGCTTCTTCCTGACACAAAGGCCCCTGACTTTCTGACACAATATCAGGGAGAATCATGTTCAATCTCTCACTAATCAGTTTAGTGATGCACTTGTATAGCATAGAATAGTAGGCTATGGGCCTAAACTCAGTTACATTTTCAGGACATTTAACCTTAGGAATTAAGGTTAAAGTTGTAACATTAATTTCCTTGAGTAACTTCCCAGTTCTGAAGAAATCATGGATAGCCTCACTCACATCATCACCTATGACCTCCCAGCAATGCTTATAAAAACAGCTATTGAAGCCATCAATTCCAGGTGCTTTATCATCTGGGATACTGAAAATAACTCTTTTCACATCCTCTTTGGTGAACTCTTTTTGCAAAATACTCAAGTGGTGCTCAGTTAGCTTCCTGCCCTTGTTCAACAAAGTTCCAAGAGCAGCTTGAATCTGTTCAGTGCATGCAAAGAGCTGTTTATAAAATCTTACAAATGCATCATCCACCTAGTCTGTCTGATTAACCCACACTCCATCACCATCCTGGATGGCATGAACCTTGTTCTGTCTCCTCCTAACCCTAAGAGCTTGGTAGAAAACTTTTGAGTTTTCATCACCGCATTTCAGCCAAGAAACTTTAGACTTCTGTTGCAACATGCTATGCAACATTTTTTTTGCTTTATTAAATTCCAGAGTAGCCTGCTTCTCTTCCTTGATCAAAACATGATCAGTTAAGTTCATCTGCAAATCAACTTGCACTTTCACAAGGTGATCTCTAGCCTTGATCACATTTGCTTCAACATCACCAAATCCATCATTGTTCAAAAGTTTTAGAGCTTGCTTCACACCTTTGAGCTTCTTGCAAACTTGATACATGGCACACCCTTGCACACTCACACTCCATTCCCTCCGTACAGCTTCAATTACAGCTTCATGATGACACCACATGTTATGAAAACGGAATGGCTTTTAAGCTGGCAATCAGGGTAAACACATAGCAACAGGGGTGTGTGATCAAAATCACCCTCAGGGAGGAATGTGACTTTAGCTAATTCATAAGCATCATGCCACCTATGTTTAGCTAAAGCTCCGTCAATTCTTGAGTAGACCCTCTGGTCTCCATCCTGCTTATTACACCACGTATAGTACCTTCCAGTTGCCTTAACATCAGCAATATGACAGGTCTGCATACATTCTAACATAAGTCTAGTTTCATGAACTCTAACTGGAGCACCTAGCCTATCTTCAGTACTGCTTAGAGCATTAAAATCTCCCATTAGGAGCCATCGTATTTCACAATCCCTTGCTATATTCTTCAACCCAGTCCACAGTTCATTCCTACTATGTTGATCATTAAAGCCATATACAAAGGTACAAGCAAAACCACAACCCCCAATTCTAGGTTAAACTATACAATGTATAAATTGACTAGTAACCTGACAAATATTAACATTGAAAGAAATGGGACACCACCCTAAAAAAATTCTTCCATTTTCATGACACCCAAAATTATGAGAAAAGCACCATCCAGGACACAAGTTAAGGTAAACCTGAGCTAGATTTGGCAACTTAACTCTAGTTTCTAAGAGGCTAAACAGTTTAACATTATGTGAGTTAATGAATTTACTCACCTCAATTTGTTTTGTCTTCCTGTTTAGGCCTCTTATGTTCCACACCAATATATTATCCATTAAGGTTAGGACGCGCCACCACCTCCTAACCTTTATCAACCAATTCAACACCAATCCCATCTTCCTGAGCTATCTGATTCAAGACCTCACCATTGCAGCCATCAAGCAGTGGTTCAATAGCACTATCATCAGCATCTGCCAGCAGAGCATTAAATGTATTGTGAACAGGAACAACAACTGGAACTGGTTCAGCAGGGCTTTTGGCCTTCCCAACCATTTGAAATCCTTCCTTATCCACCACAACATTCCTCTTAGTAGCCTTCCCAACCATTTGAAATCTTCTTCCCAACATTTCTTCTACAATTATCTCCCTCATGTCTAAATCCCGAGCATTTAGAGCACTGAATGGGTCTCCATTCATATTCAACCTTTTGATGCACCTTGTTACCATGCTCATTGCAAAATTCAATAACATCAGGGAGTTGTTTCTTCAATTCAACCTCCACCATAACTCGAGCAATCACCAATTTCTCCTTCTCCTTAGTAGCCTGGTCCATCTTAATCGCCCTCCCAACAATGCCAGCAATCTTAAATAGGCTTTTCTCACCCCAATATTTGAGTGGTGAGCCAGGAAGCTTCACCCAAGTTGGCACCTGTTGCACATCTTCTTTATCCATATTCATATCAGGATGCCACATTCTTGTTATAAGAGGCTTTTGATCGAAAAATTGGAACCCATCAGTAGTGACTTTCAAACACGACTCCATTGAAGTGAATCGAACAATGAAAACAGCCCTTCCTATCCCATCAATTTTGTCAATCCCTAATTTACCCCAAATACGGTTAAAAAACCCCTCCATAACAGGTAATGGCGGATTCGCACCTAGAACATAGCATACTACTATAAACGACCAGTATTCTATTTCTTCTTGAATATCTTCGGAATCAATCATAACAACAGGATAAGATTCACTTACCCTCTTTTTCGATTGAGCTTTCTCTGTTTCATCAGCCCATGACAATCTCCTGGCAGTACTCGCATCCTTCGACCCACTTTGCATCACATTGAGCCACCCTGATAAGGTTGCCTTTTCCATAGACTACTGAATACAATCCTCCATAGTTGGCGGGGGAATCACCATCGTAACTTCATCCAATTCCTCATTATCGGGTTTCTCCTGTTAATAATATGTTCATTTCGGAGAAGGTTCAAAGGCTATCACCGTGAGATCGAGATGAGTCGACGTCTCTATACTAATCTTCAGTAAACCTAATTATACTAATTTTTTGTTTTAGAGTTGCAATTCGTTGAGACTGGTTCTCTCGCGTTAATTGGAGGAGTTTCATGACATACTTCTTCGCATGTTTGCCTTCTATTTGTCCATTATTAGATAATGATGATATATGTGGTGTAACTCTCATACATGCGAGTGCACGCACATTCCAGATATTCTGTGCTGTACGTGTGTCATGTCATGTGTTAGCGTGTGATGATCAACAAGTTGTACATACTCTTTATGTCCTTTAATTATGTGCACACGCTAACACATAAAGGATATATATATGCCCTTATGTGCACATACCCTTCATTGTCCATGTCCTCTTAGGATAATCAAAATTTGAATAGTGCATCTTGGATGTAACAGTACATGTTACACCATAACTTATTGTGTAACATGCATAATGACATAGATTTCAATAACAATGACATAAAGTATACAAAAAATGATATGAATCTCATGTCATTTTGTCATTTATTTCATGTCATTATTTGAGTTTTTTTTTTATAAAAAAAAGCGGTAGTTTGTGAGTTGTTACACTATAAATTAATTATGGTGTAACAGTTACACCAAAGAATTTGTGAAATTTGAATATGTACTGTGTTATGTGCATATAGTCAATAGGTTGCACATGAAGGATATGTGCACATAGTTAGCGTGTGATAATCAATAGGTTTCACATATCCTTTATGTGTTAGCGCCTGATGATCATATAAGTTGCAAATACAATTAAAACGCATATTATTTTAAGGTTACATTAAAAGATAAGAATATTATTCTATAACCCAGTGTGAATAATATTTCAGAAAATATATGAAAAAATTATCTAAATGAAAAACAAAAACGTGTCTTTCATCTCAATTCTAGGAAAACAACTAGCTAGATTTCTTAATCTGAATTATTTTTTATTACATTTAATTTGTTTATATATATCTTTGATGTTTGAAACTGTAATAGCCCTAATTTTAGAAGCATTTATTAAATGCTTGATTAGTGCATATTTGAACATCATTTAGTTGCATATTAGGGTGCATTTTCATGTAGTATTAGAGCATTTACATTGCATTTATGCATATTTAGGTCCTTTTTTATAAGCTACGGTGCTTTCACGGGTTGTTTGGACTTTTGATGTTATCTCAAGTACTTTGGACTCCTTTTTAAGGACGTGATTATTAAGGCACTTGTATGACCTTCAAAACGATATATCATGTGCTCAAAACGGATTGGAATTGAAGAAGATACAAAGGACTTTGTGTACTTGTGCGAAATATGACACCTCTGCACTATTTTACTTATAACTTTTGACAGAAAAATGATAATAAAGTAATTCCAACTTGGATGGAAACTAGACTTGAAAAGCTTTCCAACGATATATTATATGCACCAAACAATCTCTGGATCAAATGTTATAGCTGTTCGAAGTTGAAATGGAGAATCTGACGATTAAAGCACAACACGTCCGTGTCACTCTGATTTCTTCGAGGCAGCAGCTTTTCTATCGTTGGATATTTATGTAATAGCAGGTCAACACTTCTGTTTCATTATTGACACGTCTGTGTTGGTCTGCTCCGTAGCGCGTTCTATTTTGTCGGTTTTGTTATTTTAGGAAGTTATAAATACCTTTTATTCGTTTAATGACGGAAAAGGGAGATTGATTATATACACTTTTTAGGGTTTCTAGAGAGAAGTTAGAGAAAGAAACTTGTAGATCTTCATTGTTCTCCAAGACTCTACCTTTCTTCCATTAATTCAAGTATTTATTTTCTTCTTCTTTTCTCTTTGTTTATTATTATGATTTTAACTATTATTCTCTAGTTTCTTTATTTATTTTCAATTACGCTTGAGTAGTTCTTCTATCTATTGTTAAGTTGAACCCTAGTATGAATTAATTCATGATTATTTTATTAAATTTCCAAATTAGTTATTTAATTGTTCTTGCTTAATTGATTGTGCATATTCCAATACTAGATTAGGGATAATTAGTATTGTTATTATTCTGTTGTCTTGATCACAATGGGAGTTGGGTTTTGACGGATTTGGGTATTTCAATTAAGGACATGAAATTCTCCACGGGAGTAGGTAGAATGGATTGTTAGGAAGTTAGAGTGCCGCGTTTAATGTGTTTAATTTGCTTGATTCCACGAGAGTAGGATTGAGTGCATATTAGAGAAGCCATAGATACTCGAGAGAGGTTTATGGTATTTTATAGGGTGTACTTTTCCTTGTGAACATTTATTTGACTAGTTTGGGGTAGGAATTATTATTTTACTAATTCATGCTAGTGGGGATACTTAACTATATAGTCTTTTATTTTATAGATTGATTAGTATAGTTGATTAGACCATCTTCGGTATTAACCTCCTTTAGTCTTACCATTTTTAAGGGCTAATCATAGAACAAATTTATCTCTGTGGGATCGACTCTGACTTACCCTACTACATAGTTAGGAGGATTAGTTAGGTTGTTTATTTTTGTTAGGTGCGTGACACGCCTATCAAATTTTGGCGTCGTTGCCGGGGAGATAGTTTATTTTATTTAGTTTTTATTTTTGGTGAGGCTAGAATGTATATATTTTATTTCTTTTCTTTTGTAAATATTTTTTTCCCTTTTTCGTATCATGGAGTCATATTATTATTTTGATGGGGATAATTCTTATGATAGGCAACATAGTCATAATTATTGTGGTTCTCATGTTTATAGTTTTGATGCAACATATCAAAATTCTCCCAATTTTTGCTTGAGTTCTCATGAATTACAATATATGCACTACTACAAATATTGGCAAAGATAACACAAATAACATAACATTTAAATGACATACATGTTATCTTAGGAAAAGATAACTGTTGAGTTGAATAACTGTTTTCTCAATTAAAAAAAAGATAACATGTAACATATCCAACTGTTATCTATTCTATCTCCCAAATTTGTACAAAAATCATGGATGGGAAAGATAACGGGCAATACTAAGGCCCATTATTTACTCTTATCAGTTATCCTCCAAATAATTTCAAATTATTTCAAAGTGCAACTAACCACCCGTAAGTTTCATCAGCCCATCTTTATCCCACTTTCATTCACCCCCATTAACTTCATCCTTCATAGTTCATTCCCTCTTATTCATTCTTTTCTACCCGACTCTCTCTCTTAATTTTTTTCCCCAAACTTCATTAAGGGATTCTCATTCGTTATAAACACTTGAATTGCTCTATCTGGTTCTCATTTGTCCTTCCAATTGGTGCAACTCCAGTTGAAGAAAACCAGCAAGAGGTATCTCACTCTGTTATGATTTCGCCCCCTATTTGAGATTCCAACATATTGAAATTCGAAGTTTACAATGAATTTTCACATTTTCGCATAAGATTCTTCTTCAGGTTCATTTGTTATACCTTTTGAAATTTGAATTTCCCCCTTTCTAATTTTATTTTCGGGTGTCTCGTATCTATGTTTTCGGTGACTTTATTGAGTGAGATGAAGTAAAAAATTGGAGGAGAGAGAAAGTGATAAACGGATGTGAAGGTGTACCATCTCCGACTATGAAGATGAGTCTAGTTAAGCCAATTCCAGTTTGCATCGCCATGGAAATTAAGAAGATTTACAGAAGATATTGCAAGAGAAATTGGGAAATATGAATAACACATGCTTTTAGTTTCATCAAGTTTGTTCTTCTTTATTATGAATTTTAATGTAAGTTGTAATAGTAATGATTTTGAACCACTCATAGATCTTTTTATTTGATTCAAATTTCGATGTAAGTTGCCACGAATTGTTAATCCATGGATAATCATATACTTTTGTTTGATTTGGAACATGGTTTTTTTTATGAATGTTGCTTGGATTGTTGGAGTACAACTTATTATTTACTTGTAGCAATTAATTCGGGTATGGCGAGGCATTGATGCTAACAAAACATTTTTTTTTGTTTTGTAACAACAAAAGGCAAAGATATAAGCAAAATCAATTATATCTATCCTATTATTCAAAAACATAACAGTGGGGTAGATAAGAGTTTTGTTTGGCTTTAAGAAAGATAACACTTATTTAGTATAGGTGTTATCTTTCCCTTCTTTCAAACAACCAGCATAATAGCAAACTTAACGCTTATGTGGAAAATGTGTTTTCTAGTGGTATAACGGTTATTATAGATAGCTGTTATGTTTTCTCACTCAAACATAACACTTTCACCAGGTGTTATCTCTACTTTACATTACACTGACTTGGAAAACGCCTCAAAAGTGTTATGTAAAGCCTTATTTGACAGTTATGTTTTCCCTTTTTTTGTAGTAGTGATGTTCCATGAACCCAATATTCTTGCTAGGAATTCTAGATCAATTTTTTCTTTTCCTCAATATGAGAATGAATTGTTTTGGAAATACTATTATACACTTGGCAATTTTGTTGGTCCTAACCATAGAATTGAAATCTGGGATATGTGCCTAGTGATTTATGAGGGTTTAACGAATAAACTAGAGTGGTGTTTGATTCTATGTCTAATGGGAAATTTCTAGCCCAATCACCAGATTAATGTTGGGATTTAATTGAGTGGTTGGCTAAGAATAACTATGAGTGGAATATGTCTTTATCTACTGGACCTACCCCACAACCCCATAAGTGTATTACAACACCTTATTCTTTGAATTGTCACTCTACTTCTCATGTTATTTCTTTGTGTGATGTGACATTAGTGAATGATTTTAACCCCTCACCACAACGTGAATTTGATTATTCTACTCAAAATTCTCATTGCTAGCCATATATTTATGATGATGATGATGATGATGCGTGTTGGATAGAAAATGATTCTTATGGGATTGATGTTCAAATTATAGGAAAAGTCAATGTGATGGATATTTTAAAGGAGGAAGAACCCTTGGTTGAAAAACCTTTCTTGGAGAAGTTTATAGATGAGAGTGATGTGATTCATGAGTCTTTGTCAGTTCCACCTACTGTTTTTGAGTCTCATGTTCCTTTCTCTCAAAAAACTTGACCTCATTCCCTCTTTCCCTATATTATATCCTCCATCATTCCTTATTTCTCACTCTTTGAATGACTATGGCTTCTGTGATCATGAAATTGTCACTCTACGTCCGTGTCACTTTGATTTCTTTGAGGCAATAGCTTTTCTGTCGTTGAATATTTATGTAGTAGCAGGTCAACACGTCTGTGTCATTATTGACACGTCCGTGTTGGTCTGCTCCGTAGCGCATTTTATTTTGTCGGTTTTGTTATTTTAGGAAGTTATAAATACCTTTTATTCGTTTAATGATGGAAAAGGGAGATTGATTATACACTTTTTAGGGATTCTAGAGAGAAGTTAGACAAAGAAACTTGTAGATCTTCATTGTTTTCCAAGACTCTACCTTTCTTCCATTAATTCAAGTATTTATTTTCTTCTTCTTTTCTCTTTGTTTATTATTATGATTTTAACTATGATTCTCTAGTTTCTTTATTTATTTTCAATTACTCTTGAGTAATTCTTCTATCTATTGTTAAGTTGAACCCTAGTATGAATTAATTCAGGATTATTTCCTTAAATTCCCAAATTAATTGTTTAATTGTTCTTGCTCAATTGATTGTGCATATTCCAATACTTGATTAGGGATAATTAGTATTGTTATTATTCCGTTGTTTTAATCACAATGGGAGTTGGGTTTTGACGGATTTGGGTATCTCAATTAGGAACATGAAATTCTCCACGGGAGTAGGTAGAATGGATTGTTAGAAAGTTAGAGTGTCGTGTTTAATGTCTTTAATTTGCATGATTCCACGAGAGTAGGCTTGAATGCATATTAGAGAAGCCATAGATACTCGGGAGAGGTTTATGGTATTTTATAGGGTGTGCTTTTCCTTTTGAACATTTATTTGACTAGTTTGGGGTAGGAATTATTATTGTACTAATTCATGCTAGTGGGGATACTTAACTATAGAGTCTTTTGTTTATAGATTGATTAGTATAGTTGATTCGACCATCTACGATATTAACCTCCTTTAGTCTTACCATTATTTAAGGGCTAATCATAGAACAACTTTGTCTCTGTGGGATCGACTCTGACTTACCCTACTACATAGTTAGGAGGATTAGTTAGGTTATTTATTTTTGTTATGTGCACGCCACGTCTATCAATGCTAATCATATTTATTAAGTTAATTATGTTTCGGATATTATTATTTGTATTGTGTTGTAGTATGATTTTCATTTGTTATGTTTGTAATATATTTATTATTTTAATTTTATGGAGTTATATATTTTTTTGGTTATTAATTATTTATTGGATTGTATTTAGCCGATTAGTAAATTAAAGTCGATTTTCCTTCCTTCCATTTATGTTTGTCGGTTAATTTTTGGAAACATAAACCCACCCCCAATTCTTTTTCTCTCTCGTGGTTATCCAAACCCCAAAACCCCAACCCCGTATATCTCCCTCGCCCTCCCCCACATCTCACTCCCTTCCCTGTGCTGCTGGTGCTGCCGTACATATTGTCGCAGCCTCCCTCCCCCTCCCCTTCGATTTCCGCCGGACTTACTGCCGCGGTGTCATATTTTCATAGGAGGGGCTTGTTGGTACTTTTGGACATTTCTTCGTATAGAAATACATTCTTTGCTGCACATCAAATGACGTATTGTGGTCTTAAATCATATGCTGAATGCATCGTGATTCAATTGTTGTTATGTTATAGTTAATCAATATCTGGATATCTAGATTGGTTTGCTGCAGTTGGCAAATAACCAAGAAATGCATGTTGAAATAATTTAAGTGTGAAGAGCAATACACTAAGGCCCTGTTCTTTTGGACTTATTTTCAGTTCAGTTATTATTATTATTATTATTATTATTATTATTATTATTATTATTATTATTATTATTATTATTATTATTATTATTATTATTATTATTATTATTATTATTATTATTATTATCATTATTATTATTATTATTATTATTATTGTATTGTTATTATTATTTTCATTTATTATTATTATTATTATACTAATTATTGTTATTATTCTAATAATAATAATAATAATCATTATTATTATTATTATTATTTACTATTATTACATTATTAATTATAATAATAATAATTATTATTATAATTATCATTATAATAATAATAATTATTATTAAAATTATCATTATAATTATTATTATTACAATTATAATAGAAATAATTATTATATATTATTTTCATAATTATTATTATTATATTATTTATTATTATTATTAACTATTATTAAATTATTAGTTATAATAATAATAATTATTATTATTATTATCATTATTGAAATTATTATTACAATTATTACAGAAATAATTATTATTAATTATTATTATTATATTATTATTATTATTATTATTAATGTTAATATTAATTATTATTATATTTACTAATTATTATTAGTATTATTATTATAATATTATTATTTAATAATTATTTCTATTATCATAATAATTATCAATATTAATATTAATATTAATTATTACATTTTTAACTATTATTATTATTATTACTATTACTATTACTATTATTATTCCAGTTCATTTCTGTTCAATTCTGTTCAGTTTCTCTCAGTCCAAATGAACGGAGCCTAAATTTTCAATCCATTGTGCGCACAAACAGCTAATTTTCTATAGTACCCAATTGCACATCCCTAAATTCTAATTACTTGCGTGCGTGTACCTTGCAGCCTGTTTGTTTTGAGATTGAAGTTGTATGACATCTAGAGTGGTATTATAATTCAGCAAAACTTGTGTGGGAATGAGGTAGGTGGTGTGGGTGGGGGAGGGGGCATGTGAGGCCGGTGGTTGTCGCAGGGAATGGGGAAGGGTTTCCAGTGGGTTGGGTGGGGGTGGGGAGGGGGTGGGGGTGGGGAGGATGGAGAAATTAAAGTGCTTGGGTGGTGGGGGTGGTTTGGTGGAGGCAGAAAAAGAAATTAAATAATTAGGATTAGTTAGGGTTAATTATATGATTAAAGGGTTAATTATATGATTAAAGGGTTAATTAATGGAATTACCATTAATGACTAACAGAGTTAACTTCTATTAGTCATTAAGGGTATCCTATACATTTTTTATGAAAGTTAGGGGTATATGGTGAATATCTGAAATGATGGGGGTATATGGTGAATTTTTTAATTTATCAGGGCTATATGGTGAAAAAATCGTAGTAATTATTGTTATGGTTGTGAGATCAAGATTAATAATGAAAGTGATGCCATTATTCAGCAAGTTCAGTAAAATAATTTACTTATGCCCATGTGTGTGTGAATCTCTATGTTTTGTTTTCGTATATATATAAGTTTGTACTATGTTCAGTAAAATAATTAACTTATGAAGGTGTTGATTGTGGAAATGTTATTGGATGGTTATGAAAACACAATCGTTTTGCTGGCTTAGTTTGTGAACTGAAAATAAAAGGTAGGCAAGGTAATGGTGGAGGATGGTTACTCTTTAGACCTAATAAAAGTTAAGAGTTTTTCACTCATTTTGGAATACTGTTTGTTTTGTATTCTTCTCTGAATTTGCAGGTTGTGTTTTGAGTGCTTGGAAGCCAAAATGGAGCGAGATCAAGATGTCATTGTGGATTAAGGATTGAGTTTGTATTTTAGTTAGTGTAGACACCAAATTTTGAACCCTTTTTCCGGATAAATAAAGGTTTTGAAAAATAAAAATAACAAAATCATCATGCAGCGTGGAGCGCGCACCTCGGAGTGCGAGTCTCATTCCGTCGCACGATTTTCCATTTTTGCGTATTAATCATACATTTTCGGCTTAGAAGTATAATTTTCGTGAGTTGTAGTTAATACTACCACCACCGTTTTAATAAAATGATTCGTAGTATAATCATGCTCGTCTTCATTAATTTGACGAGTTTTCATTAATTATCTTAAGTTAGTCTTTCGGAAATATCAAAAAAAAAAAACGAATCGCGATTAGGAGTCGGGATTTTCAGCGTATCCCGAAATCGACATTAATCAATATCCTTGATGGTCAAGTCATTGTTCATTGGATAAAGAATAAGAATATTTTCTTTATCCACTAAACACATCCTTTATCCATTAGTTAGAGAATAAGAATCATGAAAAGATGTGAGAATAAGAATCAAATCCCATGTGTAAGAGGGGGAAATTCGGATTTTTTCCGAAAAGGCCAGGTGTGCGCCAAGCACACAATCATGCGCCAGATGCATGATTGTGCGCCTAGCGCACAAGCTAGCCCTGCGCTAGGCGCAGCATTCTGGTCAGTTTCGTTTGCACGATTTTCAATGTATTTTTTTTTGCATATTAGGATGTTTTAGGAAGAATATTTTCTGAAAATATGATCTTGCCTCTTTAATGAGCAAATCTAAAAAAGAATAAGAATATTTATGTTTCCAAAGAGATTTGATGATGTCATTAGGGTGAGGTCATTAGAGTGATGGCATTAGGGTAATTAGGGATGAAGAAAATCAGATTTTTTTTGGATGAATAATCTGATTTTCTACCTCTTTGAAACCCTAGTTCACCTCCTTCATTTCTCTATAAATACCCTCCAAAATTCACTTCAAAACCAAGTTGAAAAGAGTTCAACTTAAATCCACTAATTCTCTCATCTTCTCTACTCCTTTCCTCTAAAAAAATCACACTTAAGAAAAGAAATAAAAAGTTAGTAAGATAATTAGTAAGTAAAAGAAGTTCATCAAAAGAAAAAAAAACACAAAAAGAGTTTAATTTAGCAATTAAGAAGATTTAGAAACTCACTTAGAAATTAAGAAAAATCACAAAAAAGGTAGAAAAATTTGCAAAAAAGGAAGTGCATCATTGAGCTAGCAAGGTAAATTTGAAGTTCTTATTATTTTGATTATCTTCTTAATCATCTACTAACTTCTTCCTTGTTTTTCTTCTTATCATTTTTTTAATCTTTGGAGTGATTTGGGTATGTGGAAGTCCTAATAGGTTCCCAACCTTAAATCAGCCCACCTAGAATAGTCACATCTAATGGGGTGACTCTTAGGAAACAATGTGATTATGTGATTTTCCTTAATCAAATTGTTATTCATCACAAAAAAAATGATTTCATAAAAAAATTCAAGATAGTTGTGCATAAACATCTCCATAAAAAAAGAAAATGTGATGCTGTATTATAATCAGTTTTAATTTCGTCATTCATTCTATTTTTCGTCTGTGTTATCAGAATAGTTTGTAGGATTTAATATTTTTCCTATGAATTCAAATATGTTTCCAGCAACTGAACTTTGGAATTTCAATAAAATGAATTTTGTGTAAATAATAAAAAATCATACAACTTTATTGTGCAAAACTGATTTTGTTAGTACCACCTCTGCTTGTTCTGTCAATAAAGTTAAAAATAAAATCCTTTAGATAAAACTAAAAACATTAAGTTTGAAGAAAACATCAATATAGTTTCAAAAATATAAAAATCATATTCATATGAATTTTAAATAATTTTATATCATTTGTACAAAGTCATTCATGTAAATCACTAAATTTCAGAAAATTGATTTTCCTTTCGGTTAAGGAAATAAATAAAAACAGGTCTTAAAAGTGTCCAATTCAAGTGAAAATTCCCAGTATAGTTCTTCAAAGTGTCTAAAATGTTCATACTAAAATTCACTTCAAAATGAGTTCAATAATTTAGATCTCAAAGAATAATTTGAATAAAGGTCATGTTTTTATCACTTTGAGTATAAAATTCACCATAATTCAAGTCGTCACTAAACACTTGTGAAATTTTAATACAACATAAAGAACTCACTAATCTATCCATATATGTATCATATTCTCATTTTAACGCTTTATACAGAAAGTTATGATTTTTGTAAGTCAGTACAAGAACAAAAGTGCAATCTGGGAAATGAAGTAAAGTAATTAACTCAACTTTCATAAAAAAAAAATTTTTTCTTCATACGAAAAGGTGAATAAAAAAATCATGAAATTTTAAGTTTCTCTTAAAATGACTCATCTTATCATGTAAATATAAATCAATAAAAATTGTCATAAAAAATCAAAATTAAAGAAGTTAATTAAGCTTTATCAATCACAAATCCACAAATTCACAAATAAACATGAATTACAAAGCCCATTCAAGGAGGTGAAGATCAAGATTGAAGATTTGTATAGATCATAGATTTTGTACATATTGTTGTAATAATAGTTTCTTTGTAAATAATTATTGCATCACTCAATTAATAAAAAAAAACATGGAGATGTTTATGCATAATTTTCATAAATAATTCCACAAATCTTTTTAATAAAATGAGCAACCAATGCTATAAATATTGCATGTTGGGCCAATATATCATAGTATATGAATCAAATGACCCAATCTCAATTAAGAGGATAAATTGCAAATCTAACTAAGTTAAATTGTATTATGATCCATGTTACATTTTAAAAATGTGTTCTCCATATTCAAATGTATTAATCATATAATTTGACATAATTAGATTTGTAGTTATGATCTCCGAATTGATTTTAGGCCGTTTCACGTGTCTCACTTTAAATGGCCAAATTCCAATTAGCCAAACACCAATCTCCATATTCAATCTCAAATTGATCATTTCTCTCCAAATGACTTAATAATCTTCAATTAAGATTATTTCTCAAAAGCCTTCAATTAGGAAGTAAACCTTCTAAGACCTCTCGAAAATCATAAACGTGATCACTATTAAGGTGGTTATTTCAATCCTCGATTAATCGCTAATTAGAGCGGTTAACTCAAACTTCTTTTAATCACTAATTAGGGTGATTATCTCCAATCATTATTTAATCACTAATTAGAGTGATTATCTTAAAACCTAATAATCGTTAATTAGGACGATTGCTCTTCTCATTTAATCACTAATTAGAGTGATTATCTTAAATCCTAATAACCGTTAATTAGGACGATTGCTCTTCTCATTTAATCACTAATTAGAGTGATTATCTTAAACCCTAATAATCGTTAATTAGGACGATTGCTCTTCTCACTTAATCACTAATTAGAGTGATTATCTTAAACCCAAATAATCGCTAATTAGGACGATTATTTTTCTCATTTAATCACTAATTAGAGTGATTATCTCAAACCTTAATGATCGTTAATTAGGACGATTATTTTTCTCATTTAATCACTAATTAGAGTGATTATCTTAAACCTTGAATAATCATCAATTAGGGTGATTACTTCTTAATCGTCATTGTTAATCACTAATCAAGGTGATTATCTTTCCTCTTCAGTTTAGTCACTAATTAAGGTGATCATCTTAATCGTTCATATTTTATCACTATTTAAAGTGATTATCTCAATCCCATTTCAATCACTAATTAGAGTGATTACCTCATTTCAGATAGATTTGTTTAATTCTAAAGGTGAGTTTTTCATAATCTATTCCCTCCTCTTCTTTCCCAAAGTGGAATTGGCCATTTAGGGTGAGACATATGCTCGAACTACGACGGTTTTGATCCATGAGTGGATTCCAATCCCGCAATGATTGGTACGTAGTGCAACTTCAGTGCTCAAACCTACCTTGTACAAATGATATATTGGTCCTAAATAAAAATGGTTAATGTGTATATGTGCAAATTATGTGATTTTCTTTCTTTTAAATAGCCATGATTACTTTAAAATGGAAAATAACGCATTTAGTAAAAGCCCGTTCTTTAGAACGGAAGAGGAGACGAGTTCCAGATGTTCGCACCTCTTAACCTAAACCCCGAATCCTATCTCATGGTATGAAAGACCATTTTTTTTTTGAAGAAAACATCAGTAGCGTTTCAAAAAAATCAAAATAATATTCATATGAATTTTATATAATTTTATATCATTTGTACAAAGTCATTCATGTAAATCACTAAATTCCAGAAAATTAATTTTCCTTTCGGTTAAGGAAATAAATAAAAAAAGGTCTTAAAAGTGTCCAATTCAAGTGAAAATTTCCCGTCTAGTTCTTCAAAGTGTCTAGAATGTTCATACTAAAATTCACTTCAAAATGAGTTCAATAAGTTAGATCTCAATGAATAATTTGAATAAAGGTCCTGTTTTTATCACTTTGAGTATAAAATTCACCATAATTCAAGTGGTCACTAAACACTTGTGAAATTTTAATACAACATAAAGAACTCACTGATCTATCTATATATATATCATATTCTCATTTTATCGCTTTATACAGAAAGTTATGATTTTTGTAAGTCAGTGCAAGAACAAAAGTGCAATCTGGAAAATGAAGTAAAGTAATTAACTCAACTTTCATAAAAAAAAAATGTTTTCTTCATACGAAAAGGTGAATAAAAAAATCATGAAATTTTAAGTTTCTCTTAAAATGACTCATCTTATCATGTAAATATAAATCAATAAAACTTGTCATAAAAAATCAAAATTAAAGAAGTTAATTAATCTTTATCTTTCACAAATCCACAAATTCACAAATAAACATGAATTACAAAGCCCATTCAAGGAGGTGAAGATCAAGATTGAAGATTTGTATAGATCATAGATTTTGTACATATTGTTGTAATAATATTTTCTTTGTAAATAATTATTGCATCACTCAATTAATAAAAAAAACATGGAGATGTTTATGCATAATTTTCATAAATAATTCCACAACTCTTTTTAATAAAATGAGCAACCAATGCAACAAATATTGCATGTTGGGCCAATATATCATAGTATATGAATCAAATGACCCAATCTCAATGAAGAGGATAAATTGCAAATCTAACTAAGTTAAATTGTATGATGATCCATCTTACATTTTAAAAATGTGTTCTCCATATTCAAATGTATTAATCATATAATTTGACATAATTAGATTTGTAGTTATGATCTCCGAATTGATTTTAGGCCGTTTCACGTGTCTCACTTTAAATGGCCAAATTCCAATTAGCCAAACACCAATCTCCATATTCAATCTCAAATTGATCATTTCTCTCCAAATGACTTAATAATCTTCAATTAAGATTATTTCTCAAAAGCCTTCAATTAGGAAGCAAACCTTCTAAGACCTCTCGAAAATCATAAACGTGATCACTATTAAGGTGGTTATTTCAATCCTCGATTAATCGCTAATTAGAGCGGTTAACTCAAACTTCTTTTAATCACTAATTAGGGTGATTATCTCCAATCATTATTTAATCACTAATTAGAGTGATTATCTTAAAACCTAATAATCGTTAATTAGGACGATTGCTCTTCTCATTTAATCACTAATTAGAGTGATTATCTTAAATCCTAATAACCGTTAATTAGGACGATTGCTCTTCTCATTTAATCACTAATTAGAGTGATTATCTTAAACCCTAATAATCGTTAATTAGGACGATTGCTCTTCTCACTTAATCACTAATTAGAGTGATTATCTTAAACCCTAATAATCGCTAATTAGGACGATTATTTTTCTCATTTAATCACTAATTAGAGTGATTATCTCAAACCTTAATGATCGTTAATTAGGACGATTATTTTTCTCATTTAATCACTAATTAGAGTGATTATCTTAAACCTTGAATAATCATCAATTAGGGTGATTACTTCTTAATCGTCATTGTTAATCACTAATTAAGGTGATTATCTTTCCTCTTAAGTTTAGTCACTAATTAAGGTGATCATCTTAATCGTTCATATTTTATCACTAATTAAAGTGATTATCTCAATCCCATTTCAATCACTAATTGGAGTGATTACCACATTTCAGATAGATTTGTTTAATTCTAAAGGTGAGTTTTTCATAATCTATTCCCTCCTCTTCTTTCCCCAGTGGAATTGGCCATTTAGGGTGAGACATATGCTCGAACTACGACGGTTTTGATCCATGAGTGGATTCCAATCCCGCAATGATTGGTACGTAGTGCAACTTCAGTGCTCAAACCTACCTTGTACAAATGATATATTGGTCCTAAATAAAAATGGTTAATGTGTATATGTGCAAATTATGTGATTTTCTTTCTTTTAAATAGCCATAATTACTTTAAATGGAAAATAACGCATTTAGTAAAAGCCCGTTCTTTAGAACGGAAGAGGAGACGAGTTCCAGATGTTCGCACCTCTTAACCTAAACCCCGAATCCTATCTCATGGTATGAAAGACCATTTTTTTTTAAGAAAACATCAGTAGCGTTTCAAAAAAATCAAAATAATATTCATATGAATTTTATATAATTTTATATCATTTGTACAAAGTCATTCATGTAAATCACTAAATTCCAGAAAATTGATTTTCCTTTCGGTTAAGGAAATTAATAAAAAAAGGTCTTAAAAGTGTCCAATTCAAGTGAAAATTTCCCGTCTAGTTCTTCAAAGTGTCTAGAATGTTCATACTAAAATTCACTTCAAAATGAGTTCAATAAGTTAGATCTCAATGAATAATTTGAATAAAGGTCCTGTTTTTATCACTTTGAGTATAAAATTCACCATAATTCAAGTGGTCACTAAACACTTGTAAAATTTTAATACAACATAAAGAACTCACTGATCTATCCATATATGTATCATATTCTCATTTTATCACTTTATACAGAAAGTTATGATATTTGTAAGTCAGTGCAAGAACAAAAGTGCAATCTGGAAAATGAAGTAAAGTAATTAACTCAACTTTCATAAAAAAAAAATGTTTTCTTCATACGAAAAGGTGAATAAAAAAATCATGAAATTTTAAGTTTCTCTTAAAATGACTCATCTTATCATGTAAATATAAATCAATAAAAATTGTCATAAAAAATCAAAATTAAAGAAGTTAATTAATCTTTATCTTTCACAAATCCACAAATTCACAAATAAACATGAATTACAAAGCCCATTCAAGGAGGTGAAGATCAAGATTGAAGATTTGTATAGATCATAGATTTTGTACATATTGTTGTAATAATAGTTTCTTTGTAAATAATTATTGCATCACTCAATTAATAAAAAAAAACATGGAGATGTTTATGCATAATTTTCATAAATAATTCCACAACTCTTTTTAATAAAATGAGCAACCAATGCTACAAATATTGTATGTTGGGCCAATATATCATAGTATATGAATCAAATGACCCAATCTCAATTAAGAGGATAAATTGCAAATCTAACTAAGTTAAATTGTATGATGATCCATCTTACATTTTAAAAATGTGTTCTCCATATTCAAATGTATTAATCATATAATTTGACATAATTAGATTGGTAGTTATGATCTCCGAATTGATTTTAGACCGTTTCACGTGTTTCACTTTAAATGGCCAAATTCCAATTAGCCAAACACCAATCTCCATATTCAATCTCAAATTGATCATTTCTCTCCAAATGACTTAATAATCTTCAATTAAGATTATTTCTCAAAAGCCTTCAATTAGGAAGCAAACCTTCTAAGACCTCTCGAAAATCATAAACGTGATCTCTATTAAGGTGGTTATTTCAATCCTCGATTAATCGCTAATTAGAGCGGTTAACTCAAACTTCTTTTAATCACTAATTAGGGTGATTATCTCCAATCATTATTTAATCACTAATTAGAGTGATTATCTTAAAACCTAATAATCGTTAATTAGGACGATTGCTCTTCTCATTTAATCACTAATTAGAGTGATTATCTTAAACCCTAATAACCGTTAATTAGGACGATTGCTCTTCGCATTTAATCACTAATTAGAGTGATTATCTTAAACGCTAATAATCGTTAATTAGGACGATTGCTCTTCTCACTTAATCACTAATTAGAGTGATTATCTTAAATCCTAATAATCGCCAATTAGGACGATTATTTTTCTCATTTAATCACTAATTAGAGTGATTATCTCAAACCTTAATGATCGTTAATTAGGACGATTATTTTTCTCATTTAATCACTAATTAGAGTGATTATCTTAAACCTTGAATAATCATCAATTAGGGTGATTACTTCTTAATCGCCATTGTTAATCACTATTCAAGGTGATTATCTTTCCTCTTAAGTTTAGTCACTGATTAAGGTGATCATCTTAATCGTTCATATTTTATCACTAATTAAAGTGATTATCTCAATCCCATTTCAATCACTAATTGGAGTGATTACCTCATTTCAGATAGATTTGTTTAATTCTAAAGGTGAGTTTTTCATAATCTATTCCCTCCTCTTCTTTCCCCAGTGGAATTGGCCATTTAGGGTGAGACATATGCTCGAACTACGACGGTTTTGATCCATGAGTGGATTCCAATCCCGCAATGATTGGTACGTAGTGCAACTTCAGTGCTCAAACCTACCTTGTACAAATGATATATTGGTCCTAAATAAAAATGGTTAATGTGTATATGTGCAAATTATGTGATTTTCTTTCTTTTAAATAGCCATGATTACTTTAAAATGGAAAATAACGCATTTAGTAAAAGCCCGTTCTTTAGAACCGAAGAGGAGACGAGTTCCAGATGATCGCACCTCTTAACCTAAACCCTGAATCCTATCTCATGGTATGAAAGACCATTTTTTTTTGAAGAAAACATCAGTAGCGTTTCAAAAAAATCAAAATAATATTCATATGAATTTTATATAATTTTATATCATTTGTACAAAGTCATTCATGTAAATCACTAAATTCTAGAAAATTGATTTTCCTTTCGGTTAAGGAAATAAATAAAAAAAGGTCTTAAAAATGTCTAATTCAAGTGAAAGTTTCCCGTCCAGTTCTTCAAAGTGTCTAGAATGTTCATACTAAAATTCACTTCAAAATGAGTTCAATAAGTTAGATCTCAATGAATAATTTGAATAAAGGTCCTGTTTTTATCACTTTGAGTATAAAATTCACCTTAATTCAAGTGGTCACTAAACACTTGTGAAATTTTAATACAACATAAAGAACTCATTGATCTATCCATATATGTATCATATTCTCATTTTAATGCTTTATACAGAAAGTTATGATTTTTGTAAGTCGGTGCAAGAACAAAAGTGCAATCTGGAAAATGAAGTAAAGTAATTAACTCAACTTTCATAAAAAAAAATGTTTTCTTCATACGAAAAGGTGAATAAAAAAATCATGAAATTTTAAGTTTCTCTTAAAATGAGTCATCTTATCATGTAAATATAAATCAATAAAAATTGTCATAAAAAATCAAAATTAAAGAAGTTAATTAATCTTTAACTTTCACAAATCCACAAATTCACAAATAAACATGAATTCCAAAGCCCATTCAAGGAGGTGAAGATCAAGGAGCATCATGATAAAGATCAAGATTGAATATTTGTATAGATCATAGATTTTGTACATATTGTTGTAATAATAGTTTCTTTGTAAATAATTATTGCATCACTCAATTAATAAAAAAAAACATGGAGATGTTTATGCATAATTTTCATAAATAATTCCACAACTCTTTTTAATAAAATGAGCAACCAATGTTACAAATATTGCATGTTGGGCCAATATATCATAGTATATGAATCAAATGACCCAATCTCAATTAAGAGGATAAATTGCAAATCTAACTAAGTTAAATTGTATGAGGATCCATCTTACATTTTAAAAATGTGTTCTCCATATTCAAATGTATTAATCATATAATTTGACATAATTAGATTGGTAGTTATGATCTCCGAATTGATTTTAGGCCGTTTCACGTGTCTCACTTTAAATGGCCAAATTCCAATTAGCCAAACACAAATCTCCATATTCAATCTCAAATTGATCATTTCTCTCCAAATGACTTAATAATCTTCAATGAAGATTATTTCTCAAAAGCCTTCAATTAGGAAGCAAATCTTCTAAGACCTCTCGAAAATCATAAACGTGATCACTATTAAGGTGGTTATTTCCATCCTCGATTAATCGCTAATTAGAGCGGTTAACTCAAACTTCTTTTAATCACTAATTAGGGTGATTATCTCCAATCATTATTTAATCACTAATTAGAGTGATTATCTTAAACCCTAATAATCATTAATTAGGACGATTGCTCTTCTCATTTAATCACTAATTAGAGTGATTATCTTAAACCCTAATAACCGTTAATTAGAACGATTGCTCTTCTCATTTAATCACTAATTAGAGTGATTATCTTAAACCCTAATAATCATTAATTAGGACGATTGATCTTCTCACTTAATCACTAATTAGAGTGATTATCTTAAACCCTAATAATTTCTAATTAGGACGATTATTTTTCTCATTTAATCACTAATTAGAGTGATTATCTCAAACCTTAATGATCGTTAATTAGGACGATTATTTTTCTCATTTAATCACTAATTAGAGTGATTATCTTAAACCTTGAATAATCATCAATTAGGGTGATTACTTCTTAATCGTCATTGTTTATCACTAATCAAGGTGATTATCTTTCCTCCTAAGTTTAGTCACTAATTAAGATGATCATCTTAATCGTTCATATTTTATCACAAATTAAAGTGATTATCTCCATCTCATTTCAATCACTAATTGGAGTGATTACCTCATTTCAGATAGATTTGTTTAATTCTAAAGGTGAGTTTTTCATAATCTATTCCCTCCTCTTCTTTCCACAGTAGAATTGGCCATTTAGGGTGAGACATATGCTCGAACTACGACGGTTTTGATCCATGAGTGGATTCCAACACTAGTGGAAAAAAATACAAGGGCTGTGGTGCAAGGGCTGCGGTTTATTGAAAACCGCAGTCCTTAATGTGAAGGGCTGCGGTTTCAGGGCTAACCGCAGCCCTTTATCTTAAAGGGCTGCGGTTTTGGGCTAGCCGCAGCCCTTAAGCGGCCCAAATATCATCTCTCTCACCACACGCTACATTTCTTAGCACACGTTATGTTTCTCACCCATCCCTCTCTCACACCTCTTTCTCACTCTCTCACCACTCTCCCACACCTCTCTCTTACCACTCTCTCACTCTCAGCCGCCAAAACCTATCTCCTCGTCGGCACGGAAAGAACGTCGACAATGCTCACTCTCTCGGTAACAATGGCGGCAACTACTTCATCGCCAATTCTCGGCAACAATGGCTCGACGCGAGTTCTAACACCGGCATTTCTTCACCTCCACGTTCGTCGACGACACCTCCTTCCATCAGTGAAAAGCCCTAGCCTTCCGACGATATTCTTTGCAAAGGCGGGAACCGCGAAGAATCCAGGGCTAGGGTTTCAAAGATCAGTTATTTTCTGGTGGAGAAAAAAGGTTTTATTTTCTTCTTTTTTTCTTGATATTTTGATTTATTGTTGTTTTTATACTCAGTTGATAATTTGTTGATGGTATTGGATTTTGGATGATTTTTAGTGTAATTTGGGGTAAAAAAGAATTACCCTTGTTTTGGTTTACTGATTTTTTGTTCAATTTTTGTGGTGTTAGGGTTTTTTTTTATAGGAGTGTGTTTTTGTTTCATTTTGGATGGTTCCCCTGCGTTAATCTTTGTTCTTTTCGCGTACACTCCTACTAGCAGAGAGACACGCACAGAAAGAAAGAGAGAGAGCTTTTAATGGCAGAGAAGCCAGAGGCAGTGAAGGTGTTATACTGTGGAGAATGTGGTTTACCAACTGAATATTGTGAATTTGCTCCTGAATTTGAAAAATGCAAACCCTGGTTGATCCAAAATGCTCCTGATATTTACCCTGAGCTTTTCTTGATTTTTCTTCTTGTTTCTGGAACTTTGTGGGTTTTATTATTATATCTTAATGTTAACTACTGAATTTTATTTTTTTGCTGGTTTGTTGCTGTTGTTTTTTATAATGGTTCTCAGAGTCTAGTGCTAAAGAAGCTGATAAGGTGTCTGAAATACAAAGACATTCTGATTATTTCGCATTCTTCTTGATTCTTTCGCTTTTGAACATTCTGATTTTGAAGGTATATGATTATGTGAAATTCATGGCGATAATAAGTTGGTGTTTGAGTTTTCTTTAGCTTTGAATGTGAAATGCTGCTAATTTTGGACATTGAAATTTCGGGGTGGATTATATTGGTGCAGGGTTGTAATGCGTCTCTGCTTCTAGATGATAGTAATGGGAATCAAAATCGTTCAATAGAGAGATATGCCTTCCCAAATCAAACTCTCAAGGGGTTTGATATTATTGATCGGATCAAACAAGCTTTAGATACTGAGTGCCCTGGTGTCGTTTCGTGTGCCGACATTATTACTCTGGCCACAAGAGATGCTGTCATTCTGGTAATTACTCCTTTTTCGCCACAAGGGATGAAGTTTTTTTTGTTTGTTTGAAATTCAGTTTCATTGGTTTAGTTTTTAGTTTTTGGAGATTTAGTTGAATTTGTGTGTTAATTGCTGTTGAAGATTGTTTGTTTGGTAATTTGTGTGTTAATTGTCGTTGAATTTGAATGTTTGTTTGGTAATCTGTTGAAGATTCGCGACGCGCCGCTTGCTTACTTCCGCTTGTGCCTCTTTGCCTTCCTGCCGCCTAATCGCTCTTTCGCTTGGTAAGTGCGTGCGTGGTATTGTGGTAATGGTGACTTGATTCAACAGATTGCTTGTTGATTAATTTGTACAAAGATTGTGAGAAATTAAATTCAATTAGCACTTAGAGTTCCAAACTTCATTACCTTATAGTGTTATAGATTTACAGTGGCTAAATGCCTAAATACCTTATAGCCAATTGGAGTTTGACAGTTTGGATCATCTTTGTAGTCAAAGCAAGTGATGTAGACCACCAAAATAAGTATACTTGCAGATTACTCTGAGACGGAATTATCACAACTTATAGAGACAAAAAAATTATAGAACATGGGTGATAATCCTAATATCCTATATATGCCACATATCTATGAACAAGAGTAAGATTTTATACACATAGATATGAAATTATATGATAATAACGTACGTACCGCGGTTTTGATAAGCTCATCAGCATAAGAGCTGGCTTTAACACAAAGAGAAGAGGAATGAGCAGAAGGAGTACACTTAACAAAACATACTTTGTGGAGGGATTGGCCCTTTACCCACTCAGACTTATCAAGCCCGGTAGGCTGCGTGTTGCAAATGCAGTGAGGATGTTTTCTTTATCGGAAATAGGTCGATCTTTGTTGTTGCCATTGATTGATTAATTATTTCTTCCTATTTATTTTTTTGCTTTCTTAATAGTAATTAAAATAGCAGTTCAACAGTACCCTTAACTTCATTATCTTTCTTTCTTTCTCCCACTCTCTCTCCTGTTCCCTCCCCACAACAATCCCTGCTATTTATAGTTCCTCTGTCAGCATGGGATATCTCCTTTGAGGCGGCTATACTTTAGCCAATTGGAGTTTGACAGCGTGGTATTGTGGTAATGGTGACTTGATTCAACAGATTACTTGTTGATTAATTTGTACAAAGATTGTGAGAAATTAAATTCAATTAGCACTTAAGAGTTCCAAACTTCATTACCTTATAGTGTTATAGATTTACAGTGGCTAAATGCCTAAATTTATTGTTGTTAATTTATTATTGTTATATGTATTGTTGTTAATTTAGTATAATTTGTTACAGTGGCTAATTGGTGAATGATGACTGTGACGCTATGAGCTTTGGATTAGCTTTGAAGGTTTGATTGATTGTGTTCAGGTAATGCACTAAAACTCTTGTTTTAGGATTTTTAGAATTGGACCTATCATGTGAAGTTTTCGGAGAGGCCATGAATGAGCCTTTGGTTTTATGTGTTTTATGTGCTGGTGGAATTAATTGGAGATGGATAGGATTTCCCTCTAATGTGAAATTATTTGGTATATATGCATCATGCGTTGATATGAGCTTAAATTTGAATAGTTTAAGTGAATTTGATTGATATATTTGACAAATTGAATTGTTGTATCTAATTAAAAATTATAATTTAAATTTCAGAATGAAAAAAAAAACGCAGCCGAATATCTCAAGTTTTTTTACAAAAACCACACCAACTGTGCGTATCCGAACCCGTCTCTGTGCAACATAGTCGGTAGTGACCCACCATTCATAAATTCCTAGATCCGCCACTGTTTGTAGTGTGTAGATGAAGTCAATTATTGTAATGTTATTACCGCATTTGGAAGTGCTATATAATGTGTTTTATTTGGATTTCTGCTGTCGCTTATCATTTAGGTGCTTATGATGGTATATGATAGATGATGAAGAGTTGCATATTTTACGAGTATTCGTGATCTTTATCTACAATTTTTATGTCAACTTGGCCACTGGTTACTGGATTCATCTCATTGTTTTGTCTTTGAGGACATTTGATAGTCTTTAGAGTTGCTCTATTAATCTCCAAGTCAGTTGTGTTGACAAGTTAATAACTACATGTTATCAATTTGTCGTTTATTAAGCAGCTCGAATGCTAGATGCACTTTAACACTTATAGCAGAGGCCATGGTTGGATAGTTTAGGAATTAGGATTATCTTAATTTCTTTTTTTTATCTTATATCTTATCCACATAGTTTAGGAATTAGGATTGTCTTAATTTCATCTTTTCACCAAAAAATACAAAGAAGATATATAATTACAGGCGGCATTTAGTAAATACAGGGGGCATGTAGTTGCACCTAAACGAGGCTATTTCTTTGTGAACTCATTGCACTCCCTTCACCGGCACTCCCCCTTGCACCCCCACCCCACCCTCCCCCCACTGCTCCCCCCTACTTGCACTCCCCCGCACCCCCACCCCCGGCCCTCCCCCCACCGCTCCCCCTGCGCACTCCCTTTACCCCCGCACATCCGCCCGACCCTCCCCCTTGCACACCCCATGTATGCACATTCCATATATGAACTATTGTGTGCTCCATTATGCTGAACAAATTTACCATTTGGACTTCTTAGTAAAAGCAAAGTGCAAAGATGTAGGCGTCGGGATTTCTTAGCATAAAGTCGGTGGTGTGGAATTACGAGTAAAAGCAACATAAGTTTGCTTTACTATTAATCTTCAATATCATTCCATTAATATGATTTGGATATAATGGACACAGTGCTGCTAGTTGCACTATTACACATTATCCGCTATAATCAATCTCTCTCTCCCTTAATGATAGCTTTAACAATACCAATCAATTCAGAGTTCAAACTTGTTGAATGGTTTTTATCTTTACAAACTTATGATGCTATCATGATTTATAAACAAACAATTATATTTTGGTTCTTAAAATGTCTCTAACAACGTTGCAAAGTAAAAATCACAACTTAGTGCATAGGGGATACTATTTTTGACACAAAGCAAAACCAAGGGGCAAAAAACAAATGGAACACAAAGGCAATAGTGGACTAGTGGTTTCATCCACAAAATTGTGTCTCCCCCACCCCACCGAAATATATATATATATATATATATATATATATATATATATATATATATATATATATATATATAACATTAGAAAGATTATAGGGCCATAACTCATAACCCCGGAACCCCTTGCTACCCCCTCTGCTACACCCCTAGCCACCTCCCTGCTTCCCCTCCCCCCTTGCTAGGCCCCCGCCCGCCAGGACACCCCCTTGACACCCCGCTACACCCTGACCCGTAACCCCCCCGCTACACCCCCACCGCAACCCCCGCCTTGACCATTTGTTTAGCCATTTGTTGTTGTGTTGTAAGCTGCCATGTACTTACAACATCAAATAATTGAAAGTTGTTCTTGTGGAGTGGGTCTGTCCAGCTTCTGCTTTGTAGTACTTGCATGGATATAGTTTCACCTCCAAATTATAGCGATTTTGGTTTTATTTGCCAGGTTCTATCATCTCCAAAAAAGTTGCTTTTGAGGGATTCGGATGCTGATCTTGGTGGAGTTGTAATTTCCTCATGGCTGTTCTTTGGTTGGTTATTTTTTGATGGTTGTGATCCTACTCATATATGGCAATTCGAACATTCGAGGGCAACCTCGAACTAATGTAATTTAGTTATTATTTTCTCTATATTTGTGTAAAAAACATAATTTGTAATGAAAAATAATACTTATATACATATATAACTGTTTGGGAACATTTAGGACAAAAAAATGCAAAAAAAAAAAAATTTTTTTTTTTTTGGGGTCACAAGGGCTGCGGTTATTTCCCCGACCGCAGCCCTTAACGCTCTAAGGGCTGCGGTTTAAAACCGCAGCCCTTCCTAAATGCTAAGGGCTTCTAGTCCAATGGCTGCGGTCAAAAAACGCAGCCCTTGGGCCCCTTTTGACGGCAGCCCTTGGGTTTTTTTCTTCTAGTGCAATCCCGCAATGATTGGTACATAGTGCAACTTCAGTGCTCAAACCTACCTTGTACAAATGATATATTGGTCCTAAATAAAAATGGTTAATGTGTATATGTGCAAATTATGTGATTTTCTTTCTTTTAAATAGCCATGATTACTTTAAAATGGAAAATACCGCATTTAGTAAGAGCCCGTTCTTTAGAACGGAAGAGGAGACGAGTTCCAGATGTTCGCACCTCTTAACCTAAACCCCAAATCCTATCTCATGGTATGAAAGACCAATTTTTTTTTGAAGAAAACATCAGTAGCGTTTCAAAAAAATCAAAATAATATTCATATGAATTTTATATAATTTTATATCATTTGTACAAAGTCATTCATGTACATCACTAAATTCTAGAAAATTGATTTTCCTTTCAGTTAAGGAAATAAATAAAAAAAGGTCTTAAAAGTGTCCAATTCAAGTGAAAATTTCCAGTCTAGTAGTTCTTCAAAGTGATTAGAATGTTCATACTAAAATTCACTTCAAAATGAGTTCAATAAGTTAGATCTCAAATAATAATTTGAATAAAGGTCCTGTTTTGATCACTTTGAGTATAAAATTCATCATAATTCAAGTGGTCACTAAACACTTGTGAAATTTTAATACAACATAAAAAACTCACTGATCTATCCATATATGTATCATATTCTCATTTTAACGCTTTATACAGAAAGTTATGATTTTTGTAATTCAATGCAAGAATAAAAGTGCAATCTGGAAAATAAAGTAAAGTAATTAGCTCAACTTTCATAAAAAAAAAATGTTTTCTTCATACGAAAAGGTGAATAAAAAAATCATGAAATTTTAAGTTTCGCTTAAAATGACTCATCTTATCATGTAAATATAAAACAATAAAAATTGTCATAAAAAATCAAAATTAAAGAAGTTAATTAATCTTTAACTTTCACAAATCCACAAATTCACAAATAAACATGAATTCCAAAGCCCATTCAAGGAGGTGAAGATCAAGGAGCATCACGGTGAAGATCAAGATTGAAGATTTGTATAGATCATAGATTTTGTACATATTGTTGTAATAATAGTTTCTTTGTAAATAATTATTGCATCACTCAATTAATAAAAAAAAATCATGGAGATGTTTATGCATAATTTTCATAAATAATTCCACAACTCTTTTTAATAAAATGAGCAACCAATGCTACAAATATCGCATGTTGGGCCAATATATCATAGTATATGAATCAAATGACCCAATCTCAATTTAGAGGATAAATTGCAAATCTAACTAAGTTAAATTGTATGATGATCCATCTTACATTTTAAAAATGTGTTCTCCATATTCAAATGTATTAATCATATAATTTAACATAATGAGATTGGTAGTTATGATCTCCGAATTGATTTTAGGCCGTTTCACGTGTCTCACTTTAAATGGCCAAATTCCAATTAGCCAAACACAAATCTCCATATTCAATCTCAAATTGATCATTTCTCTCCAAATGACTTAATAATCTTCAATTAAGATTATTTCTAAGAAGCCTTCAATTAGGAAGCAAACCTTCTAAGACCTCTCGAAAATCATAAACGTGATCACTATTAAGGTGGTTATTTCAATCCTCGATTAATCGCTAATTAGAGCGGTTAGCTCAAACTTCTTTTAATCACTAATTAGGGTGATTATCTCCAATCATTATTTAATCACTAATTAGAGTGATTATCTTAAACCCTAATAATCGTTAATTAGGACGATTGCTCTTCTCATTTGATCACTAATTAGAGTGATTATCTTAAACCCTAATAACCGTTAATTAGGACGACTGCTCTTCTCATTTAATCACTAATTAGAGTGATTATCTTAAACCCTAATAATCGTTAATTAGGACGATTGCTCTTCTCACTTAATCACTAATTAGAGTGATTATCTTAAGCCCTAATAATCGCTAATTAGGACGATTATTTTTCTCATTTAATCACTAATTAGAGTGATTATCTCAAACCTTAATGATCGTTAATTAGGACGATTATTTTTCTCATTTAATCACTAATTAGAGTGATTATCTTTAACCTTGAATAATCATCAATTAGGGTGATTACTTCTTAATCGTCATTGTTAATCACTAATCAAGGTGATTATCTTTCCTCTTAAGTTTAGTCACTAATTAAGGTGATCATCTTAATCGTTCATATTTTATCACTAGTTAAAGTGATTATCTCAATCCCATTTCAATCACTAATTGGAGTGATTACCTCATTTCAGATCGATTTGTTTAATTCTAAAGGTGAGTTTTTCATAATCTATTCCCTCCTCTTCTTTCCCCAGTGGAATTGGCCATTTAGGGTGAGACATATGCTCGAACTACGACGATTTTGATCCATGAGTGGATTCCAATCCCCCAATGATTGGTACGTAGTGCAACTTCAGTGCTCAAACCTACCTTGTACAAATGATATATTGGTCCTAAATAAAAATGGTTAATGTGTATATGTGCAAATTATGTGATTTTCTTTCTTTTAAATAGCCGTGATTACTTTAAAATGGAAAATAACGCATTTAGTAAGAGCTCGTTCTATAGAACGGAAGAGGAGACGAGTTCCAGTTGTTCGCACCTCTTAACCTAAACCCCGAATCCTATCTCATGGTATGAAAGACCAATTTTTAAAAAAGCCTTATCCATATGATGTCATCATCGTTTTAAATGATTTTTCTTGAAATTGATTTAGAACGATTTATTAAATAAATCTGTCCCTATTCAGATATTAATTGGGTGGCGACTTCCAAGTTTTCTAAAACTCAAAGTCCAATGAGAGACTTTCGTGGAATTCAGACCGTTAATTAAGACAGTCAAAAATCGGATACCAAAGGCTGGCGACTCCACTGGGGACAGTACTTCCACTAGAATTATAAGAGGTTTAAACCTGAACAATGCGTTATTTTCCATATGTGTATATAATTAATAAAAAAAGTTAATCATGGCTATTCCCAATTTAATTTTTGTATATAGCATGCTTATGTGAAAATTACGTGTGCTTGGTAGTTTATCGATCCATACACGTGCACCTTTTTTAACCATTTTCTTATTAGGTCTGATACCTCTGTCTATTGGCAAGGGTCAGAATTTTAGAATGACAAATTAATGAATTAAGGCCGTAAAACCTGCATCCGCGAGCTATTGCGACCGGCTCTGTCAGGAGCGTCCACCCTCGATGGACACAATGGAAGTGACTCGAGGCCACTTTAACATAATCTCTCCCTAAATGAATCACCCTTTAGTTGACTTTTAGGACACAAGGATCAATGCACACATGTCCTTTATTTATTTCAGTTATTGAATAATGTGAAAAAAAAACTTTAAAAAAAAATTCCTCAGTCCGTTTTGAGTCGGTCAATATTTCAGTAATCATTATGTGTAGCTGAATTGCTGCCGAAATGATTATTGAATTATTAAGAGTATTTTATTTATTTATCACAAGAGTCATAAAAAAAATGTGTGTATGCTCACTCATTTTCAAAAATTTTTTTTACTTCATAATGCTTTTCCATTCAAATTGGTAATTATTTTCCAAAAAAAAAACTCACAAATTGGTAATTATTTTCCAAATTTTTTTTTTCAATTAATTCAAATTAGTTTTTCTCAAAAAAAAAAAGAAAAAAAAATATGTTTCTAAGAAAATGAAATCTCAAAAACAAAATGAAAAATGAAAAAGAGTCATAATCACGAGTTCAAGCGTGTCATGTTTTGAAATTAGAATGTAATTAAAACATGGTCTAAATACACGAGATGTCTAGTCTAAAAAAAATTGACTAAAAAATGTGTCTAATCAAAAGGGATAATCACATTTAAAAAAAAAGGATTCTTCCATTTCCTGCTAAAAAAAAAGGAAAAATTTCATTAGTCATTTACTAACGTTATTAGTATGTATATTTCAGGTACTTCACATTCAAAAAAAAAAACACAAAAGGGGAAAACCGAAACCTGCATCATTTCACAATGTCTTATTCTGAAAAGCAAATTCAAACTAAAGCTTTAGCAAAGGGCAAAGGCCGTTGGAGATCTATTAACCAGATCTACGCAGACACGTAAGAATCTTTGGGAACCATGTATAGTCGTTTGAAAAGACAGGGCCTTCTAGAAGCGAAGCATCACTGTTACACTTTGCCACCACCAGGTGTGAACATGGGATTATACTGTAATTTCTGCCATCAGTATGGGCACGAAACAGACCGGTGCGTTGACCTTCGGTATGCCATCCACCAGCTAATAGAAGATGGAAAGATTCCTATTCCTCCATCATGGGTACCCCCAATTGTGTCCTTCACTAAGGCTGATCTTTCCAAGGAACTAGATCCTCATCAAGCTCTGTACATCACTTTGAAATGCAATGGGCGAGAAATGACTAATGTGTTAATAGATGATGGATCGACACTCAATATTTGCCCCAAAGGAACACTTTATGAGTTAGGGTATAACAGCACGTTGTTAAGTCCTACTGATACAATATTGGGAGCATACGACACTTCTTCAGGAAGGACTATAGGAACAATCAATCTTCAACTGGGGTATAAAGACTGGATTTGTGATGCAGATTTCACAGTGGTCGAAGCTCTAACCTCATTTTCTCTGTTGTTGGGGTGACCATGGCTCCATGCGAACAAAGCCGTTGCCTCCCTCGCACAACCTAAACTCAAATGCCCAACGACATCGGGAATAATAACCATCCATGGGAATCATACGCGACCAAGAAATTCCACCCCCGTACCGCCAACGGTAGAGGATGAAACAGGTCCTAAGGATGTTCCCCTCAACCCCTGCATGCTAGGAAGTAATGTTCCTTCAATACCCCAAGGATTCAATTCTGAAGCTATTTACACTATCCCAATGACAATTGATCAACTCATAGTTTATGCCGACATTTGTTGTGCTCAGAACATGCCAAAAGGATCCCTCAACACAGATCAGGCTGAAACCACTTCTGCCATAACCTTCTCTGATAAAGATCTCCCTGATAACCCAGTTCATAACAGTGCTTTGTACATTACTGTGGATCACAGTGCCTAACATATCAAAGGTGTAATGGTCGATAACGGAGCTTCTACCAATCTTTGCTCCTCAGTACCCTCAAGGGGCTCGGGTGTCCTCCTCCACAAGGAAAAGCCTCCCTAGGAACCATAGTTGCATATGATGGTTCGACACAAGAAATTATAGGCTCAACAACCATGATCTTACGCATTGGGGCAGCCATACGAGAGGTCAATTTTATGATCGTTGATTGCGAAACTCCTTTCACTCTGTTGTTATGACGACCATGGCTCCACAAGAACCAAGCTATCATCTCGACATTGCACCAAAAGATGAAGATGATAACTCCACATGGGGTAATCACAGTCCCAAGAGATATAGCAATGGGGGTGGCAATGCAAAAATCTCGCATACCTCATATATGTCACCTAAATCATGAGGAGAACGACAATGGTCACACGGAGACGCCACCCCTCAAACTGGTAAAATACTATTTCCACTGGCCTATTTCCGAGGAGGACCTTGATCGACCGAATTGGGTACCAGACAGGAAATAAGTTAAGAGGATTGAAAAAAGTTCCATTGGCTCTTCAAAGAATCCTGGACAGTTCAGTGTGAAGGAGAAGAGAGTCCAAGACACGTAGTAGTCGCTATCCAATCCATCATGGAACCCTATATATTCCCTGGATGAGATTGATTATGAGACAAGAGATTCTTGCATGCTGGTGTGCAAGGCATGGGCATCATGGCTCCTCAGCCGAGAGGACAACCCCTTATATGTCAACAAAAAGAAAGAAATGTGGAACAGACGTCTTCAGACAGGAGAATACATGGCATGGCGCCCGACAAATTAAAATCTAAAAAATTTGAGAAGTACCTGAATCATTTAATTGCTTTATGTTATATTTTGTAGGTAGAGCTACGTGCGGCTTGATCCCCTAAAAAAACAAAAAATCTAATGTTGTATGCATCTATCTTAGTTTCTCTACTATGTAATGTACTAAAAGGGGTACGTAGGCAACTCATTTTCCGAGTGCAGCTGCAAAAACAAAAAAAAAAAAAAATTATGTAAAAAAAACTTCGGGCATTATAATCACTACAAAGAAGAACGATATATCAATCATCACCGAAAAAAAACTTCCCCAAATCCAAAAACACTTATGGAGATACGTAGGCAACCTTCGGGTGCGGCCCCTTTTGCATTTATATATTTCCTTTTGTGGTTTCAGCACTTAGAAGCAATCAATAGATGTAAATCACTACAAAGAAGAACGATATATGGGGCATTATAATTTACCAAAATGAGGACACAAGCCTCGTTATACATCTTTTCTCTTATTTCTATAGTAGCAGGAAATGGAAGGATATTATCAAATTGATTTTGAAAAATGTTTGTGGATTATCCCAAAACAAATGAGTCCAAGAGTGGCAGTCTAAAATGTAAATAAAAGGTCCAAAGTCCAAAAAAAAAAGAGGAATAACAAATCAAATAAACCTAATGAAAAATCCAAAACAAATGATAAAGTCAAGGTTTCACACCTTTTGATAAATGATAACTAAAATGGGGGTTAAAAGAAAAAAAATAATTTTCAAAGATATCATTTCTTCATTCCCTGCAAAAAAAAAACAAAAAAAAAGAAGAAGAAACAAAGTCTGGACAAACTTATGTGTTAACTTTTTCATCTCATTCCACAGGAACTCTGCCTGGGCCTGCTCAGGATCTAGGCTAATTCGCCGAAGTTCTGACCACAGTGAACGTTCTCTGTCAGCAATACTGTTGTCCTTGTCTACACCAGCTGTATTCTCTGCTACACGTCTCAACAATATGTCTGAAATTCCGAACAATGAGCACCAACAAACTCTACCCCTCCACCTGATCTAATGACTGAGCTCCGAGGACTTGTCCAGGCCATGCTTGACCTACTGGATAATATTGAGCAAACTGTGTTGGGCATAATGCGTCAAAGCGCCCAGATGCCTCTTCCTCCAGAGTCGGAAGTAGCTTCGCCTTTTCATCTTGAGCCTCTAAACAATGAGAGAGAAATTCTCACTAAACTCGAGGAAGAAGTAGTCAAGCTTAAAGAAGTCTTAAAAAGGAATGACTAAGGCTGAACCATGGATGGATATTCATGGATTAACTCTTTTCCCGAAGGCACGATTGCCCCATGGTTTCAAAATGCCTAATCTGACAAGGTTTGATGGGACCGGTAGCCCCACCAATTTCCTGAAAATGTATGTAGGGGCAATGAGTCCCTGGGGAATGGAAGAATCCTTGATGGCCCAACTGTTTCAATAATATTTAGATGGTGCTGCAGCACATTGGTTCCTCAACCTTGAAAATGCAAAGAAATCCACTTGGGCTTATATAGTCAGATAGTTCTCAAACCAATACAAGTATAATGAAGAAATTGATGTTACTAGAAGGGATCTGGAGACCACTTCTCAAAACCTCAATGAGACATTTTCTTCATTCATCACTCGATGGAGAAACAAGGCTTCCAAAATGATGAGTAGGCCTAATGAAGAGGAACAGCTGCAAATGGTTGTGAAAAACCTTCTTCCTGTCTATCAGAAGCATATGGCATACCAGTATTTCCCGACTTTCAAAGCCTTGATTGCTACGGGAACTTTAGTTGAGGATGCCGTGAAAAGGGGAGACATCAAGAAAGATGAACCTGTTGGCGGCACTACTTATAATGCGAAATTTGGAAATAACAAAAGAGCCCCAAACAATGATTCAGCAGCTCCTAAGACAACTAATGCGATCCATGCCATTGGCGCATCGTCTGTATTCCAGTTGCGACCACAAAGGAACTTTACTCCTTTGAACATGACTTATTCCCAAGCTCTCTTCAAGTTAAAAAAGGCCAATCTCATTCAACCTTTGATTCCACGCCCACCTCCTAAAAATCCTTACCCTGGTTATGACCCTAATCAAAACTATGAATACCATCAAAGCCCGGGGCATAATACTGAAAACTGCAGGACTTTAAAGCACCAAATTCAAAACCTTGTGGATGATGGAAAACTTTCTCTGGGATCCATCTCCAATAAACCAAATGACTCTCAGCCTAACATCACAAAAAACCCCCTTCCTAATCATAAACCCTCATTCGCCATTAATGCCATCTCTGCTGCTTTGGACGGATGCGATCCAATTCAGTTAATCCGCAAGACAGTTCCTCAAATGTATGAAATACCGATAGCCGTAGGTAATAAATGCCTGGTCTATGACTATTCCAATCAAGAAAAAGTTAAAATGATGCCTTGTAAAGACCCCAGCTTCACTCTCAACAAGGATCCATTCTCTAACATGTGTGGAACTTTGGATTATGATGATGCCTTCTTCATTTTGGATTCTGATGCTGATGAAGATGCCTCTTCGGTCTTAACAAATGTGGAGAAGAACACTGGAGGATATTCCACCACTCCAAATACATATCGGCGCCCCATCTGCCTCGATGATCTTAGTGATGAGGAGTATGTGGATATCTCTCATTTGACTAGAGCAGGCCGTCACTTTAAACCATCCCATTTGGAGGATGAAAATCCTTTGGAGGTATTGAGAAGGAAAGAAAAGGGCAAAGAGCCAATGATAGAGGAAGGTAACAAGGAAGATGATGCTATCAAGCGCATGAAAGAAGTAAATGCTAATGTTTCCATCTGGAAATTGTTAATGCATTCCCGGCCTCATAGGGCAGTTGTTATAAAGCATCTTAATGAAGCCTCTGTAAGCTCTTCTATAACACCTGACCAGATGGTGGGGCTCATTCATGGGGTAGATCGAACTCTCATGTTCACAGACAATGATCTGCCTGACAATATCAACCACAACAATTCATTACACATCACTATACGCTGTAATGGATGGGAGATACCTAGGGTGTTGATCGACAATGGCTCTGCAATCAATGTTTGCCCTCTGCGTGTGCTAACAAGGCTTGGGTATTCAAAAGAGGATCTGGTACCAACCAACCAGGTGGTCAGAGCATACGATAATGCTAAGAGAGAAGTATTGGGTTTGATCAGCCTCCTCATTGAATGTGGTCCCGTGGCAAGGAAAGTGGAATTCATGGTCATTGACATACAAGCCTGTTTTAACTTCTTATTAGGAAGACCATGGCTGCATGAAAATAGGGCAGTAGCCTCTACTCTACATCAGAAGGTAAAGCTTCTCACTGATCAGGGTGCTGTGACTATTTCTGGTGATCCAGAAATTATGACCATCTCCAGCGCCGAAAAATCGGTATTGTATCTGAACGAAGTAGAGGGCACTAGGTTGGATGGTTACACTATCCACTGTATCCTCGCAGCACCTGAAAATTCCTGGATGAATGAGGTTCCAGCTGCCACCTCAGATGCAAGCTCTGAAGAAATAGATACAGAGTATAGTGAGGATGACGAGGAAGAAGTAGGAGCTCCAAGCATTGACACTCATGATACCTCAATTGAAGCACCAGAGCAATCCTGTATCGGCCATCCTTAAGACAATGACGATCATGACTCAAAGAAGAGATCTAGGATTGACGATTTTGACCTGGACTTTAATATAGTATGCCCCGTTCGAGAGGTTCACACTGAGTCACTGATTCTCTTTCCAGGATATCAACATGAAGATCACTATCGTGAATTACCCTAATTCAGAAAATTTGATGGGAACGGTGATCCTTTTGTCCACTTAGTGGGATTTGTGAATGCCTGGCATCCATGGGGCATACCAGAGGAAGATTACCCCATGCTGTTTGACAAGAGTTTAGAAGGACCAGCTCTAGACTGGTACTACTCTTCAGATTGTGTAGATAGGGCTAGTTGGGAAAATGCTAGCCAAGCCTTTGTTAATTGGGCTTTCGAGCATAAACAGAATGATGTCAAGAAGCTGAAGTTAGTCACTTTCCGTCAGAGTGCCTTAGAAACCTTCTCACACTTTTGTTCGAGATGCACTCATATCCGCACACAACTTCGTTTCCCTATTACTGATCGGGAATTCATGCTCATATTGCTGCGGAACCTAAACGATTTCTATTATCGTCACATGGTTACTATCAAATACACCTCCCTCAGCCACATGGAACAGCATGGTTTTGACATCGATGCTCTGAAATTGCAAGAAAAATGACCTCGGGAGGATTTTGAAATTCCCAATACAAATCCAAGGGTATATGCTGAGATGGATGAACAATTGAGTATGGTGTATGATCGTTTTCGGAAGCAAGGTATACTTTAAGTTCCAGCGCATGTGCACTGTTTACCCCTTCCTGGAACAGACATGAGCAAACTTTGCGCTTATGGTCGTCAATTTGGGCATGAAACTGATCGATGCCATGACCTTTACTACAAAGTGCAAAGCCTGATTGATCGAGGCGTCATTAGTCCAACCCACAAATAAATACCTGCAAAGATGATGTCATCATGTCCGCGACCGCAATCCCAAGTCGATATCTTTCGCAAACTGGTTGAACAAGGTAAAATTCATCCACTTCCCAGATGTCTAGTGGGCAGGTCCTGTAGGGTCAAGTCTTCACAAGTACTGCCAATATCATCAGTTGCATGGTCACGGCACAAACCAATGTCATGCTCTCAGCTATCACATCAAGCAAATCACCAACATAGCTCTTGTCTACAGCAAAGCTACTTGATCAGCTCACATACGAAAAATATTCGGTAAAAGTCCTGTAGGGGGTTAGCCCATAAAAAAAAAAGGAAACAAATCTTTCAGCTTGTTAGTATCAGAGAACTACGTGCAGCTTGAATCCCCATTATCACTTACACTTGCACTGTGAAATCACTCCACCTATGTAACACCTGGGGTACGTAGGTAGCTCAATATGAGTGCAGCTGCTTTATTAAATAAAAAACTTTAGTTCTTTCTAAAATAACGACAGTAAAATCATTTAAAAAAGTCAAAATAAAGTCAAAAAACAAAATAATAATAAGTAATAATAAAAAAAGCAAAATTGCGAAGGTGGACCATTCGAGTCAAAATATGGCAAAGTTGTTTTCGAAAATTTTCTTTACTCTGCAATGCATTCTGCAATATGTAGCCTTCTTTTCTTTTCTTTTAATTCTTTTTCTCTACCTTTAGGTCCAAAAAGAAGAAATCAGTCCCTTCTCTAAGGATGACCAATTACCGTCAGAAAACAAATGCCTCAGCCCTACCCACGAATGCGGTCAAAAAGCCTGTAGGGATTGCCATGCAAACTCTGTCCAAAGGATTTCAAATTATGATGAAGATGGGTTATACTCAAGGAGCCAGATTAGGGCGTGATGGTAGGGGAATGAAGCAACCAATCTCCGTAGTAGACAAGCAGAACCGACATGGATTAGGATATGATCTGGACGGCACTTCTCAAAACACCAAAAAACCTTCTTCTACCCTCAATGGTCAGTTCATCTTGCAAGGAGATACTGAGCCATACTACGAATTTCTAGAACCTTGGCTTAGTAGGAAAGAACAGAGGATTTTACCGGGATTAGAGATATTCTTCAATGAAGCTAGGAATTTGGACTTAATCAAAAGTTGGTTTATCCGAGAATAAAATATGAAAAAAGAAAATGACTGGGTGGATAATCTGGAACATGGAGTCCTTAAGAAGCTTTTCGCTTCTGAGTCCTCTGGGGAAGGGGATTTTGACCCGGTGTCTTTGATGATGCCTTTTGGCGAAAGCATTGAACATAAGTGGAGTATTGAGTGTCAGGCAAAAGACGGGCCTATAGAATTTAAAATGTTTTTAGGAAACCATCCTCCACATCCATCTCATGAAAATACCTTGTCACCTCCTTCTGATGGATATCATACCGATAGCTCATCTTCCAGCCAATCTACCTTGCATAACCAGTCAGAAGACTCTGATAGTGAGGAAATTGAATATGAACCTTTATCTAAATACATTTGCATGCAAGATGTTATTTCTGACAGTGAATTTAATAATGATGAATCACTTGATACAACTGAAACATACATAAAACCCATGGAAGAATCCATTGTAATTAATATTGCTACAGAAAATGCTGTAAAAGAAGTCAAAATAGGATCTTCCCTCTCCCCAACTCAACAATCTATGTTTATTGCATTATTAAAAGAGTATGTAGATGTGTTCGCATGGTCTTATGCTGATATGCCTGGTGTTAATAGAGAAATTTCGGAACATCGTATTCCGATATATCCTGAAAGCAAGCCTAAGCAGCAAAAGCTCCGCCGAATGAAGCCAGAGGTTAGTCTGAAAATGAAAGAAGAAATCCAGAAACAGCTTGATGCCAAATTCATCCAAGCTATAAAACATCCAAGTTGGCTCGCCAATATAGTGGTTGTACCTAAAAAGGATGGGAGAGTTCGGGTATGCATCGATTTTCGAGATTTGAATGCTGCGTCACCAAAAGATTACTTTCCTCTACCCCACATTGATGTTCTTGTTGATAGTACGGCTGGTCATGCAATGTTTTCCTTCATGGATGGATTCCCAGGGTATAATCAAATACTCATGGCTCAAGAAGACATGACAAAGACATCTTTCATCACTCCATGGGGCACTTTTTGCTACCGAATTATGCCTTTTGGTCTCAAGAATGCTGGAGCCACATATCAAAGGGATGCAACCACTATCCTTCATGACCTCATCCACGACATTGTGGAGGTTTATGTAGATGATATGATTGTGAAAAGTGAAGATCGTGAGGGGCATAATCCTGCGTTAAGGTATTTCTTTGAAAGAATCAGGAAATACAATTTAAGGCTGAACCCTCAAAAATGTGTATTTGGCGTCACTTCGGGGAAGTTGTTGGGATTCATTGTCAGTCAAGACGACATCAAAGTGGATTCTGAAAAGGTAAAAGCTATTCAAGGGCTACCTCCTCCAAAAACATAAAAAGAAGTAAGAGGATTTCTCGGCAGAATTCAATATATACATCAGCAGGTTCATCTCACAACTCACTATGAGATGTGAACCTATATTTAAGCTGCTCAGAAAAAGGGCATCCCATGAGTGGAATGAGGAATGTCAGGAAGCTTTTGATTCTATGAAAGAATACCTTTCAAATCCACCTGTTCTAATGCCACCTAGACCAGGAGAACCTCTGATTCTCGTACCTCACTATCACGTAAAACAGCTATGGGAGCTCTCTTAGCCCAATATCAAGAGGGAACAAAGAAAGAGGTTGCCATATACTATCTCAGCAATAAATTCCTGGAGTATGAGACAAGATATACCCCACTGGAAAAAGCATTGAGGCATCACCTTCAAGCTCATACTACCTATCTGATCTCAAGACTTGATCCAATCAAGTATCTGTTTGAAAAACCCATTCTTAGTGAAAGATTGGCAAGATGGCATGCTATGCTTTCGAGTTTGATATTCAATGTGTCGCCCGGAAATCCGTTAAAGGACGAGCCATATCTGAAGCCCTAGCAGAAGGACTAATGTCAGGAGATGAGTATGACGATGCATTCCCTGATGAGTACTTATGCTTCATTGACAATCCACAATGGTGCATGTACTTTGATGGAGCTTCTAATAGGAGAGGTAATGGAGCAGGTGTTTTGTTAGTAGATCCTGATGGAGTCCATATTCCATTTGCTGTCAAGCTGGATTTCCCAACAACAAACAATACAGCCGAGTATGAAGCCTGCATATATGGAGTAAAAGCCGCCTTGGTAGCAGGGGCGAGACATCTCACTGTGTATGGAGATTATAATCTCATCATATCTCAAACAATAGGAATTTGGAGGGTTAGAGATGAGAGACTCCAGCTCTACACTGAGTACCTTCAAGAGTTGATCCCTTATTTTGATGACATCAGCTTCAAACATCTTCCTCGAGAACAAAATAGTTTCACTGATGCTTTAGCCAATCTCGCTGTTAATTTAACATGGGAAAATGGTACAAAGATCCAGTCAGTTTTAATTGAAGAAAGGAGGGGGCCTACCGTGATGGTAGCACAAATTGTCTCCGCACTAGCTCAACAAGATGATGATGATGATGTCTGGTACAAGGATATCAAAAATTTTCTAGAGACAATGCAATATCCAGAGGGAAGTGGCAAGAAGGACCGCATAGCCATCAGAAGGCTAGCTGCTCATTTTCTTATACTAAAAGGCAGACTGTATCACAAAGGGTTTGATGGTACTCTGCAACTCTGCGTAAATAACAGCGAAAAACAAGTCCTCATGGAAGAGGTTCATGGAGGGGAATGTGGACCCCATATGAATGGAAGAATGCTGGCTCGTAAAATTTTGCGAGCAGGTTTCTATTGGAGCACTCTAGAAGGTGATTGCATCAGGTTTGTCCGCGCCTGCAAGCAGTGTCAGATATTTGCTAACCTCAATCATATGCCACATGTGTCATTACATAATATGATTTCTCCTTGGCCGTTTTCAAGTTGGGGCATAGACATAATCGGACAAATTCATCCAAAGGCTTCAAATGGGCATCAGTATATTCTTGTAGCAATTGATTACTTTTCGAAGTGGGTTGAAGCTGCATCATTTTCGAAGCTAGGGGCAAAGCAAGTCTCGAAATTTGTGATTAACAACATCATCTGTCGGTATGGCATACCTTTTGAAATCATCTCTAATAATGGATCACAATTTGAGGGTCATTTGAAGACTACTCTTGTAAAATATGCAATCAAGCATCATCAGTCCTCACCTTATCGTCCCTAAACAAATGGAGCGGTAGAAGCAGCCAATAAGACAATCAAAACTATTGTTGCCAAAATGACTGAAAAGACAAGGGAATGGCATGACAAACTACCATATGCCCTTTGGGGATATAGGACATCAATTAGGACTCCAACAGGAACAACCCCGTATTCTTTGGTTTACGGGATGGAGCCAATCCTACCAATTGAGGTGGAGATACAATCTCTCAGGGTCATAGTAGAAAGTGAAATCTCGGAAGACCAGTGGCACAAAACTCGTTATGATGAGCTTGCATTCGCAGATGAGCGCCGACTACAAGCATTGCATAACATTCAACTCTATCAAAGGAGAATTGCTCGTGCATTTAACAAAAGGGTTTGAGATTGAGACATCCAAGAAGGCGATCTAGTTTTAAAAGAAAATAGAGCTCCGTTGCATGATCCTCGAGGAAAATTCAAGCCTAACTGGTCTGGACCATTACTGGTCAAGCATGTCACCACGGCTGGAGCGGTGAAGCTAATGGATTTTGATGGAAATGAGTTCACCCATTTCACTAATCTTGATCAGTTGAAGAAATATTACGCTTAGGCATCAAAGTAATTGTAATTGTCATGATCAAGTAACCAAGTAGTTTGTGGGTTTTGTATCCTATCTGGTTGTTCTTAATAAGCATGTCATGAATTTCTAGATGTTCATATGATATATTCATAAAAAGGGAAAAAAAAAGAGAAGAAAAAAAACGAACGAAAAAAAAACGAAAAAGAATAAAAGAAGAAAAAACGGAAAAGAGGAAAAAAAGGAAAAAGGAAAAAGGAAAAATGATGAAACATGTCTTTGATTGTTAAGGTTTATATGTTTTGCTTTTATGTGTCATATGATTAGTTAATTGTGATTTGCATGTCATAGTTAATGTTAAAGTGTGCACGTGTTTAGAATTGTGTTCACATTAAATTTCTCACAAACAGATCTTTTATTCATCCCAACTGGGGTACTTCATTTCATACATAAAAAAGACATAAAGCCTTCTTTTCCTACAAACTCAAAGAAAAAAAAAGAAGAGAAAAAAAAACAACATAGAAAATAAACACGACAATTCTCTCAAACCCTTCTCCTCTTCATGGTAGGCCCGTCTGAATCTTTGTCTTGACCAATATCCGCTAGAAGCCATTGAAGGTAATCTTCATCAATTAGTGGAAAGGAAGGTTCCGGTAGCGCTGATATAATTTTAGCCCCCTGCCATATAGTAGGCATTCTTTGTATACCACTCATATCAGTCTCATAAGTGGTACAAGATGGAAGAACCTGGAGGGCATGAATGTGCTCTTGCTTCCAACCAATTTGCCTTAGACATCTCCATGGAAGGTAGAAAGTGACTTGGCAAAGCCCGGGTAATTGTACACCTCTGCGACCAGAATTGCAATATACAATTGCACTAATACCAAGGTGGCTTGTGACCCACTTTATGTCTTGATATAAGAAAAAATCCTCCCACCCACCATTTTTGCTAAGTTGATAGAAGAAAGGAAGAAGGCCTCTCTCCCGGACATGACTAGTTTTGTAGGTAAGACTCTTGTGGGGTTTCATGAGAGAAATTTTTTCTAATAGCCATAAATGAAGGGCTAATGGACATCCCTTCACAAAGTTTTGAGGGTTTCTTTTAAGTTCATCTAAGCCAAGAAACATTTCCCCCAAAATAAGTGGTCCAAGACGACCCCAGCTAACTATTTGAGGAATAAGTGAAAGACACCGAACATGGCATGTGTTTAAAGACCATTTAGTGAGGATACTTCCCAAGATCATAAGAATGCAAGCATTTTCTCTAGAAATCCTATAGTTGGCATTGTTAGAGAATTGCCAAGTGCCAAATTGAAAAGTCAACAATAAGTTGAGAAGAAATACCTCACCATATTGTAGGTAGTTGCCATGAAGATTTTCGGGAAGATATAAGATCGTTGATAAATCTCCCGAGATCCTTGTAAGAGATCTAGGTGTAATAACTGGAACATTGGATGGTAAGCCTAGCAAGCCTTCGACCTCTTCTACAAAAGGCACAATCTCCCGGTCTCCAAAGCGGAAGACATGGCGAGTTTCATCCCAAAATTTGGAAGCAGCATGAATCATGTCGTAACAAATAGAAAGTGAAAGCAAAGGCATAAGTACCTTAGTGAAGCGGGAAGAGGAAACAGATTGCCTTGGTTGCTCCAAGTTTCTTGTGATCCCCGAGAGTTGTTTTTTCTCCCGACTCTGCATTTCATTAACTTCTTCATAAGAAAGAACCATTTTTGTGAAAGGAAAATTTAGAGAAAAGATTGGAGTAGTGGAAGTGGTGCATTTGGAAATGAAGAACCATGCCTCTTTATATAGATGGAAAAGATGATCATCCATGATTTATGCCATGGATAATGAGTTTGAGTATTGTCCATTGGATAATAAGGAGCATCCTTCACCATGGCTAATGACCAAGCATTTGTGGTATGACAATTTTTTGCTAAAACCGAACATAAAAAAAAACTGTGTCAATGATGAATCAATAACGTTGATACAATCCCTTTTTCCTAATGATAGTTCAAAATAATGACCTTGATCAATCTAGTGATCATCATTTTCTGATAAAGCAAATAAGCATTATGCATAAATTTTTTTTTTCTTCTGAAAGATTTCGGAAAAAACAGATAAATTTTTTACCATATGAGGTTTGGTCCACCATAGAGGGTAATAACCTTTGGTCAGCCCTTTAAGGTGACATGACTTAACAATGCATCACTCTAAGGTGACATGACCTTACGATGTCCTAATTTAAGGTGACATGATAACACATGGAGTCATAACTTGTTTGTCATTAAGGCCATGAAAAACTGTAAAAACTGGAGTCGACCTGTTAATTGTCGGAATTTCTCATATTAACAAAAGACAAATTCAGAAGATTAAAAAAGACGATGATGAAACCGCATTTTCAATGTTAGAAAATTAATTTTGATTTCCTATTTAAGACAACATTAAAGTCGCATTCAAAACTTTTAGAAAATTAATTGGGATTTTCTACTTAAGACGACAATAAAGTCGCATTTTCAAAATTAAGAAAATTAACAGGGATTTTCTATTTAAAACGACGATAAAGTCGCATTTTCAGTTTTAGAAAGTTAATTGGGATTTTCTATTTAAGACGACATTAAAGTCGCATTTTCAAAATTAAGAAAATTAATTGGGATTTTCTACAACAATAAAGTTGCATTTTCAATTTTAGAAGATTAATTGGGATTTTCTATTTAAAGACGACGTCAAAGTTGCATCTCCTATTTTAGAAAATTAACTGGGATTTTCTACTTAAAGCGGCAACAGAAGTCGCAAATCATGTTTTCAAAATAACACTGATGATAACTATTTTCTACGGAGAATATGTTATCTCAAAAGAAATTTTCTGTCAAAATTTTGTGTCTTTTCAAACATTGGCCATCATTTTCTCCGAAATTCGACCAATGTGGGGTATTCTGTAGACACCGAATTTTGAACCCTTTTTCCGGATAAATAAAGGTTTTGAAAAATAAAAATAACCAAATCATCATGCAGCGTGGAGCGCGCACCTCAGAGTGTGAGTCTCATTCCGTCGCACGATTTTCCATTTTTGCGTATTAATCATACATTTTCGGCTTAGAAGTATAATTTTCGTGAGTTGTAGTTAATACTACCACCACCGTTTTAATAAAATGATTCGTAGTATAATCATGCTCGTCTTCATTAATTTGACGAGTTTTCATTAATTATCTTAAGTTAGTCTTTCGGAAAAATGAAAAGAAAAAAAACGAGTCGCGATTAGGCGTCGGGATTTTCGTCGTATCCCGAAATCGACATTAATCAGTTTCCTTGATGGTCAAGTCATTGTTCATTGGATAAAGAATAAGAATATATTATTTATCCACTAAACACATCCTTTATCCATTAGTTAGAGAATAAGAATCATGAAAAGATGTGAGAATAAGAATCAAATCCCAGGTGTAAGAGGGGGAAATCCGGATTTTTTCCGGAAAGGTCAGGTGTGCGCCAAGCAAACAATCATGCGCCAGACGCATGATGGTGTGCCTAGCGCACAAGCTAGCCCTGCGCTAGACGCAGGACCTTGCGCCAGGCGCAAGGTGCTGTGCCTAGCACAGCTTCCTGCGCTAGGCGCAGCATTCTGGTCAGTTTTGTTTGCACGATTTTCAATGCATTTTTTTTTGCATATTAGGATGTTTTAGGAAGAATATTTTCTGAAAATCTGATCTTGCCTCATTAATGAGCAAATCTAAAAAAGAAAAAGAATATTTATGTTTCCAAAGAGATTTGATGATGTCATTAGGGTGAGGTCATTAGAGTGATGGCATTAGGGTAATTAGGGATGAAGAAAATCAGATTTTTTTTTGGATGAAAAATCTGATTTTCTACCTCTTTGAAACCCTAGTTCACCTCCTTCATTTCTCTATAAATACCCTCCAAAATTCACTTTAAAACCAAGTTGAAAAGAGTTCAACTTAAATCCACTAATTCTCTCATCTTCTCTACTCATTTCCTCTAAAAAAATCACACTTAAGAAAAGAAAGAAAAAGTTAGTAAGATAATTAGTAAGTAAAAGAAGTTCATCAAAAGAAAAAAACACAAAAAGAGTTTAATTTAGCAACTAAGAAGATTTAGAAACTCACTTAGAAATTATGAAAAATCACAAAAAAGGTAGAAAAATTTGCAAAAAAGGAAGTGCATCATTGAGCTAGCAAGGTAAAGTTGAAGTTCTTATTATTTTGATTATCTTCTTAATCATCTACTAACTTCTTCCATGTTTTTCTTCTTATCATTTTTTTAATCTTTGGAGTGATTTGGGTATGTGGAAGTCCTAATAGGTTCCCAACCTTAAATCACCCCACCTAGAATAGTCACCTCTAATGGGGTGACTCTTAGGAAACAATATGATTATGTAATTTTCCTTAATCAAATTGTTATTCATCACAAAAAAAATGATTTCTTAAAAAAATTCAAGATAGTTGTGCATAAACATCTCCATAAAAAAAGAAAATGTGATGATGTATTATAAGCAGTAAATTCATTCTATTTTTCGTCTGTGTTATCAGAATAGTTTATAGGATTTAATATTTTTTCTATGAATTCAAAGATGTTTCCAGCAACTGGGCTTTGGAATTTCAAAAAAATGAAATTTGTGTAAATAACTAAAAATTATACAACTTTGTTGTGCAAAACTGATTTTGTTCAGTACCACCTATGCTTGTTCTGTCAATAAAGTTAAAAATAAAATCCTTTAGATAAAACTAAAAAAATTAAGTTTGAATAAAACATCAGTAGCGTTTCAAAAATATAAAAATCATATTCATATGAATTTTATATAAGTTAGTTCAATAAGTTAGTTCTCAAAGAAAAATTTGAATAAATGTCCTGTTTTTACCAGTTTGAGTATAAAGTTCACCATAATTCAACTGGTCACTAAATACTTGTCAAATTTTAATACAACATAAAGAACTCACTGATATATCCATATATGTATCATATTATCATTTTAATTATTTATACAGATAGTTATGATTTTTGTAATTCAGTGCAAGAACAAAAGTGCAATCTGGAAAATGAAGTAAAGTAATTAACTCAACTTTCATAAAAAAAAATGTTTTCTTCATACGAAAAGGTGAATAAAAAAATCATGAAATTTTAAGTTTATCTTAAAATGACTCATCTTATCATGTAAATATAAATCAATAAAAATTGTCATAAAAAATCAAAATTAAAGAAGTTAATTAATCTTTAACTTTCACAAATCCACAAATTCACAAATAAACATGAATTCCAAAGCCCATTCAAGGAGGTGAATATCAAGGAGCATCATGGTGAAGATCAAGATTGAAGATTTGTATAGATCATAGATTGTGTACATATTGTTGTAATAATAGTTTCTTTGTAAATAATTATTGCATCACTCAATTAATAAAAAAAAACATGGAGTTGTTTATGCATAATTTTCATAAATAATTCCACAACTCTTTTTAATAAAATGAGCAACCAATGTTACAAATATTGCATGTTGGACCAATATATCATAGTATATGAATCAAATCACCCAATCTCAATTAAGAGGAAAAATTGCAAATCTAACTAAGTTAAATTGTATGATGATCCATCTTACATTTTAAAAATGTGTTCTCCATATTCAAATGGATTAATCATATAATTTGACGTAATTAGATTGGTAGATATGATCTCCGAATTGATTTTAGGCCGTTTTACGTGTCTCACTTTAAATGGCCAAATTCCAATTAGCCAAACACAAATCTCCATATTCAATCTCAAATTGATCATTTCTCTCCAAATGACTTAATAATCTTCAATTAAGATTATTTCTCAAAAGCCTTCAATTAGGAAGCAAACCTTCTAAGACCTCTCGAAAATCATAAACGTGATCACTATTAAGGTGGTTATTTCAATCCTCGATTAATCGCTAATTAGAGCGGTTAACTCAAACTTCTTTTAATCACTAATGAGGGTGATTATCTCCAATCATTATTTAATCACTAATTAGAGTGATTATCTTAAACCTAATAATCGTTAATTAGGACGATTGCTCTTCTCATTTAATCACTAATTAGAGTGCTTATCTTAAACCCTAATAACCGTTAATTAGGACGATTGCTCTTCTCATTTAATCACTAATTAGAGTGATTATATCTTAAACCCTAATAATCGTTAATTAGGACGATTGCTCTTCTCACTTAATCACTAATTAGAGTGATTATCTTAAACCCTAATAATCGCTAATTAGGACGATTATTTTTCTCATTTAATCACTAATTAGAGTGATTATCTCAAACCTTAATGATCGTTAATTAGGACGATTATCTTTCTCATTTAATCACTAATTAGAGTGATTATCTTAAACCTTGAATAATCATCAATTAGGGTGATTACTTCTTAATCGTCATTGTTAATCACTAATCAAGGTGATTATCTTTCCTCTTAAGTTTAGTCACTAATTAAGGTGATCATCTTAATCGTTCATATTTATCACTAATTAAAGTGATTATCTCAATCCCATTTCAATCACTATTTGGAGTGATTACCTCATTTCCGATAGATTTGTTTAATTCTAAAGGTGAGTTTTTCATAATCTATCCCCTCCTCTTCTCTCCCCAGTGGAATTGGCCATTTAGGGTGAGACATATGCTCGAACTACGACGGTTTTTATCCATGAGTGGATTCCAATCCCGCAATGATTGGTACGTAGTGCAACTTCAGTGCTCAAACCTACCATGTACAAATGATATATTGGTCCTAAATAAAAATGGTTAATGTGTATATGTGCAAATTATGTGATTTTCTTTCTTTTTAATAGCCATGATTACTTTAAAATGGAAAATAACGCATTTAGTAAGAGCCCGTTCTTTAGAACGGAAGAGGAGACGAGTTCCAGATGTTCGCACCTCTTAACCTAAACCCCGAATCCTATCTCATGGTATGAAAGACCAATTTTCAAAAAAGCCTTATCCATATGAAGTCATCATCGTTTTAAATGATTTTTCTTGAAATTGATTTTAGAACGATTTATTAAATAAATCTGTCCCTATTCAGATATTAATAGGGTGGCGACTTCCAAGTTTTCTAAAACTCAAAGTCCAATGAGAGACTTTCGTGGAATTCAGACCGTTAATTAAGACCGTCAAAAATCGGATACCACAGTTAGTTGATTTGAGAATAGTTCTCAAAGATATTTCATTCTGTATATTTTGGGAATTTAGTGGAGTTATTAATGTAATTAAGGATATATACAGCTGTGATTTTATTTATTTAAGAGTTAATTTTAGTTTATAGTTGTCGAGTGTGTTTCATTAGCAGCTCGGAGAAGAGGGTTATTACATAAACCTATTGAACAAAGACTTTTTTAGGGCAATGAAAAAAGTGTCTCCTCATTCAATACCCAATGAAGAAACATATCTTCGTCCTAATGGCCCGGTCCTAAGGAGAACAATCTAAAAACCTATGCCCAAAATCATTTTAAGAACGTAAAGTCTATTTATTTATTCTACAGCAAGTTTTAAAAGCCTAGTTAATTATTCATGATAATTAATTACATTTTAAAGCCCATTTTCGAAAACCCAATTAATTATTTCTGATTATTAATTATATTTTTGATAAATATTAATCATTTTTGACAATTGTTTTAAGTATTCTAAAAAGATATGAAGAAAACCAGTTTTTTATTCCATAAATAAATGACTTCCGAATCTAAAAGATATTATTTAATCAAAAATAAAAAGGAATCTTTTAATAAACATAATCCGATCAGATATGCGGTTGCACAATGCGCAGTCGGATGCGTCAAGCACACGAGGATGCATGCACACAACTTCAAGACAATCAACGAAACAAAGAAATGTAGAAGAACCTGTGCTAACGCAAGGAGCATGCACGAAGAGCACGCTCCTTGCGCTAAGCGCACCACAATTTTCTATCTACCGCGCGATTTTCATAATTGTTTTCCTAAAAATATTAGCCTCGTGCATGTTCTACTCGGCTTTCATACACTTCGACATACGCTTTCCTACGCTCTCATACTAGTTAAGAAAATATTCTGAAAACACTTCAAGCATGTTCAAACACCTTCGAATTTCCATCAAATCTCCGTTTAAGCTTCAAGATTGCTCTTACTACGGATCGTTATTCAAGAGCCAAGCGATAAAGGTATAATTCCTGAGGGTCATTCCTAACTTTTTTCTTATTATACTAACAATCTACTTTTCATGATGTAGATTTTAAAGAAATTAATGCTCTTGTATATTCCAACCTCTAATCTTTATGTTTCTATATCTATACAGTTTTTTGAAAGGCAAGAAAGTAGATATATTGCTTCAACAAAATCCGTATATAACCTAAGTGCTAGTGAGGGTGGCAAACCTACTAGGTAGGACTCCCATAAAATGCCAACACAAGCACAAAACCAAAACAGAGTTCAAAATAAGAACTCAAAATAATAGCTATACAAGGCTAAATAAACACAATTACAAAGAATCAATCAATTTTGATCTATGCACTTGATTTCTTACTAAGTATTTGAGAAATTCTTGCCTTCACGCATAATTAAATATGCTTGACAGTAGCAGAAACCATAGGAACCCTACTGGACCATAAGGCGTCATTCCTAGCCTTCAAATGTTGTATATGATAGCAGCCATAGCAGCAAATACAACAACTCTTCTAACTTTCCCCCCTTTTAAGTTCCTGTGTAGCCACTGAACCATTCCAAGCGCAGTTAAAGTAGGGAGTCTTACCCCCAACCAGCTTTTAATAGCTGCAAAACAGGTAGCACTGAAGCAACATTCGAAAATAGATGTTTTGTAGTTTCAACAACATTCTCACAGATGCAGCACTGATCACTAGAAGCAACACCTATCTTGGCCGGCCTGCTCCTAGTAGATAATCTATCCCTCATTGCAAGCCAGAAAATAAATTTGTGCTAGGAATATAATACCTATTCCAGACCCCAGCAGCCAGTGTACTTTTTCAGCAATTGGCAATAAAGCTTTATAAACCCTTTTAATGTTGTATTGAGTCCCATCATTTTGCCTAATAGTGGAAAGTAGCCCTTCTTTCACATTACAAATGCATTTCCAGATCCAACTAGCCAGATGTAGGGGATGAAAATCATGCCAATTTCTCTCTTTGATGTAGATTGCATGTACCCATTTGACCCATATACTGTCAGCTTTCTTTTCAATAGCCCATACTAACTTCCCCACAACAGCTTGGTTCCAAAGCAAGAAATTCCTAATGCCCAAACCCCCACAATCCTTAGGAAGAGAAACAAAATGCCAAGCAACTAAGCCATGTTTGTTGCTATCATAAGTGCCATGTCATAAAAATTGAAGACATACAATGTTTATCTTCTTAATAACCGCTTTAAGCAAAATAAAAACCTAACACCAATACACACATATGGACATAAGCATAGAGTTAACCAGTTGTAGTCTTCTACTATATGAAAGGTGCCTACTGCTCCACACTCTAATTCTGGCACATATCTTTTCAACCAGTGCCTCACAGTCAGTTGAAGAAATTTTCTTGGTCTGCATGGAAACCCCAAGATACTTAACGGGAAATCTCGCTAATTTAAAGCCAGAAATCTGCTGTACCCTAATCATGTTAGCTTGAGACATCCCAGTACATAAACTTCAGATTTCTCAGGACTTACACAGAGTCTAGTAGTCTGAAAAAAGTTTAAGGCCCCAAGAAGCATGGATATAGATAGCACATCACCCTTAGTGTAACACCCCGACAATTTTCTCTTTTTTAAAATACCTTTTTATATAAAACTTAGAGAATTATCAAAGTATTATTGCCCGTGTGAAAATGTATCGGGTTATTCAGAATTTTACAGCGGATAACATAACAAAAAAACTTTAGAAATAAAACTTAAACTCTAAAAGTCAAACCAACATAAAGTCAAAAGCCAACCTCCAAAGTAAAAGTCAACTACAATAGTCAAAGTCAACTAGAAAAGCATAAAGTCAAAGTCAAATTTAAAGTCAACACAAACTCTCCAATCCCGAACCCATGATGCATCATTTTCAAACCTGTAAATGACGATGCACTATTGATCCCTAGAGACTGCTCACCAAATGGGTCATCATAGGATCAATAAGGCATAGCCATGATCAACACATACACACAAAGCACGTAATCAACAAAGCTAAGTACTACATAGTAAATAAATAAACAATTCTAACATGATACTAATAACTACTAAGCAGAGATAAATAATCTTACAACAACATAGCAAACTACTTTTACTGAACTAAACTCCACAACTTGTAATTTAATTAATTTAGATGGAATATTCAATTGAAAGAGTTGTCCAAACCAAACCAGTCTTCAATTTAGAAGACGAAGTACGGGTGGGACTCCGTACTCCCCTGACCTACGATATCGAGGAACCTTTAAATAAAAATAGGACACGGTGATCAATCCGGTCCCAAGAAAAGCCATGGGCTACCACCATGTACTCCAACTCATACTAGTCCAACACTTCAGACGTGCACAAGTCTAAAGCCATTGCTATCCATGTTTCACTTTACATGATTAATAAATTATTACTTTTTATGACTCACAAGTAGAACAAACAATAAGGTCATCAAGTAATTATAAACTTCCATTTTTATCTTAGGATTTAATAAGGTGATCATCAACTTAACAATCCAAGAATAATTCCAATATTAAATCCATCACCTTTATTTATTTGTTGAATCAAGTCAACAACCAACCAACCTTTCATAGGTATCAAATCAACTTACCAAATAAGGCCATCAGTCCTCATAAAGTAGTTAAATAATTCAAAGGGAACAACATGATTCAATCATGATCCAAACCAACATAAACATTAATCCCTCATGTGAATTAATAAAATAAAGTTCCCAACTCCCATATGCTTGCATCAATATTCCATACAAACATAATATCAATATCATAACCAATATGCTTCACACAACTGCATAAAACATGCAAATCCAATTTAATAGAATTCACATATGAACTAAAAATAATCAATCATTCTTAGGACATCATACTAGTCCAATCAATACATAGGTATGTACGTACTTTGTGCAGACAAATCGAGAGGCCACTTTCACAACCTTAAAAGTCGCCTAAAGAGAAATCTCCGCCTAAAATAATCAATCATAACCCATAATCAATACTTTATAAATTTTCAGCACTAATAAAATACTTTAAACCCCTCTCAAGAGTGTTTAAAAACCTTTTCCATCATTAAAACTTAATTATTAAAACCTCCTAGTATAGTACCACTACACTAGTTGCTTAAAAACCCTTAAAACACATGGTTTAATCATAAAAACTCCATTACCAACATCCTTTTTAAATTTCCAGCAACATATACTATAATAAAACCCTTTTTAAACATGCTTAAACATACTTAAAATCATAAGAATACTCAATTTCACAAACTACAACATACTACAATGATTTTCCAACTTATAAAACCCTAAAAATCCATGCTTTGATATTTTAAAACCCTATTTTATCATAATAAGTAAATCTGAAATTTTCTAACTTCATTAAACAATTTACATAATCATAAATTCATAATCAAATCATCAAATTATAACTTTGAAACATAAACTTATTAAAACAAACCCTAAAAATACAAACTTTGCATTAAAATAACTTGAGGAAGAAAAACAACCTACAAAAGAAAGGAGGAGAGGGACGTCGGCAGAAGGGCGACGTCGGCAGAAGGGCGACGGCGGGAACAGGCGGCGGTGGCGGCGTCCTGCTGCCGGCGGTCGGCCGTGGTCCACAAAGGGAAGAGGAGAAAAGAGACGAAAGATAGAAAAAGAAAAGAGAAAGAGAAAAGAAGAGAAGGGCCAAAAAATATGAGGGAGAAGGAGGAGAGAGAAAATAGTGTGTGGGAATTTTGGGGTTTTGGGGGTTTATATAGTTTCCCCCTTTTGGGCTTAGGAAAAGGTAATTTGGCTAAAACTAGTATTTAATAATTGATGATTTGAGTGGTTGGGTTCCTCATACCCAATTTAAAATCCTTTTCACAACCCAAAAAGTGTTTTAAGCTTTTCAAATATATTTCAAAGTATGACTAGACAAAATGTTTGACTTCTTTAAATCATTAAAAATAATTCCTTTGACTTTCAAATAGTCAACCTGTGAAGAAATAAATCGTTTAAATACTAAAATATACTTAATATATATATATATATATATATATATATATATATATATATATATATATATATATATATATATAAATATATTTATAAAATTCATAAATTTACGGGAGAATAAGAGGAGGTCATCAGCAAAACACAAATGATTAATCCCAATAGACTTACATCTAGAGTGAAATTTGAAACCAGGGAGTAAGCAAACACTCTGCAAAATTCTTGTGCCATACTCCATACACAATGTGAAAAGCAAGGGAGAGAGATAAGATTAGAGAGTCTCCTTTCCTGAGCCCTCTTCTTTGGGGTAAATAATGGACTGGGAGATCCATTCAACATCAAAGTGAACTGGGGAGTGGTCAAACATAGCATAATCATTTTAATGAAAGCAGGTGGAAAGTTAAGAGCCATCATCATTTATTCTATAGATCCCCACTCAATAGTATCGTAGGCCTTCTTAATGTCAAGTTTCATCAAACAACAAGGTTGTCTTTGATTGGGTCTGTATATCTTGACCAAATCTTGGCACAACAGAATATTGTTAAGAATACTCCTCACATTTGCATGTCTCTTTGTTATTCACAGTCCAGCTATCTCAAACTTTCTACTTTGATTAATGGGCTAGTGTTGTCTTTGTTACTGTTATGAAAACTTTTTAAGTAGTATTATCTGATGATTTTCTACTTCATGGGACCTGACTTGGGGCCTGATGATGAACTATTTCCAGCTGAGGAAGCGTTGCTGCATATTCAGGCCCGTATTGTAGATTTAGTTCCAGACAAGGATAATATTTGAATAAAAACATGATTAGTAATGAAAATCAATATTTATATATATATAACAGTTTGGGATCTATAGACACATAATCGTGTCTCCCCATTTAAGGACTCAATGATGAAACATACCGCAGTCTTAATTGGTCCGACCCAAGAGGAGAGCAATCCGAATAGCCAAGCCCAAAATTATTTTAAAGTGTAAAGCTTATTTATCTGCAATAAAATATCCAAAATCCTATTTTAAAGCCCAGTTAATTATTCCTAATAATTAATTGTATTTTGAGCCCAAAAATAATATTTTAAGCCCAATCCTTTGAAATAATCCCATTTAATTATTCATATTTATTGTTTTGATAAATATTTTCAAAGATATTTCAAAGTTAAAATCAGATTTTATCTCGTAAAATCAGATTTTCGTATTTAAAGGAGAAAAGAAAATCTTCAAAAACGCCGGTGGTGCGCCTGGCGCGCCACTTGCGCGCGACACATTAGCTGAGTTGCGTCAGGCGCACCAATCTGCGTCTGACACATGGCTCTGTGCGTCACGCAGAGCCCTGCGCCTGGCACACTTTTTGCTTGACGCGCAGTTTACTCTTCTATATTTTTTCTAATATTTTTCTATTAATAAGTTGTGATTTTCCGAATCTAAAAAAAACACTTTTACATACACGAACGCTCTATACTCGAATACTTGCGAATTCTCTCCAAAACTCTCATACTTCCACACTAATATATTGACAAACCTACAAACACATAATTTCAAACACACATACTCGTATTGCTCTTCCCGAAGGTCGTTATTCTCTCAGACCCAAGCCAGGGTATTTTCCTAAGGCTCCTTGAATAAATTTACTATTTTTATATTGAAGTTACTAACGTTTTCTTTCATGATGTAGATCTTTAATATAAAAATTGTGTTTTTGTACATTCTAACCTTCTTTCCTTCTTTTCATTATTATGTACATTGTTATGATTTTCCTGCTTGCATGTTCATCACCTCACATGTTATTATTTCTAATCAACACCTAAAGAAATGTTCTAATATTAATCAGATAATTTGGAAAACCTGTTAGGTTCCTTGTAATTTTGATTGCTTAATAACTTGTCACTAAAAATAGTCTTTTTGATGCGTTTAATCAACCAACTTAGACTAATATTTTTAGGGTGGTTGAACATATTATTTGGTTATTCTTTTGCATATATAAACATCGACATGAATCGATATTTAGTAGAGGCAAGCAATGAGCGAACTTGGTTCATTATGACCGTGTTCGTACCTTCACCTCCAAACTCAATCTATAGTTCATTGACCATGAATGGAGTCATGACGGGAAAATCTACATTGGATAAGTCCCTAAGTCATGTCCCTACGATTTTCCAATATCCAATTAGGTTTATGAGTCTTCCTTTAAATACTTACTTGTTGGCGACTTCAAAACGTTTTCAATAAAACCTTAACAATGGGATAGTCAAATACGCGCTCACACCGCGTAGGCGAAATAAAATCATTTAGCACTAGAAAATGCTAAAAAAAAATTGGGTCACGAGGACTGCGGTTTTCATCAAAACTGCAGCCCTTTAACCATTAAGGGCTTGCGGTTATCTTTCAAAACCGCAGCCCTTAAATGATAAAGGGCTCCGGTTTTGAGAGTTAACCGCAGCCCTTAATAGATAAAGGGTTGCGATTCTGATGAAAACCGCAATCCTTAGTTATTAAGGGTTGCGGCCAATAACTACAACCCTGCAAAAATTGTTAAGCACTGCTATGCCAAGGGCTGCATGCGGTCAAAAAATGCAACCCTTAGGTAACTTTTGACCGCAACACTTGACCTTTTTTCCTCTAGTGATTGACATTAAAGACGAGTTTGAGCAAGAAATAGATGTTCCGAGTGCCCAAGACCTGGAGACTTATTTGGGCTTTTACTTGACCCTGTCTCAATTAACTCATGCCCATTGAGGAAAAATTCTGAAATAAGCTTGCCTGATGGAGAACATAATGACTTTCAAAAGCTAGCCGAATGATGCTACTCTCCTCTACTCTCCAATCGATACCTAGATATTTCATGCAAGATATCAAATTTCCCAAAAAGATCCTCTAAACAATGTACATCATCTAAACAAACTTCCTATGGGAGAACTCTAATACCTCTAAAGGCATCAACTGATTGCTTTGGATAAAGTTTGCAAACCAAATAGTCAAGGGGGGGGAGAGGGGGGGGTTTCATAAAAATCCTGAACTGAATACTCTTGGTATGGTTAAACTATGTTGGTCCCTTGATAACAAAAAAAAAAAACTAGGCAGCTAATTAATTTCATGCATGAAAAATATGTTTCTAAAAAAGTCAGACCTATAGCTTTTTAAAAAGAGTTTTTCGTTTCGAAAAAGATAGGAAAGGTTGGGATACCTACAGAGAAAGCCATAGATGGAATTCAGGGTCGGGACAAGATATAAATTTTTGGCATGATATATGGGTGATAGATTATGCGCTAATTTTTTTTTCGCAGGTCCCCTAAACCAAGAAGAAAATTCAAAGCCTTTGAGTTCTATCATTTTTCATGAAAGGACATGTCTGGAATACATCCCCCAACCTTCCTCTTGAACATTGATTCTTAGTTAATTAAAGAAATGCAATTCCCAAATGAACCTGATACTACTTAATCCTACTGGACCCAATCTAGAAAATTTGATACAAAGAAAGCTACGACTTTTATCAAAAACCCAATTTTAATTGAAGATAAGGAGAAGTTGAAGAAAAAAGTTGGAGACACTTATGGAACTTCTCAGGTCATCCAAAAATCAAGATGTTTCTATGGCAAATTAAATCTGGTGGGGGGAGAAACCCCACTAATGAAAACCTCTTCAAAAGAAATTAAACTGTACCCAATCTGAGTCATGCAATCTATGTTTCACTCCAAAAGAAAACATGTTCCATTTCCTAAAGGACTGTCATTGAGCGTCGGAACTCTCGTCAAAAATCAAGAACCGTCTTTTGCCTAACACTCTGGTCAAAAAGCAACCTCCAAAATGATGATAAGGATGTTATTTATAAGGTACCTTAGAAAGTCTTTTTTGGTTTTATCATCTAGTGTATATGGAAAAGAAGGAATGCCTCGAGCTTTAAATAAGAAAACAAACCAATTTACCTGTGCATTATTAAGAATATTACATGGTACACTCATGAATAGTTCTATGCTCAACCCTCCTCACCCTACCCCCTCCCCCCAAAAAAAAAGGAATACAAAACCCAATTTCTTGGGAACTTCCCCAAAATTTTCCTGAAAATAAATGTAGATGCTTCATCTGTCTACTACAGTATTGCTACAGGTATTACAGGTGTTTGTAGAGCTGAAAATGGCAGTTGGGTGAAAGGTTTCAAGAAAAAGACCCACCTCTTGTATCCGTATGAAGCAGAAATACATGCTATATATGAAGGTCTATGCTGGGATACAAAACAATAACGACAACAATTTGAAGGAATATATAGATGCATATAGCGGAATTTCAGGAAACAATTTCCTAACATCTATCATAGGATCGCAAACATAATCAAACATATGAATCATTCAATAGGGATTAAATATCAAACTTTGTAGCGTGATTTTCCCTGTTGTATGCAGCTTTGAAGATTCGAGGCCGCAGTGTTCTCTTCCTCTAATCGATCCATGACCTGAGTTGAACACCAACGTTCTTAGAACGGAAGAGAAGAAAATCTCTTGCTTTTGATGGTATAGGCACCGGTTTAGAGGGAATAGATTTGGGTTTCACTTTTTCTCTCTTGTAGAAAGAAACTGATTAATAAATTAATCACCTAAACCCTAATATTATATCCTATATATAATAGAAGAGTCATAGGCTAGTTAGGAGAACTAATTCTCCTCCTATTCCCCTTTGGACCGGCCCAATCCTAATCCTAACTGGATTTGGATTACTTTGTCCAACTTGTCTTCTGTTTATGTGTGACCTCATAGGATTAATCTATTTTAATTATAGGCCCAATCCATATTGTCCTATTAATCATATTTATTCTCTAGCAAGAAAATATGATTACTAAAATAATTAACTTTATTATCTTCATAATAACAATCCTATTTATATTCGGTAATTCTAGAAATGTCTAGGACATATTCCTTTAACCTCCCACTTGTCCGAAGACAAAGAGCGCAATGTTAAATTCCTTAAGTCACTTAATGTCAAATTTGATAACACAATGTTATTCTCAAATTTATTTTCCTTGATTGCTGAGTTCGAACTGCTCAAATAAGGATTAACTCTTTAATCGTATTCCGCATGGCCATGCAATTTTTCAGTTCTCGCTCATCAAGAGGCCCAGACACCATTCCTATTAAATAGGAGGACTTATCCACTCTTGTATGACCATAACTCCCTCTCAATTCTTAGCCCACCTAATCACTGCCTTTATAACCTCCTTTTACGGCGTGGCGTTTAACAGTGTCAAAGTTAAACTAATCATATCGTGGTTATTAAGACATACTCATGTCTAAGGAATCCACTAAATATAGTACTTTGATTCTACTTTTAGAATCTAATTAGGTCAAGTCTCAATGTATCAACTACACATCCATATAATCAATTAGACATCTCTATGTCTCCATAGCCCATGAAGGCTGCTATCAATTAATTATATACTAGTCTTTTAAATAAATCACTTATGTCCAATTTAGTGATTTAGACTAGGGACTTTAAATAAATTGTGATTTCAGTTCACTTTATAGGGTTCCATTATCAAAACGTTTTCGATAATCCTATTTGAAAAGACAAATTATTTGGACATTTTATTTAATACTAAACCAAACAATTAAATAAGAAAAGAATTTTTATTGATAAACATTCAAAGCATAATAAATGTCTTTACAATTGTAAACATGAAGTAAACAACCTAAAGCCATTCTCATATATGCTTAAGCCCCATAGACCTACTATGACACTCATGCTTAGGTTGAGCAAGCGGTTTAGTCAGAGGATCTGCTACGTTATCCTCATTATGAACCTTGCTTACTTTCATATCCTCTCTTGTAGTTTTCCAGCTTGAACCTTGCAAGAACCTTATCAATATAAGTCTCTTGACTAAATCCAATCAGCCTTTTCGACCTATCTCTATAGATCTTAATTCCCAATATGTAATCTACCTCTCCTAGGTCTTTCATAGAGAAACGATTTTTAAGGCTTTTCTTGACTGACTCAAGCATGGTCTTATCATTTCCTATGAGAATTATGTCATCCACATACAAGACCAGATAATTAATACTACTCCCACTTAACTTCTTGTATACACAAGATTTCTCTTTATTTCTGAGAAAGCCAAATTTCTTGATTGCCTCATCAAATCTGAGGTTCAAACTCCTTGATGCTTGCTTTAGTCCATAAATGGACTTCTTAAGCTTGCATACCCTCCCTGGATTTTCTAGATCTTCAAAACCTTGAGGTTGTGTCATGTACACATCCTCTTTCAAGAACCCATTCAAGAAAGCGATTTTGACATCCATTTGAAATATTTCATAGTCATGAAAGCTAAGGCAGCAATCGCAAGGATTATCCTAATGGACTTCAGCATGGCTACTGGTGAGAAGGTTTCATCATAGTCAATACCATGAATTTGTTTGAAACTTTTCGCCACCAATCTTGCTTTGAAAACACTATTGTTTCCATCCTTGTCTGTTTTCAACTTGAAAATCCATTTGCATCCAATGGGTTTTACCCCATCAGGCAAATCAACCAAGTTCCATACTTGATTTTCAGACATGGAATCCATTTCAGATTTCATGACCTCAAGCCATCTTTCGGAGTCTTGACTATCCAAAGCATCTTTGTTGCTAGTAGGCTCTTCTGATTTTCTAAAATCGTTATTTCAAAACTTTCAGTTAAAAGGAAATCAATATATCCTTTTGACGGAATGATGGTCCTACTAGACCTACGTTGGGGAACAACAGAAGAAGTTTCTACCTCACTAGGTTGAGTGACTTCGCATGGAGTATCTCCAAGTGGGACGGTATGAGGTACGTGAATTGAATGCACCATCTCCTGAGCATTTTCATGCCGGGCCGCCTCTGATGAGGTGTTAACCTCATCCATTTGTTGCTCATCTCGAACTTCTTCGAGATATACATTTCTCCACTTGTTTTTCTGGAAATAAACTCCTTTTCCAGAAAGACACCATTACGAGCAACAAACACTTTGTTTTCGCTTTGGTTGTAGAAGTAGTATCCCTTAGTCTCTTTTGGGTAACCCACAAAAAGACATTTATCGGATTTGGGTGAAAGCTTATCAGAAAGTAAACGTTTTACATAAGTTTCACAACCCCATATCCTTAGAAAAGACAATTTTGGAACGTTTCCTGTCCACATTTCATATGGTGTCTTTTCCACTACTTTGGATGGTGCTCTGTTAAGTGTGAACGTCGCTGTTTCAAGCGCAAATCCCCAGAATGAAATAGGAAGATCAGCAAGACTCATCATGGGTCGAACCATATTAAGTAGAGTTCGATTCCTTCTTTCAGAAACGCCATTTAACTGTGGTGTTCCTGGTGGAGTCCATTGTGAAAGTATTCCACAATCCTTCAAATGATCACCAAATTCTTGAGATAAATATTCACCACCACGATCGGATCGTAATGCCTTAATTTTCTTCCCAAGTTGGTTTTGTACTTCACTCTGGAATTCCTTAAATTTTTCAAAGGATTCCGACTTATGCCGCATAAGGTAAACATATCCAAATCTGCTCACATCATCGGTAAAAGTAATGAAGTAACTGTACTCTCCCCTAGCCAACGTACTCATAGGTCCACACACATCCGTATGTATAAGGGCTAAAAGGTCATTGGCCCTTTCAATTGAACCTGTGAAAGGAGACTTTGACATTTTCCCCATCAAGCAAGACTCACAAGTATCAAATGATTCGAAATCAAATGATTTGAGAATTCCATCTCGATGAACCTTCTCAATACACTTTGAGCTTATGTAGCCTAATCGACAATGCCCTAGGTATGTAGGGTTTGAATCATTTGCTTTATGTTTCTTGCTGTCTATGTTATAGATGTGGATTTCTAAGTCTAGCACATATAAACCATTTGATAACTTAGCTGAGTCATAGAATAAATCATTCAAATAAGCAGAACAACAATTATTCTTTATTTGAAATGAAAAAAAAAACTTTCAAATCCAAAATCGAAATCGAAACAATATTCTTGGTAATAGTTGGAACATAATAACAATTATGGAGTTCTAATACTAAACCAGAAGGCAAAAGTAAACTACAATCTCCCACAGCCAAAGCAGCAACTCGTGCTTCATTGCCTACGCGGAGGTCCACTTCTCCTTTGCTCAACGTTCTACTTCTTTTTAGTTCCTGCACATTACAAATAATGTGAGATCCACATGCAGTATCAAATACCCATGATGTAGAAGTAGATAAGTTAATCTCTATATCATATATACCTGAAGTCGAAGCGCCAGTCTTCTTATCCTCCAGATACTTGGGGCAGTTCCACTTCCAGTGACCAATCTTGTGGCAGTGGTAGCACTCATGTAGTGCTGCTACTTTTGCCTTAGGAATGATTTGTGGCTTAGAAGTATCATCAGTGGCAACAACCTTGCCCTTGTTCTTCTTATTAGGAGCCCCTTTCTTCTTGAATTGCTTGCCCTTCCTAACCATAAGAACATCCTTATGTTCGAGTTCAAGCAGCAAGCCCCTTTCGACTCGGGTTAGCATACCATGCAGCTCTTGCAAGGTAGCCTCCCCTCCTTGCATGTAAAAATTCAACTGAAAGTTTTGAAAATTTTCAGGCAAGGATTTGATCACAATATCAGTGGCCAGTTCTGGAGGGTAAGGGAAGCCCAATTTTTCCATGATCTGAAAATGTCCAATCATATTGAACACATGCGGACCAACGGGTTTTCCTTTTCCCAACTTGCACTCCAACAACTTACAGTGAGCTTCAAACCTCTCCAATCTAGCATTCTTCGAAACATTGTTTTGAATCGTCGGAGGATGGAGTAGGCATCCGGACCATTAAAACGCTTTTGAAAGTCTTGCTCCATGCAAGCAAGCATCGTACATGTTACTTGCACAGAATCAGCCTCTAGGGTTTGCCTTGTTCTCTGTTCAGCTATAGTAGCACTTTCTGGCGGGGTTCAGGGAGAGGATTGTCAAGAACTTATTCCCTTCCTTCGGCTCTGAGAACGATTCTCACAGCCATTTCCCATTCTAGGAAGTTATGTGCATTCAGTTTGTCCTTTTCGAGTAAATAGCGCAAATTAAATACGGGAGTGTTGTTGTTGTTTGAACGAGACATGATAACTACAATAAAAGAATAATAAAGCAAGATTCAATCAATATTCATCAAAAGCATCAATTAAACAAATTTAAATTAACTACTACCCTTTATTCAAAATGAAAGTCCCCCATTGAATAAAGAAATAACCAAGATCGCCTCTCACTACTAACAAACGGACTTTGGCCTGCCTTCAATTTATAGTAGTTGAGGTAAGTAAACACTTTACTAATTATAACTAATCATAATTCTTGGTAGACAGATTAACAACTCCTTGTTTACTCCTATCTCTTAGCTTCAAAACCCAAAACTTTGTCTTTTGATGATTTTGTTGAGTTAAACCAAACATTAACATGTAAGTTTCAAAAACCTACCCTACTATCCCCGGAACTATGAGCAACACTCTACTTTGGCAGAACCTATTACTCATGATCTAAGGCTTTATAGGTGTTGTTTGGAAAAGCAATTAAACTCAATATTACTTTTGGGGACCTAAGTTTACTAATATGGTCAATTAATAGTGAACACATGAATCAATTAACCACAAACAAACTTAGAAGCAAGCATTTAAACACAATAAATGCAAGAAACTAATAAAAGCAATAATTAAAATGATCTAGTATGGCCCCTATACTTAGAAAAATAACTAATCTTCATGAATCCTCCCTAGAATCTCCATGGATCACCATCCTTGAAACTCGTTGGATCCTCATGCTTGATTACATAATTTGAATTAAATAAATAACGAAAATTTAAATTTACAAAAATACAAACGATTCGCAGATCGTATTTAATTTACATTCAAATATAACGATTCGCATATTGTATTTACTATCCTAATTTGGGCCATACTAGTCATAACATGCAAAATATAATATCATATATATTACATTAATCATCCACGCATTTATAATATCAAAATAAAATAAACACAAACCATTTACTTATTAACAATTAATAAGCAAATAAAACTTTCCATAATAATTTGAAAAGTTAACAAATTTAAGCTAAAAATTATTTAGGAAACTTTATTATTTTAATTCAATTACTTATTTAAATATGGCAATAATCATTATTATTTACAAATTTGCAAAATAGGAAACTTTTGGATTTATGCTCAACTTTGGAAAATCAGATTTTCCATAAAAACAAATTTTTATTTTTTTTTATATTTGACAAACTACAGTCAATTGACTGCTCGTGGCAAGACCACAACAATCATGGCAGTAGGCACGAAGCCACCACCGCCTGCCACACCAACACATAACATTACCGCACACACACGAGTTCACGGCAGTTGGCACCACCTGCCGCCGGGGCTCCTGCACTGGCGCCAGAAACCGCCGGCCAAACCGTCCCGCTGGCACTCGTCGGCTGAAGAACACCAGCAGCCACGCGAGAGGAGTGAGGGGCTACACACGTCGCATGTGCGCCGCCCACCCGCCCCCACCTGTGCCGCCCCCGCACCGCCCAATTCCTGTACCTCCACGCCAGCCACCGTGGCACCTCCGTCACCGGTGGTCCACCCAGTCATGGTTGGCTTATTCTTTAATTTATGTAACAATTACAATTAAATTAAAGTTATCTTTATTTAACAATTAATTAAAGATTTAAGAGATTTAATTAGGGTTTTAATCATCCGAAAATTATGGCAAAATTTTTGAATTCATCAACTAATCTTTAACAAATTTGTAGGTTTTTTGAAATTAGATTTCAATGAATAATCTCTATTAAACATTAAATCTAACAAGAATTCAAAATTAGGGTAAAAACTCCAATTATATCCAAAAATTCAGAAAATTAACAATTAAAATCTGAAAATTTCGAAAATAATTTTTAGGGTGGTCTACTGAATTATCTTAACAAATAAAATCAAATATTTTAATTGTTGTCCTTAAATTCTATGAATAATCAAATTAAACATAAAATTTAACCAAAATTTATAAATAATATGATAAAATTCGAAAATTAGTGGGAAAAATAATCAAATTATTTTCAGCCATCATATTATTCAAGATCTATGTTGGTGATGAATATTAGATTTATTTAACAAGTAAAAATCAAATCTTTTAATTGTTAACAAATTATTTCAATGATTAATCAAATTAAACATTAAACAATTTTAAATCTAACAAATATATTTATAAAATTCCGAAAATTTTGGAGTGAATTAAAAAATTTATTTAGTCCATAATATAAAAATTTCGGAACTTTATAAAATTATTTGAGCATAAATCACAAATAAATTAATTATTTAAAATTTCCAATCAATTAATATCAAATATCAATTATGCAAATTTAAGCCACAAATAAATCCTCCCTTAATTGAATAAAATAATAACTTTGCATACAATAATATGATCATATGAATATTATGAATTAGGCAAATCTGATACCACTGAAGGAATATATAGATGCACATAGCGGAATTTCAAGAAACAATTTCCTAACATCTATCATAGGATCGCAAACACAATCAAACATATGAATCATTCAATAGGGATTAAATATCAAACCTTTGTAGCGTGATTTCCCTATTGTATGCAAGCTTTGAAGATTCGAGAGTCCCAAGTGTTGCTCCTCTAATCAGTCCACGAGCACCAGTTGAACACCAACGTTTGCTAGAACGGAAGAGAAGAAAATCTCTTGCTTTTGATGGTATAGGCACCGGTTTAGAGGGAATAGATTTGGATTTCACTTTTTCTCTCTTGTAGAAAGAAACTGATTAATAAATTGATCACCTAAACCCTAATATTATATCCTATATATAATAGAAGAGTCATAGGCTAGTTAGGAGAACTAATTCTCCTCCAATTCCTCTTTAGACCGGCCCAATCCTAATCCTAACTGGATTTGGATTACTTTGTCCAACTTGTGCTACACTGTGTGACCTCATAGGATTAATCTATTTTAGTTATATATAGGCCTAATCCATATTGTCCTATTAATCATATTTATTCTCTAGCAAGAAAATATGATTACTAAAATAATTAACTGTATTATCTTCATAATAACATTCCTATTTATATTTAGTAATTGCCGGAATGTCTAAGGACATATTCCTTCAATCTCCCACTTGTCCGAAAACAAGAGAGCAATGTTAAATTCCTTAAGTCACTTAACGTCAAATTTGATAACACAATGTTATTCTCAAATTTATGTTCCTTGACAATTCACTATTGCTTCGAACTGTAAACACTACAAGAAAATCTGCCTATAGAGACAACACCTTGAGGCAACCACTTTTTTGTAGCCTCTAAAAGTGTTTTTAGCATTAGTTAATTTTGGTTGCAAAGTTGTTTTTAGCATCAACAAAATATTGGGTGCCCATAAAAGTACTTTTTAGCATCCACGAAATAATGGTTGCCTCTAAAACTAGTTTTTTTGCATCAGGGAAATTGATGCTGCCCCTGAAAGTAGTTTTTAGCATTAATGAAATTATGATTGCCTCTAAAACTTTTTTTTAGCATCAGGGGAATTTATTAAATTTTTTTAATTTTTTTATTCGGTAATTAACTGGCCCAAGTGGGGTCAACCCTCATGAGTTGGGGGGTAAGAAGGGGGATCCCAACCCATAAGGAAACTTCCAGAGACTGGAAAGTGGGGATTTATACCCACAAACAAATATTTACACAAACTCCCCAAATTGGGGCTTGATGAGAGTCGAACACCCGACCTTGAGGTTGGGAGGTGGTACCTCCAACCATTGGGCTCCTACACGATTCTCAACATCAAGGGAATTTATGTTGCCCCTAAAAGTAGCTTTAGCATTAAAGAAATAATGGTTGCCTCTAAAACTTTTTTTCTTCACATCAGTGAAAGTTAGGTTACCCCTAAAAGTACTTTTAAGTATTATTAATAACGGTTATTTCACCAAATACCCCCGACAAATTAAAAAATTCACCATATACCCTCAATGTTCCAAAAATTCACCATATACCCTTGAATTTTCGAAAACGTTCACAAAATGCCCTTTTTCGAACTTCCGTTAACTTTATTTACGATTTTGCCATCATTAAAGCCTAACTCTAAAATGTAAATCCTAACCCTAACCCACCCAAACCCTAATCCACCCAAACCCTAACCCTCTAAACCTTACCCCCTACCACCCCCCCACCCCTCCCCCTCCACCCCCACCCCATCCCACCCCCTCCCCCCACCCCCACCCCCAGCGGCCCCCCCCCCGGCTCCCTCCCCTCCCCTCCACGCGCCGCTCCGCCCTCCCCCTCCTCCCTCCTCCCTCCACCGCCGATTTCCCCCTCCCCCTCCACTCGCCGATTTCCCCGGCCCCCCACCCCCCTTCAATTCCCCGAGTCCCCCCCCCCCTCCCCGTTTCGTCCGCCCAAAACCGAACCCCCACCCTCCACCGGCGCCCGCCCTCCCCTTCCACCGTCGATTTCCCCAGCCTCCACCCCTCCCCTTCGAATTCCCAGTCCCCACCCCCCTCCCTCCCTTTTTTCTTCCGCCCAAAACCGAACCCCTCCCCTATGTTTTCGAAATTCGGGCTACGAGGGAGGAGGGAGTTTTCTAAATGCTCGTGTGTTTGTGCAATTCGAAGGGGAGGGGAATTCCGCCGGTGTTTGGTGCCCGGTTCCCGGTGTTCGAAGTGGAGGGGTGGGATTAGGGAATTCGACGAGGAGGGTGGAGAAATTCGACGGGGAGGGGGGGATTGGGAAATCGACCTGGGGAGGGGGGAGGGAGTGGGGCCGACTTTCTTAGAAAAATCGTGTAATATCCCAATTTTAAAAAGCGTTTATTATAATATTTAGTTAACGGTTTTTTCCCCAAATGCCCCGACAAATTAAAAAATTCACCATATACCCTCAATGTTCCAAAAATTCACCATATACCCTTGACTTTTCGAAAACGTTCACAAAATGCCCTTTTTCTAACTTCCGTTAACTCACCGTTAGCTTTATTTACGATTTTACCATCATTAAGCCCTCATCCTAATTCTAATCTAACCCTAACCCTAATCTAACCCCTAACCCCAAATGTAACCCACTCTCTCCCTCCCCTCCATCCCCTCCTCACTCCTCCCCTCCCCCCCCCCCCCTCCCATGGTCTACTCCACCGTGCGCCGACCCCCACCCCCCCCTCTCCCCGGCCGATTTCCCCCATCCCCTACTCCCTCCCCGTCGAATTCCCCATCCCTACCCCCCTCCCTCGCCGAATTCCCACCCCCTCCCCGTCGAATTCCCCTAACCCCACCCCTTCCACTTCGAACACCGGCGGAACCGGGCACCAAACACCGGCGGAATTCCCCCCCTTCGACCGCACAAACACACGAGCATTTAGAAAACTCCCCCCCCTCGTAGCTCATAAATTCGAAAACAGAGGGGAGGGGTTCGGTTTTGGGCGAAGAAAACAGGGAGGGGGGGGGGTGGGGACTGGGAATTCGAAGGGGAGGGGGTGAGGGCTGGGGAAATCGACGGTGGAAGGGGAGGGGGCAGGCGCCGGTGGAGGGGTGGGGGTCGGTTTGGGCGGACGAAACAGGGGAGGGAGGGGGTGGGGACCGAGGAATTCGAAGGGGAGGGGTGGGGGCTGGGAAATCGGCGTTGGAGGGGGAGGGGGTAAATCGGCAGTGGAGGGGAGGGGGAGGGGGGGGGGAGCGCTGGTGGAGGAGGGGGAGGGGCTGCGGGGTGGGGGGCTGGGGAGGGGTGGGGGGGTGGGGCGGGGGAGGGGGAGGGGAGGGGTGGGGGAGGTAGTGGGGGTTAGGGTTGGGGGTTAGGGTTTGGGTGGGTTAGGGTTTGGATTTACATTTTATGGTTAGTCTTTAATGATGGCAAAATCGTAAATAAAGTTAACGGAAGTTAGAAAAATGGCATTTTGTGAACGTTTTCGAAAACTCAAGGGTATATGGTGAATTTTTGGAACATTGAGGGTATATGGTGAATTTTTTAATTTGTCGGGGGTATTTGGTGAAATAACCGTTTAGTTAATTATGTTTTAGATACTCTTATTTTATTTGGGTTGGAATACTATTTTAATTTATCTTAGTGGTGATAAATTTATTTAATTAATTTTATGGAGTTATTATTATCATTAAAATTATTTATCACGCAAACCCCTACCCTTGTTCTTATTATTGTCGACCCAAAACCCCAATTTATTTCTCTGTCGTCGATCTCCCTCTCACCTCATGAAAACCCAAAACCCCAAACTCCAAACCCCAAACCCCTATTACCCCTCTCTCTAGTTCCAGCTTCCTTTTTCCTCTAACCGCCATTGTTGTCGTCCCATGTGCTCGTCGGAGCTGCGCCATCGTGCACTGTTGTTGCCATCCGGTGCTGCTCCTTGGGGGTTGTCGTCACCGCGAGCCATCGCTGCTGCTGGGTGGTTGTTGAACCCTAGTTTTGATGATGACAAAGGAATAAAGATGCAAACTAAATATTGGACTAACAAGTTGTTAAGTGAATGAAGTTTAAGGTATCAATGAAAGAAGCAAAGATAATACTAAGTCAAAGAAGAAATCAAGTTTGGATTTTGAAGACTAAGTGAAGATGCTCAAAGATTTGGTACTGGAGAAGCATTGGCGCAAGAAGACCAAAGCAAGGATTTTTGTTTCTAGTTCCAATGTAAAGGGACGAGTAAGAATGGTTAGGAAATGTGGTAATTTAAAATGAGAATGAGTGTTTGTTCCTTTGAAAGGAACAGGCGAACTGGCACTGTAATAATAAGTTAAAGGAACTAACTATTAAAAGGAACTAGACTTAGATTGAAGCAGTACAACGGTTAAATATGTCGTTTGAGTATTTTATGCCTAGATTCTAGGTAACCGTTTTTTTTAAGTAAAAATATGATTTTAAGGAAAATCTTTTTAAGGAAAAGATTTTATTTTTATAAAGATAATAAATATCCTTTTCGGTTTTTATGGAAAATATTTTAATGATAATATTTTTGGTAAAAGGATTTTATTTTGGTTTTATTAATTAAAACGCTTTTTAATTAAATCAGATTTTTAAATTACTGTTTTAAGTGGTTGCTAAAATTAAGGAAGCAGTAACATGTTTATCTCCCACGTTTAACAATGATCATGGAGATCATGGGTTTGAAGAGGAACATGTTCCTCCGTTTAAGAAACATCATGGGATAATGATTGTACCACTAACACATGTTTTAATCCCACGTTCTAAGTTATTACCACTATAAATACTAATGTCTAATTGAGTTCAATTTGTGACTGACCAAGTGAATTAGTGAGTTTAACTAAGTATAGTGTCAGTGCCTTCATTCTCTCATAAAAGCCATTTGTTCTTTTCCTTCTTACTCTAATTCCTCTAAGCTTATTTGATCAATTGTATTTTGGTTTTTGGGGTAAGGGGACTTTGAGTGAAGTTCTGTAAGAGAGAAGCTTTGAGAGAAGCGAGCTAAAGTGAGAAAACTTCAAGTGAAGTTGAGAGGAACAGCTGTTAAGGGAACAGTTGTTCAGGAACTTGAGTTTAGGAACTCAAGGTGTGGTCCGTGAGTAGAATTAGGTTGTAACAAAGTTGTTTGGCCTAATTAGTGAAAGAGTTGAGTTTAAAATCCCTAGTGGTCGAGGTTGTTTCTTCTTGTTGGGCCCAAGTGTAGACACCAAATTTTGAACCCCTTTTTTCGGATAAATAAAGATTTTGAAAAGAAATAAAAATAACAAAAATCGTCATGCATCGTGGAGCGCGAGTTTTATTCCGTCGTGCCGTTTTCCATTTTTGCGTATTGGTCGTGCGATTTCAACTTAGAAATATAATTTTCCGTGAGTCGTAGTCAATAGCTACAACCACCGTGTTAATAAAATGATTCATAGTATAATCATGCTCGTCTTTATTAATTTGACGAGTTTTCGTTAATTGTTTTAAGTTAGTCATTCGGAAAAACGAAAAAAAAGAGTCGCGATTAGGCGTCGGGATTTTAGTCGTATCCCAAAACCGGCAATAATCAGTTTTCTTGATGGTCAAGTCATTGTTCATGGGATAAAGAATAAGAATATATTCTTTATCCATTAATCACATCCTTTATCCATTAGTTAGAGAATAAGAATCATGAAAAGATGTGAGAATAAGAATAAAATCCCATGTATATTAAGAGGGGGGAAATCCGGATTTTTTCCGGATGATTCGAGTGTGCGCCAAGCACACAATCATGCGCTAGACGCATGATTGTGCGCCTAGCGCCCAAGCGTGCCCTACGCCAGACGTAGAGCCTTGCGCCAAACGCAGAGCCTTGTGCCAGACGCTGAGCCTTGCGCCTAGCGCAAGGCGCTGTGCCTAGCACAGATTCCCGCGGTTGGCGCAACGTCCTTATCAGTTTTGTTTGCACGTTTTTCGATGCATTTTTTTTACGTATAAGGATGTTTAGGGAAGAATATTTTCTGAAAATCTGATTTTACCTCATTTATGAGAAAATCCAAAAAGAATAAGAATATTTGTATTTCCAAAGAGATTTGATGATGTCATTAGAGTGAGGTCATTAGAGTGATGTCATTTGGGTGATTAAGGATGAAGAAATTCAGATTTTTTAGGTGAAAAATCTGATTTTCTACTTCTTTGAAACCCTAGTTCACCTCATTCATTTCTCTATAAATACCCTCATTTTTCCACTTCAAAACCAAGTTGAAAAAATCCTCAATTCTACTTCACAAATTTTCTCTCTACTACTTTTCTCCTCCTTAATTTTTCTATCTAAGCAAAAGTCATAATTAGTAAGTAAGGAAGTTGAAAAGAGTTCAACTTAATTTCACTAATTCTCTCATCTTCTCTACTCCTTTCCTCTAAAGAAATCACACTTAAGAAAAGAAAGTAAAAGTTAGTAAGATAATTAGTAAGTAAAGAAGTTCATCAAAAGAAGAAAAAAACACAAAAAAGAGTTTAAGTTAGTAATTAAGAGGAATTAGAAACTCACTTAGAAATTAAGAAAATCACAAAAAAGGTAGAAAAATTGGCAAAAAGGAAGTGCATCATTGAGCTAGCAAGGTAAAGTTGAAATTCTTGTTTATTTTGATTATCTTCTTAATCATCTACTAACTTTCTCCTTGTTTTCTTCTTATCATTTTTTTTAATCTTTGGAGAGATTTGGGTATGTGGAAGTCCTAATAGGTTCTCAACCTTAAATCACCCCACCTAGAATAGTCAACTCTAATGGGGAGACTCTTAGGAAACAATGTGATTATGTGATTTTCCTTAATCAAGTTGTTGTTCATCACCAAAAAATTATTTTCATAAAAAAATTCAAGACAAGTTGTGCATAAATATATCCATAAAAAAATGTGATACTGTAATTATAATCAGTTTCAATTTTGTACTTCATTTTATTTTTGCGTCTGTATTATCAGAATAGTGTGTAAGATTTAATATTTTTCCTATGAAGTACAAGATGTTTCCAGAAATTGGGCATTGGAATTTCTAAAAACCGAATTTTGTAAAAATAATTAAAAATCATACAACTTTATTGTGCAAAACTAATTTTGTCCAGTACCACCTAAGCTTGTTCTGTTAATAAAGTTTAAAATGAAAATCATTTAGAAAAAACTAAAAACATCAAGTTTAAAGAAAACATCAGTGGCTTTCTAAAAATATAAAAATTATATTAATATGAATTTTATACAGTTTTACATCATTTTTACAAAAACGTTCATGTAAATCACTAAGTTCCAGAAAACTGATTTTCTCATGAGTTAAGAAAATAAATAAAACATGGTGTTAATAATGTTCAATTCAAGTGAAAATTGTCAGTCCAGTCTCTTAAGGTGTCTAAACTATTCATACCAAAATTCATTTAAGAATAAGTTCAATAAGTTAGGTTTCAAAGAACAAATTAAATAAAGGTCCTGTTTTGACCAGTTTTGGCATAAAATTTGCCATAATTTGAGTCATCACTAAAAACTTGTGAAATTTTGACACAACATAAAGAACTCACTGATTTATCCATAGATGTATCACATGCTTAGTTTAATCCTTTCTAAAGAAATTTATGATTTTTGAAAGTCAGTACAAGAAAAAAAGTGCAATCTGGAAAATGAAATAAAGTGATTAACTCAACTTTTATATAAAAATGTTTTCTTTCCATACGAAAATGTGAATTAAAAGTCATTAAATTTTAAGTTTCTATTAAAATGACTCATTTTATCATGTAAATAAAAACCAATAAAAATTGTCATAAAAAATCAAAATCAAAGAGGTTAATTAATCTCTAATTTTTCACAAGTTTACAAATAAACATGAATTCCAAAGCCCGTTCAAGGAAATGAAGATCAAAGAGCATCATGGTGAAGATCAAGATTGAAGACTTTGTATAGATCATAGAATTTGTACATATTGTTGTAATAATATTTTTTTGTAAATAGTTATTACATCACTCAATTAATGAAAAACATGGAGATGTTTATGCTTAATTTTCATAAATAATTCCACAACTCTTTTTAATAAAACGAGCAACCAATGTTACAAATATTGCATGTTGGGCCAATATATCATAGTGTATGAATTAAATGACCCAATCTCAATTAAGAGGAAAAATTACAAATCTAACTAAGTTACATTGTATGATGATCCATCTTACATTTTAAAAATGTATTCTCCATATTCAAATGGATTAATCAAATAATTTGGCATAATTAGATTGGTAATTATGATCTCCGAATTGATTTTAGGCTGTTTCACGTGTCTCGCTTTAAATGGCCAAATTCCAATTAGCAAAACACAAATCTCCAATTGATCATTTTTCTCCAAATGACTTAATAATCTTCAATTAAGTTAATTTCTCAAAAGCCTTCAATTAGGAAGCAAACCTTATAAGACCTCTCGAAAATCATAAACGTGATCACTAATTAAGGTGGTTATTTCAATCCTCGGTTAATCGCTAATTAGAGCGGTTAACTCAAACTTCCATTAATCACTAATTAGGGTGATTATATCCAATCATTATTTAATCACTAATTAGGGTGATTATCTTAAACATTGGTTAATCACCAATTAGGGTGATTAGCTTAAACTTTCATCATATTTAATCACTAATTAGGGTGATTACTTCCTAACCTTTGTTGTTAATCACTAATCAAGGTGATTATCTTTCCTCTTAAGTTTAGTCACTAATTGATGTTATGGTTTTATATAGTGTTTTTCCCCCCTATACTCGAGCTAAAATGTGTATCAATGGTGCTCTTAGGAGCCATTTTATGCTAACTTTCTCCATCGAGTTGTGGCTTTCTGTTCTGTGTCTGATTGCAGGTTTTAGGGAGCTATCTCCCTATTTTCTACCATTATCTGACCATTACACTGGACTGGAGAGGTTCGAAGACATATATGATGAGTTCCGGGGTCCCGAGAACACTTTCCGAGGCCTTGGACAAAAGAAGAAGTGAAGCCTTGGCGTCTGAAGCCAAGGAAGGAAGAATCGGACTTTAGCCCGATGACATCGGGCGTCTGAAGCCCGATTGGGCGTTCATCGCCATTGGGACAAACATTGTTGAGGGCCCGATCGGGCGACGTTGCCCGTTCGTTATTTCGCTGTCAAGCCCGATCGGGCGGATCGGCCCGATCTCATCGGGCGTTCCTGTGCGCTGGATGCTCAGAGTCGATGTGCGGCTCGATCCCATCGGGCGTGTCGGCCCGATTGAATCGGACGAGGCCTAAGTTTGGATATCTGCTGTTGCTTTTGGCCCGATCCCATCGGGCTGACTTGGCCCGATCGGGCTTCTCCTCCGCGCACGCTCATTTAATGAGTTTCGAGCACTTAGTATAAATAGGAAAGTTAGAACATCTTTTCGGCATCTTGTTTTTAGTCCTTAATTCTCATAGTTTCTCTCAAGAACCCTAGTTACTACTTTTCATTGTGGATTCAAGATTAAACCTTTGGATTGCTTGCAAGTTCAATATAGTTATTTTATTTGGTAATCTTCTTCCTTGTTTTCTCCATTATTGTTTGTTTTCTCTATTATTGATTGGATTGATTTCTTAATTAATTGCAATAGTTGAAAGTATGAATTTTTACATTGATTTTTTATTGTTTTCTCAAGCATGAGTGAGTAGTTTTATTTCTAGGATTGTGGGGATCTATGTATGCAATGAGGGATTGATAGATTAGTATAATTACTCTTTATTTCAATTGTTTCCTGTGATTGAATCGTTCATGCTAGATTTATGAATTAGGCCTGATTTATATTTCTACTTTCGCAATATTGAATCTGCTTCGAGAGGAGAGATTTCGTATAGGCTTTCAATCATTAGGCATAGTGATCCTTCACCATGCGAGAGCGGCTAGGTGATCTTTGAGGGAGGTAATGTTCGAGAGAAATTACATGTGCCCTAGATAAATTGACTTATTGGGTGATTATTATTCGTCTCTGATTTCCTGGATTGTATGCATAGTGATCCATAGTCCTAGTTCTTTATTAATTGATTCTTACCTTCATACTTAGTTTTGTCATTTGCCTATTAGTTCAGTAAAATAAACCATTTTCATCTGATTTAGTTAGTATAATATTAGAGTTCAGATACAATAGTATAACTTTCTCCCTGTGGATTCGATCCTGACTTCCCTGACTACTTGTTAGTGGACCTTAGGTTATTTTTGACAAGGTGATACGACTTTAGCCTGTCACTAATTAGGGTGATTATCTTAACCTCTATTTTTAATCACTAATTAAGGTAATTATCTCGATCCTCCTTCATATTTGATCACTAATTAAAGTGATTATCTTAACCTTATTTCAATCACTAATTGGAGTGATTACCTTAATCCCAATAGATTTGTTAAATTTTAAAGGTGAGTTATTCATAATCTATTCTTTCCTATTCTTTCCCCAATGGAATTGGCCATTTAGGGTGAGACATAAGATCGCACTACGATGGTTTTGATCCATGAGTGGATTCCATTCCAGCAATGATTGGTAAGTAGTACAATTTCAGTGCTCAAACCTACCATGTACAAATGATATATTGGTCCTAAATAAAAATGGTTGATGTTTATATGTGCAAATTATGTAATTTTCTTTCTTTTCAATAGCCATGATTACTTTAAAATGGAAAATAACGCATTTAGTAAGAGCCCGTTCTTTAGAACGGAAGAGAAGACGAGTTCCAGACGTTCGCACCTCTTAACCTAAACCTCGAATATCTCATGGTATGAAAGACCAATTTTCAAAAAGCCTTATCCATATGAAGTCATCATCGTTTTAAATGATATTTCTCGAAATTGATTTTAAAATGATTTATTAAATAAATTTGTCCATATTCAGATATTAATAGGGTAGCGACTTCCAAGTTTTCTAAAATTCATAGTCCAATGAGAGACTTTCGTGGGATTCAGACCGTTAATCAAGACAGTAAAAAATCGGATACCACAGGCTGGCGACTTCATTGGGGATAATACTTCCACTTGAAGTATACTAGGTTTAAACCTGAGCAATGTGTTATTTTCCATATGTATATATAATAAAAAAAAGTTAATCATGGCTATTCACAATTTAATTTTTGTATATAGCATGCTTATGTGAAAATTACATGTGCTTGGTAGTTTATCGATCCATACACGTGCACTCTTTTTAACCATTTTCTTATTAGGTCTGATACCTCTATCTATTGACAACGGTCATAATTTTAGAATGACAAATTAATGAATTAAGGGCGTAAAACCTGCATTCGCGAGCTATTGCGACCGGCTCTGTCTGGAGCGTCCACCCTCGATGGACACAATGGAAGTGACTCGAGACCACTTTAACATAATCTCTCCCTAAATGAATCACCTTTTAGTTGACCTTTAGGACACAAGGATCAATGCACAAATGTCCTTCATTTATTTCAGCTATTGAATAATGTGGAAATATTCAAAAAATTCCTCAGTCTGTTTTCAGTCGGTCAATATTTTAGTAATCATTAAGTATAGCTGAATAGCTGCCGAAATGATTATTGAAATATTAAGAGTATTTTTGCTTATTTATTAAAAAAAATGTGTGCTTACCCATTTTCAAAACAAAAAAACTCACATTTACTTCATAATTCTTTTTCAAAAACAAAATTGATTTTTTTGAAAAAACAAAAAGTCCTGTTTTGAAAATATAATCCCAAAAACAAAGAAAATTAAAAAATGGAAAAGAGTCGTAATCACGAGTTCAAAACATGTCATGTTTAGGAACTAGAATGTAATTAAAACTGTATAGTCTAAGATACGAGAAGTCTAGTCTAAAAAAAATTTTGACTAAAAAAAATGTGACAAATCAAAAGGGATAATCACATTTCAGAAAAAAAAAGAGAACAAATTCTTCCATTTCCTGCTAAAAACATATATAAAAAAAGTCATTGACTAACATTGTTAGTGTGTACATTTCAGGTATTTCAAATTAGTCTAATTCTAAGAGGTGGAACAGACGTATTCAAACAGGAGAATACATGGCCTGGCGCCTAACAGACTGAATTTGGAAAAGGTTGAGAAGAACCCGAGTATTTCACATTTGTCTAATCCTAAGAGGTGGAACAGACGTATTCAAACAGGAGAATACATGGCTTGGCGCCCAACAGACTGAATTCTAAAAAAGTTTAAGAAGTACCTGAATCATTTAACTGCTTTTTTATTGTACTTTGTAGATAGAGCTACGTGCGGCTTGATCCCCTAAAAAAAACAACAAAAAATTCTGATGTTGTAATGCATCTATCTTAGTTTCTTTACCATGTAATGTACTAAAAGGGGTAGGTAGGCAACTCATTTTCCGAGTGCAGCTGCAGAAGAAAGAAAAAGAAGAAAAAAAATTATATATCAGAACTACGTTGGGCCTGATTCTCCATTAAAAAAAAATCATCACAAGAAAAATTTCTTCCCCAAATCCAAATCCACTTATGGAGATACGTAGGCAACCTTCGGGTTCGACCCCTTTTGCATTTGATATTTTCTTTTCTGGTTTCAGTACTTAGAAGTAATCAACACATGCAGATCATCACAAAGAAGAACGATATCTGGGGCATTATAATTTGCCAAAATGAGGACACATGCCTCGTTATACCTCTTTTCTCTTATTTTTGTAACAGCAGGAAATGGAAGGATATCATCAAATTGATTTTGAAAAATGTTTGTGTATTATCCCAAAAAAAATGAGTCCAAGAGTGGCAGTTTAAAATGTAAATAAAAAGTCCAAGTCTAAAAAATTAAAAGAATAACAAGTCAAAGAAATCTAATGAAAAATCCAAAACAAATGATAGAGTCAAGGTTTCGCATCTTTTAATAAATGATAACTGAAATTGGTGTAAAATATTTTTTTTTCAAAGATATCATTTCTTTCATTCCCTGTAAAAAAAAAGAAAAGAAAGGACAAAAGAGAAAAGAAGAAACAAAGTCTGGACAAACTTATGTGTTAACTTTTCATCTCATTTCACAGGAACTCTGCCTGGGCCCGCTCAGGATCTAGGCTAATTCACCGAAATTCTAACCATAGTGAACATTCTCTGTCAGTGATACTGTCATCCTTGTCCACACTAGCTATATTCTCTGTTACACGTCTCAACAACATGTTTGAAATTCCGACCAACGAGCACCAACAAAACGCTACCCCTCCACCTGATCCAATGATTGAGCTCCGAGGACTTGTCCAGGCTTTGCTTGACCGACAGGATAATATTGAACAAACTGTGTTGGGCATAATGCGCCAAAGCGCCCAGATGCCTCCTCGTCCTCCTCCGGAGTCCGAAGTAGCTTCACCTTTTTACCTTGAGCCGATGAACAATGAGAAAGAAATCCCCACTAAGCTCGAGGAAGAAGTAGTTAAGCTCAAGGAAGTTTTAAAAGGCATGACTAAGGCTGAACCATGGATGGACATTCATAGGTTAACACTTTTCCCTAAGGCGTGATTACCTCATGGTTTAAAGATGCCTAACCTGACAAAGTTTAATGGAACCGGCAGCCCCACCAATTTTCTAAAGATGTATGTAGGGGCAATGAGTCCCTGGGGAGTGGAAGAATCTTTGATGGCTAAACTCTTTCAACCGTATTTAGATGGTGCTGCAGCACATTGGTTCCTCAACCTTGAAAACACAAAGAAATCCACTTGGGCTGACATAGTCAGAGAGTTCGCAAACTAGTATAAATATAATGAAGAAATTGATGTTACTAGACGGGATCTGGAGACCACTTCTCAAAACCTTAATGAGACATTTTCTTCATTCATCACTCGGTGGAGAAACAAGGCCTACAAAATGATGAGTAGGACTAATGAGGAGGAACAGCTGCAAATGGTTGTGAATAACCTTCTTCTTGTCTATCAGAAGCATATGGCCTACCAATATTTCCCGACTTTCAAAGCTTTGATTGCTACGGGAACTCTAGTTGAGGATGCTGTGAAAAGGAGGGACATCAAGAAAGATGAACCTACTGGCGGTACTACTTATAATGTAAAGTTTGGAAATAACAAAAGAACTCCAAACAATGTTTCAGCAGCTCCTAAGACAACTAATGCGATCCATACCATTGGCGCATCTTCTGCATTCCAGTTGCGACCACAAAGGAACTTTACTCCTTTGAATATGACTTATTCCCAAGCTCTCTCCAAGCTAAAAAAAGGCCAATCTCATTCAAGCTTTGAATCTACGCCCAGCTCCTAAAAATCCTTACCCTGGTTATGACCCAAACCATAACTGTGAGCATCACCAAAGTCCGGGGCATAATGCTGAAAGCTGCACGGCTCTAAAGCAACAAATTCAAAACCTTGTGGATAATGGAAAACTCTCTTTAGGATCCACTTCCAATAAACCAAACGACTCTCAGCCCAACATCACAAAAAACCCCCTTCCTAATCACAAGCCCTCATTTGGCATGAATGCCATCTCTGCTGCTCCAGACGGATGCGACCCAATCCAGTTAATCCGCAAAACAGTTCCTCAAATGTATGAAATGTCAATAGCCGCATGTTACAAGTGTCTGGTCTATGACTATTCCACTCAGGAAAAAGTCAAGATGATGCCCTGTAAAGACCCAAGCTTCACTCTCAACAAGGATCCATTCTCTGACATGTGTGGAACTTTAGATTATGATGGTGCCTTCTTCATTTTGGACTTTGATGCTGATGAAGATGCCTCTTCGGTCTTGACAATTGTGGAGAAAAACACTGGAGGACATTCCACCACTCCAAATACATACCGGCGCCCCATCTGCCTCGATGATCTTAGTGATGAGGAGTACGTGGATATATCTCATTTGACAAGAGCAGGTCGCCATTTTAAACCATCCCATTTGGAGGATGAAAATCCTTTGGAGGTATTGAGGAGGAAAGAAAAAGGCAAAGAGCCAATGACAGAGGATAATAACAAGGAAGATGATGCTATCAAGCGCATGAAAGAAGTAAATGCTAATGTTTCCATTTGGAAATTATTAATGCATTCCCAGCCTCATAGGACAGCTGTTCTAAAGCATCTTAATGAAGCCTCTGTAAGCTCTTCCATAACACCTGACCAGATAGTGGTGCTCATTCATGGGGTAGATCGAACTCTCATGTTCACAGACAATGATCTCCCTAACAATATCAACCACAACAATTCATTGCACATCACTATACGCTGTAATGGATGGGAGATACCTAGGGTGTTGATCGACAATGGCTCCGCAATCAATGTTTGCCCTCTGCGTGTGCTAACAAGACTTGGGTATTCAAAAGAAGATCTGGTACCATCCAACCAGGTGGTCAGAGCATATGATAATGTAAAGAGAGAAGTATTGGGTTTAATCAACCTCCTCATTGAATGTGGTCCCGTGGCAAGGAAGGTGGAATTCATGGTCATTGACATTCAAACACGTTTCAACCTCTTATTAGGAATACCATGGCTGCATGAAAATAGAGCAGTAGCCTCTACTCTACATCAGAAGGTAGAACTTCTCATCGATTAGGGTGCTGTGACTATTTCCGGTGATCCAGAAATTATGACCATCTCCAACACCGAAAAGTCGAGGGCACTAGGTTGGATGGTTACACTATCAACTGTATTCTAGCAGCACTTGAAAATTCATGGATGAATGAGGTCCCAACAGCCACACCAGATGCAAGTGTTGAAGAAACATAACCAGAGTATAGTGAGGATGACGAGGAAGAAGTGGGAGCTCCAAGCATTGACACTCATGATACGTCAATTGAAGCACCAGAGGAATCTTGTATCGACAATCCTCAAGACAATGATGATAATGACTCAAAGAAGAGATCTAGGACTGACGATTTTGACCTGGACTTTAATGCAGTAGGCCCAATCCGAGAGGTTCACACTGAGTCACTGATTCTCTTCCCTGGATATCAACACGAAGATCATTATCGTGAGTTACCACAGTTTCGGAAATTTGACGGGAACGGTGATCCTTTTATCCACTTAGTTGGATTTGTCAATGCCTTGCATCCATGGGGCATACCAGAGGAAGATTACCTCATGCTGTTTGATAAGAGTTTAGAAGGACCAGCTTTGGACTGAGTCTTCAGATTGTGTAGATAGAGCTAGTTGGAAAAATGCCAACCAAGCTTTTGTTAATTGGGCTCTCGAGCATAAGCAGACTGATGTCAAGAAGTTATTTGCGTCAAGGCGGCTTAGAAACTTTCTCGCACTTTTTTTCGAGATGCACTCATATCCGCACACTGTTTCGTGTCCCTATTACTGATCGGGAATTCATGCTTATATTATTGCGGAACCTAAATGATTTCTACTATCGTCACATGGTTACCATTAAATACACTGGTCTCAACCACATGGAGCAGCATGGCTTTGACATCGATACTCTGAAATTACAAGAAAAACGACCTCGGGAAGATCTTGAAACTCTCAACACAAATCCATGGGTATATGCTAAGATGGATGAACCATTGATTATGGTGTATGATCGTCTTCAGAGGCAAGGTATACTTCAAGTTCCAGTGCATGTGCACTGTTTATCCCTTTCTGGAACAGACATGAGCAAACTTTGCGCTTATTGTCGTTAATTTGGGCATGAAACTGATCGATGCCATGACCTTTACTACAAAGTGCAAAGCCTGATTGATCGAGGCATCATTAGTCCAACCCAGAAAGAAGTACCTGCAAGAAAGGTGTCGTCACACCCGCGACCGCAATCCCAAGTGGATATCTTTCGTAAACTTGTTGGACAAGGTAAGATTCATCCACTTCCTAGACGCCCAGGGGCAAGTCCCGTAGGGTCAGATCTTCACAAGTACTGCCAATATCATCAATTGCATGGTCACGACACAAACCAATATCACGCTCTCAGCTATCGCATCAAGTAGATCACCAACATAGCTCTTGTCTACCGCAAAGCTACTTGATCATCTCACAGAAGGAGAAAAGTCTTCGGTAAAACTCCTGTAGGGGGTTAGCCCATATATATATATATAATCTTTCAGCTTGTTAGTATCAGAGAACTACGTGCAGCTTGAATCCCCATTATCACGTACACTTGCACTGTGAGATCACTCCACCTATGTAACACCTGGGGTACGTAGGTAGCTCAATATAAGTGCAGTTGCTTTATTAAATAAAAAACTTTAGTTCTTTCTAAAATAATGAACTACGCTGAGTCTGATTCCCCTGCATAAAATGCACCTGGAGCAATGGGGATATGTAGGCAGCCTTTCGGGCTCGACTCAAATGTATTAACCATTGTATTTCAGGCAATGTGATCAGAACTCAAGATGCCAGTCATCATAGGAGCAATTTCAGATTGCTGAATTGACACGTCAATGGGGATACATGCCCTAATCTCTATATTTTCTGTCTTTGCTCAATATTAAAGCAGGGAATGGAAGAATAAAATAAACATTTGTTTTCAACCCTAATGAAGTAAATTCATTCAAGAGAGGCAAAATAAAAAATAAATAAAATTGTAAAGGTGGACCATTCCCGTCAAAATATGGCAAAATCATTTTCGAAAATTTTCTTGATTCTGCAATATGTAGTTTTCCTCTCTCTTCTTTTAATTCTTGTTCTCTACCTTTAGGTCCAAAAATAAGAAATTTATCCCTTCTCCAAGGATGACCAATTAACATCAGAAAACAAACGCCTCAGCCATATCCACAAATGTAGTCAATGAGCCTGTGGGGTTTGCCACGCAACCTCTGTCCAAAGAATTTCAAATCATGATGAAGATGGTTTATACTCAAGGAACCGGATTAGGGCATGATGGTAGAGGGATAAAGCACCCAATCCCCATAATAGACAAGCAAAATCGACATGGATTAGGATTTGATCCGGGCAGCACTTGTGACAACATCAAAAAACCTTCTTTTACCCTCAATGGTCAGTTCATCCTGCAAGGAGATACTGAGCTGTACTATGAGTTTCCAGAACCTTGGCTTAGTAGGAAGGAACATAAGATTTCACCAGGATTGGAGCTATTCTTCAATGAGGCTAGAAATTTGGACTTAATCAAAAGTTGGTTTATCCAAAAACAAAAAATGAAAAAAGAAAATGACTGGGTGGATAATTTGGAACATGGAGTCCTTAAGAAACTTTTCACTTCTGAGTCCTCTAAGGAAGGGAATTGACCCAGTGTCTTTAATGTTACCTTTTGGCGAAAGTATTGAACATAAGTGGAGTATTGAGTGTCAGGCAAAAGACGGGCCTATAGAATTTAAAATGTTTTTATGAAATCATCCTCCACATCCATCTCATGAAAATACCTTTTCACCCCTTTCAGATGGATATCATTCTGATAGCTCATCTTCCAGCCAATCTACCTTACATACCCAGTCAGAAGATTCTGATAGTGAGGAAATTGAATGTGAACCTTTATCGAAATACATTTGCATGCAAGATTATTTCTGACAGTGAATTTAATAATGATGAATCACTTGATACAACTGAAACATATATAAAACCCATGGAAGAGTCCATTGTAATTAATATTGGTACAAAAAATTCTGTAAAAGAAGTCAAAATAGGTTAATCCCTCTCCCCAACTGAACAGTCTGTGTTTATTGCATTGTTAAAAGAATATGTAGATGTGTTTGCATGGTCTTATGCTGATATGCCTGGTGGAATATCGCATTCTGTTACATCCTGAAAGTAAGACTAAGCAGCAAAAGCTTCGCCGAATGAAACGAGAAATTAGTCTGAAAGTGAAATAAGAAATCCAGAAACAGCTTGATGCCAAATTCATCCAAGCTGTAAAGCATCCGAGTTGGCTCGCCAATATAGTGGTCGTACCTAAAAAGGATGGGAGAGTTCGGGTGTGCATTGATTTTCGAGATTTGAATGTTGCATCACCAAAAGATTGATTTCCTCTACCCCACATCGATGTTCTCGTGGATAGTATGGCCGGTCATGCAATGTTTTCCTTCATGGATAGATTTTCAGGGTATAATCAAATACTCATGGCTCAAGAAAATATGATGAAGACGTGCTTCATCACTCCGTGGGGCACTTTCAGTTACCGAGTTATGCCTTTTGGTCTCAAGAATGCCGGAGCCACATATCAAAGGGCTGCAACCACTATCCTTGATGACCTAATCCACGATATTGTGGAGGTCTATGTAGATGACATGATTGTGAAAAGTGAAGATCGTGAAGGGCATATTCTTGCACTAAGGTCCTTCTTTGAAAGAATCAGTACAATCTAAGATTGAATCCTCAAAAGTGTGCGTTTGGCGTCACTTCAGGGAAGTTGTTGGGATTCATTGTCAGTCAAGACGGCATCAAAGTGGACTCTGAAAAGGTAAAAGCTATTCTAGAGTTGCCTCCTCCAAAAAACAGAAAAAGAAGTAAGAGGATTTCTCAGCAGAATTCAATATATCAGCAGGTTCATCTCACAACTCACTATGAGATGTGAACCTATATTTAAGCTGCTTAGAAAAGGGGCATCCCATAAGTGGAACGAGGAATGTCAAGAAGCTATCGATTCCATGAAAGAGTACTTTTCAAATCCGCCTGTTCTAATGCCGCCTAGACTAGGGGAACCTATAATTTTGTACCTTACTATTACAGAAACGGCTATGGGAGCTCTCTTAGCCCAATATCAAGAAGGAACAAAGAAGGAAGTCGCCATATACTATCTTAGCAAGAAATTCCTGGAGTATGAGATAAGATATACCCCATTGGAAAAAGCATGTGTTTCCTTGGTCTATGCCACGAGGAAGTTGAGGCATCACCTTCAAGCTCATACCACCTATCTGATCTCAAGACTTGATTCAATCAAGTATCTGTTCGAAAAACCCATTCTTAGTGAAAGATTGGCGAGATGGCATGCTATGCTTTCTGAGTTTGATATTTAATGTGTCAGCCAGAAATCTATTAAAGGAAGAGCCATATCTGAAGTCCTAGTAGAAGGACCAGTGTCAGGAGATGAGTATGATGATGCATTTCCCGATGAGTACTTATTATTCATTGACAATCCACAATGGTGCATGTATTTTGATGGAGCTTCTAATAGAAGAGGTAATGGAGCAGGGGTTTTGTTAGTAGATCCTGATGGAGTCCATATTCCATTTGCTGTCAAGCTGGATTTCCCACCAACAAATAATACAGCTGAGTATGAAGCTTGTATATATGGAGTAAAGGCCGCCTTGGTAGCAGGGGCATGACATCTCACCGCATATGGAGATTCTAATCTCATCATATCTCAAACAATAGGAGTTTGGAAGGTTAGAGATGAAAGACTTCAGCTCCACACAGATTACCTTCAAGAATTAATCCCTTATTTTGATGACATCAGCTTCAAACATCTTCCTCGGGAACAAAATAGTTTCACGGATGCTTTAGCCAATCTCGCTGTTAATTTAACATGGGAAAATGGTACAAAAATCCAGTCAGTTTTAATTGAAGAAAGGAAGGGGCCTACAGTGACGGTAGCACAAATTGTCTCCACATTGGCTCAACAAGATGATGATGATGATGATGATGATGATGTCTGGTACAAGGATATCAAGACTTTTCTGGAAACTATGCAGTATCCAGAGGGAAGTGGCAAAAAGGACCGCATAGCCATCAGAAGGCTAGCTGCTCATTTTCTCATACTAAAAGGCAGACTATATCACAAAGGGTTTGATGGTACTCTGCAACTCTGCGTGAATGATAGCGAAAAGCAAGCCATCATGGAAGAAGTTCATGGAGGAGAATGTGGACCCCATATAAATGGAAGGATACTGGCTCGTAAAATTTTGCGAGCAGGTTTCTATTGGAGTACTCTAGAAGGTGATTGCATCAGCTTTGTCCGCGCCTGCAAGCAATGTCAGATATTTGCAAACCTCATTCATATACCACCTATGTGCACTACATAATATGACCTCTCCTTGGCCATTTTCGAGTTGGGGCATAGACATAATCGAAAAAATTCACCCAAAGGCTTCAAATGGGCATCAGTATATTCATGTAACAATTGATTACTTTTTGAAGTGGGTTGAAGTTGCATCCTTTTCAAAGCTAGGGGCAAAGCAAGTCTCAAAATTTGTGATTAACAACATTATATGTCGGTATGGCATACCTTTTGAAATCATCTTTGATAGTGGATCACAATTTGAGGGTCATCATAAGGTTACTCTTGCAAAATATGCAATTAAGCATCATCAGTCCTCACCTTATAGTCCCCAAACAAATGGAGCGGTGGAAGCAGCCAATAAGACAATCAAGACTATTGTCGCCGAGATGACTAAAAAGACTAGGGAATGGCATGACAAACTCCCGTATGCCCTTTGGGGATATAGGATATCAATTAGGACTCCAATAGGAACAACCCCTTATTATTTGGTTTATGGGATGGAGCCAGTCCTACCGGTTGAAGTGGGGATACAATCTCTCAAGGTCATACTCATAGCAGAAAGTGAAATCTCAGAAGACCAATGGCATAAAACTCGTTATGATGAGCTTGCATTTGCAGATGAGCGCCGTCTACAAGTATTGCATAACATTCAACTATATCAACGGAGAATTGCTCGTGCATTTAACAAAAGGGTTCGAGATAGAGACATTCAAGAAGGTGATCTAGTCATAAAGGAAAATAGAGCTTCGTGCCTTCGTTGCATGATCCTCGGGGAAAATTCAAGCCTAACTGGTTTGGGCCATTCCTAGTCAAGCATGTCACTACGGCTGGAGCAGTAAAACTAATGGATTTTGATGGGAATGAATTCACTCATTTCACTAATCTTGATCAGTTGAAGAAATATTACGCTTAAGCATCAAAGTAATTGTAATTGTCATGGTTTAGTAACCAAATAATTTGGGGATTTTGTATCCTATCTAGTTATTCTTAATAAATATGCCATGTGTTTCTAGATATTCATATAATGTATGCAAAAAAAAAAAAAAATTACGAAAAAAAAACAAAAAAAAGAGAAAAAGAAAAATGATGAAACATGCAAGGATGTTTGTGTTTTTTTTTTTAGGTTTTATGTGTTATGCTTTTATGTGTCATATGATTAATTAATTATGATTTGCATGTCATATTTAATGTTTAAGTATGCACGTGTTTAGAATTGTGTTCACATTGAATTTCTCACAAGCAGATAATTCTCACAAACAGATCTTTTTATTCATCCCAACTGGGGTACTTCATTTCATACATAAAAAGATATAAAGCCTCCATTTCCTACAAACTTAAAAAAAAAAAAAGAACTTTTAAAAAAAAAGAGAAGGAAAAAAAACAAACTACATAAACATGATATTTCTTTCAAACCCTTCTCCTTTTCATGGTAGGCGAGTCTGAATCTTTGTCTTGACCAATATATGCCAGAAGCCATTGAAGGTAATCTTCATCAATCAGTGGAAAGGAAGGTTCAGGTAGCGCTGATATAATTTTTGCTCCCTGCCATATAGTAGGCATTATCTGAATACCACTCATATCAGCCCTATAAGTGGTACAAGCTGGAAGAACCTGGAGGGCAGGAATGTGATGTTGCCTCCAACCAATTTACCATAGACACCTCCATGGAAGGTAGAAAGTGACCTAGCAAAGCCCCGGTAGTTGTACATCTCCACGACCAGAATTGCAATATACAATTGCACTAATGCCAAGGTGGTTTGTAACCCACTTTATGTCTTGATGTAGAAAAAAATCCTCCCACCCACCATTTTTGCTAAGCTGATAGAAGGAAGAAAAAAGACCTCTCTCCCGGACATGATTAGTTTTGTAAGTAAGACTCTTGTGGGGTTTCATGAGAGAAATTTTTTCCAATAACCATAAATGAAGGGCTAATGGACATCCCTTCATAAAACTTTGGGGTTTTCTTTTGAGTTCATCTAAGCCAAGGAACATTTCCCCCAAAATAAGTGGTCCAAGACGACCCCCACTAATAATTTGAGGAATAAGTGAAAGACAGAACATGTCATGTGTTTAAGAACCATTTGGTGAGGGTACTTCCCAAAATCATAAGAATGCAAGCATTTTCTCTAGCAATCCTATAGTTGGCATTATTAGAGAATTGCCAAGTGCCAAATTGAAAAGTCAACAATAAGTTGAGAAGAAATACGGCACCATATTGTAGGTAGTTGCCATGAAGATTTTCGGGAAGATATAAAATCGTTGATAAATCACCCGAGATACTTGTAGGAGATCTAGGTGTAATAACTGGACCATTGGATGGTAGGCCTAGCAAACCCTAGACCTCTTCAACAAGAAGCGCAATCTCCCGGTCTCCAAAGCAGAAGACATGACGAGTTTCATCCCAAAATCGGAAAGCAGCATGAATCATGTCATAACAGATGGAAAGAGAAAGCAAAGGCATAAGAGCCTTAGTGAAGTGGGAAGAAGAAAAAGATTGTCTTGGTTGCGCCAAATTCTTTGTGACCTCGGAGAGTTGTTTTTTCTCCCGGCTCCGCATTTCATTAGTTCTTTATAAGTAAGAACCATTTTGTTAAAGGAAAATTTAGAGAAAAGATTGGAGTAGTGAAAGTGGTGCATTTGAAAATGAAGAACCATGCCCCTTTTATAGATGGAAAAGATGATCATCCATGATTCATGCCATGGATAATAAGTTTGAGTATTGTCCAAAGGATAATAAGGAGCATCCTTCACCATGGCTAATGACCAAGCATTTGTGGTATGACAATTTTTGCTAAAGCCGAACATGAAAAAAACTGTGTCAATGATGAACCAAGAACGTTGATACAATCCATTTTCCTAATGATCATCCATAATACTGACCTTGATCAATCTATTTTATATAGTGGTCATCATTTTTCGATAAAGCAAAAAGGCATTATGCATGAAATTTTTGTGAAAGATTTCGTAAAAACAGATAATTTTTTTTGCCATATGATGATTTGGTCCACCATAGTTTATCTAGAGGATAATAACCTTTGGTCAACCCTTTAGGTGACATGACCTGACAATGTCCTAATTTAAGGTGACATGATAACACATAAAGTCATAACAGGTGAATGATGGTGATTTGACAATTTGTTTGTCATCAAGGCTATAAAAACTGTGAAAAAAAAAATAGAGTCAACCTGTTAATTGTCGGAATTTCTCTCATTAACAAAAGACAAATTCATAAGACTGAAAAAAGACGACAATAAAGCCGCGTTTTCAATTTTAGAAGATTAATTGGGATTTTCTATCTAAGACGACAATAAAGTCGCATTTAAAATTTTAGAAAATTAATTATGATTTTCTATATAAGACGACAATAACGTCGCATTTTTAATTTTAGAAAATTCATTGGGATTTTCTATCTAAGACGACGTTGAAGTCACATTTTCAATTTTACAAAATTAATTGGGATTTTCTATCTAAGAAGATAATAAAGTCGCATTTAAAATTTTAGAAAATTAATAGGGATTTTCCACTTAAAACGACGTTAAAGTCGCATTTTTAAAGTTTAGAAAATTAATTAGGATTTTCTATTTTAAGACGACGTTAAAGTCGCATTTTCAATTTTAGAAAATTAATTGGGATTTTCTATTTTAAGACGCTATTAAAGTCGCATTTTCAATTTTAGAAAATTAAATGGGATTTTCTACTAAAAGCGTCAACAAAAGTCGCAAATCATGTTTTCAAAATAGCACTGATGATAACTATTTTCTGTGGAGAATATATTATCTCAAAAGAAATTTTCTGTCAATTTTTTTTGTGTTTTTTAAAACATTGGCCATCATTTCCTCCAAAATTCGACCAGTGTGTGGCATTCTGTAGACACCAACATTTTGAACCCCTTTTTTTGGGATAAATAAAGATTTTGAAAAGAAATAAAAATAACAAAAATCGACATGCATCGTGGAGCGTGCTCCCCAGAGCTCGAGTTTCATTCCGTCGTGCGGTTTTCCATTTTTTGAGTATTGATCGTGCGATTTCGACTTAGAAATATAATTTTTCGTGAGTCGTAGTCAATAAGTACAACCACCGTGTTAATAAAATGATTCATAGTATAATCATGCTCGTCATTATTAATTTGACGAGTTTTCGTTAATTGTTTTAAGTTGGTCTTTCGGAAAAACGAAAAAAAAACGAGTCACGATTAGGCGTCGGGATTTTAGTCGTATCCCAAAACCGGCATTAATCAGTTTTCTTGATGGTCAAGTCATTGTTCATGGGATAAAGAATAAGAATATATTATTTATCCATTAATCACATCCTTTATCCATTAGTTAGAGAATAAGACTTATGAAAAGATGTGAGAATAAGAATCAAATCCCATGTGTAAGAGGGGGGGAAATTCGGATTTTTTCCGGAAGATTCGAGTGTGCGCCAAGCACACAATTATGCGCTAGACGCATGATTGTGCGCCTAGCGCACAAGCGTGCCCTGCTCCAGACGCAGAGCCTTGCGGCTAGCGCAAGGCGCCGTGCCTAGCGCAGATTCCTACGGTTGGCGCAGCGTCCTTATCAGTTTTGTTTGCACGTTTTTCGATGCATTTTTTTTACGTATTAGGATGTTTAGGGAAGAATATTTTCTGAAAATATGATTTTGCCTTATTTATAAGAAAATCCAAAAAGAATAAGAATATTTGTATTTCCAAGATTTTCTACTTCTTTGAAACCCTAGTTCACCTCCTTCAGTTCTCTATACATACCCTCCTTTTTCCACTTCAAAACCAAGTTGAAAAAAAACTCAATTCAACTTCACAACTTTTCTCTCTACTACTCTTCTACTCAATTTTTCCATCTAAGCAAAAGTCATAACTAGTATGTAAGGAAGTTGAAAAGAGTTCAACTTAATTTCACTAATTCCCTCATCTTCTCTACTCCTTTCCTCTAAAGAAAACACACTTAAGAAAAGAAAGTAAAAATTAGTAAGATAATTTGTAAGTAAAGAAGTTCATCAAAAGAATAAAAAACACAAAAAAGAGTTTAAGTTAGTAATTAAGAGGATTTAGAAACTCATTTAGAATTAAGAAAATCACAAAAAAAAGGTAGAAAAATCGGCAAAAAGGAAGTGCATCATTGAGCTAGCAAGGTAAAGTTGAAATTCTTGTTTAGTTTGATTATCTTCTTAATCATCTACTAACTTTCTCCTTGTTTTCTTCTTATTATTTTTTTTTTATCTTTGCAGAGATTTGGGTATGTGGAAGTCCTAATAGGTTTCCAACCTTAAATCACCCCACCTAGAATAGTCAACTCTAATGGGGAGACTCTTAGGAAATAATGTGATTATGTGATTTTCCTTAATCAAGTTGTTGTTCATCACCAAAAAAATATTTTCATAAAAAAATTCAAGACAAGTTGTGCATAAACATCTCCATAAAAAAAATGTCATGCTATAATTATAATCAGTTTCAATTTTGTGCTTCATTTTATTTTTTGGTCTGTATTATCAGAATATTGTGTAAGATTTAATATTTTTCCTATGAAGTGCAAGATGTTTCCAGAAACTGGGATTTGGAATTTCTAAAAAAAAAATTTTGTAAAAATAACTAAAAATCATAGAACTTTATTGTGTAAAACTAATTTTGTCCAGTACCACCTATGCTTGTTCTGTTAATAAAGTTAAAAAAGAAAATCATTTAGAAAAAACTAAAAACATCAAGTTTAAAAAAATCATCAGTGGCCTTCGAAAATATAAAAATCATATTAATATGACTTTTATACAATTTTACATCATTTTTACAAAAACGTTCATGTAAATCACTAAGTTCCAGAAAACTGATTTTCTCTTGAGTTAAGAAAATAAATAAAAAATGGTCTTAAAAATGTCCAATTCTAGTGAAAATTTCCAGTCCAGTCTCACAAGATGTCTAGAATGTTCATACTAAAATTCACTAAAGAATAAGTTCAATAAGTTAGGTTTTAAAGAATAAATTGAATAAAGGTCCTGTTTTGACTAGTTTTGGCATAAAATTCACCATAATTTGAGTCATCACTAAAAGCTTGTGAAATTTTGACACAACATAAAGAACTCACTGATATATCCATAGATGTATCACATGCTTAGTTTAATTCTTTTTAAAGAAATTTATGATTTTTGAAAGTCAGTACAAGAACAAAAGTGCAATCTGAAAAATGAAATAAAGTGATTAACTCAACTTTTATATTAAATTGTTTTCTTTTCATACGAAAATGTGAATTAAAAGTCATTAAATTTTAAGTTTCTCTTAAAATGACACATTTTATCATGTAAATAAAAATCAATAAAAATTGTCATAAAAAATCAAAATCAAAGAGGTTAATTAATCTCTAATTTTTTACAAGTTTACAAATAAACATGAATTCCAAAGCCCATTCAAGCAAATGAAGATCAAGGAGCATCATGGTGAAGATCAAGATTGAAGACTTTGTATAGATCATAGAATTTGTACATATTGTTGTAATAATATTTTTTTGTAAATAGTTATTACATCACTCAATTAATAAAAAACATGGAGATGTTTATGCATAATTTTCATAAATAATTCCACAACTCTTTTTAATAAAATGAGCAACCAATGTTACAAATATTGCATGTTGGGCCAATATATCATAGTATATGAATTAAATTACCCAATCTCAATTAAGAGGAAAAATTGCAAATCTAACTAAGTTAAATTGTATGATGATCCATCTTACATTTTAAAAATGTGTTCTCCATATTCAAATGGATTAATCATATAATTTGACATAATTAGATTGGTAATTATGATATCCGAATTGATTTCAGACCATTTCACGTGTCTCGTTTTAAATGGCCAAATTCCAATTAGCCAAAACACAAATCTCCAAATTCAATCTCAAATTGATCATTTCTCTCCAAATGACTTAATAATCTTCAATTAAGATTATTTCTCAAAAGCATTCAATTATGAAGCAAACCTTCTAAGACCTCTCGAAAATCATAAACGTGATAACTAATTAAGGTGGTGATTTCAATCCTCGGTTAATCGCTAATTAGAGCGGTTAACTCAAACTTCCTTTAATCACTAATTAGGGTGATTATCTCCAATCATTATTTAATCACTAATTAGGGTGATTATCTTAAACATTGGTTAATCACCAATTAGGGTGATTAGCATAACCTTTCATCATATTTAATCACTAATTCGAGTGATTATCTTAAACCTTAATAATCGTTAATTAGGACGATTATTTTTCTCATTTAATCACTAAATAGAGTGATTATCTTAAACCTTGAATAATCATCAATTAGGGTGATTACTTCCTAACCTTCGTTGTTAATCACTAATCAAGGTGATTATCTTTCCTCTTATGTTTAGTCACTAATTAGGGTGATTATCTTAACCTCCATTTTTAATCACTAATTAAGGTGATTATCTTGATCCTTCTTCATATTTGATCACTAATTAAAGTGATTATCTTAACCTCATTTCAATCACTAATTGGAGTGATTACCTTAATCCCAATAGATTTGTTTAATTCTAAAGGTGAGTTATTCATAATTTATTCTTTCCTTTTCTTTCCCCAATGGAATTGGCCATTTAGGGTGAGACATAAGATCGAACTACGATGGTTTTGATCCATGAGTGGATTCCAATCCCACAATGATTGGTACGTAGTGCAACTTCAGTGCTCAAACCTACCATGTACAAATGATATATTGGTCCTAAATAAAAATGGTTGATGTGTATATGTGCAAATTATGTGATTTTCTTTCTTTTCAATAGCAATGATTACATTAAAATGGAAAATAACACATTTAGTAAGAGCCCGTTTTTTAGAACGAAAGAGGAGACGAGTTCCAGACGTTCGCACCTCTTAACCTAAACCCCGAACCCTATCTCATGGTATGAAAGACCAATTTTCAAAAAGCCTTATCCATATGAAGTCATCATCGTTTTAAATGATATTTCTCGAAATTGATTTTAAAATTATTTATTAAATAAATCTGTCCCTATTCAGATATTAATAGGGTGGCGACTTCCAAATTTTCTAAAACTCATAGTCCAATGAGAGACTTTCGTGGAATTCAGACCGTTAATTAAGATAGTAAAAAATCGGATACCAAACCAAAAAGTTTTTCCTCGTAAAAATCCCTTGTGTTCCTTTAGCTTGTTTCTTTGTTTAAGTTTATAATTCCGCAAAAAGTTACGTTTATTTCTACAAATACAATTCACCCCCTCTTGTATTGTTCCTTGTGAAATAACAGTGGTGTTGAGGTCAACACCGCTGCCTCCTTCCCTTCCCTGCTTACTCTCTTTGCCTGTGTTACTACTGTGCGGTGGTCGCCACCGCGTGCTGGTTGATGAAGCTCAGGTTTCCTCTTCCCTCCTAGTATTGTTGCCCAGTTGGTACTAACCCTTTGTCCCTTCCTTTGATCTTGATTTCGTTTATTTGAATCGTGAATAATGGTTAATAATTGATGAAGAATTGTGGTTGTTGGTTGTGTGATATTGATGCTGTTGAATTATCATTGTTTGTGATGTGAATCAGTTTCGTATTGGGTCAGACGAAAATTAATAACGAATTGATCTACTTTTGCTTATGCGATCTTGTATTCCTTATGCTTTAGAAAATATATTGTATTCTTTATGCTCCATACTGTCCAATACTTATGCTTTTAGTCTCAGAAAATTGACCACTAATTTTTGCTTGGTATTCCTGTCTACTCATTGTTTGATGTTTATTTTTATCTTAGATTACCCCTGATCCCCAACAAACTAGTCACCCACCAGCTGGGGTATCCCAAATTGATTATTATTTTCAAGCTATGTGTTTATTTTCTTGGTTAGTTAACTTGCAATGACAACTCTCACATTAGTATTCTTGTAGTTGTAGCAGTTCTGTTGCTGCTGCTGTAGATTCTACCTCCAAAACTTGCCTACGATGTGTGATATGATGTGAATGTCTACAGTTCTTTGTGTTTGTCCATGAACTACAAAATTTGTGAAACCCGGACCGAGAATGTTAGTTTAATATTGGTTTAATTTCAGTTTAGTTTAAATATTGGTATAATTTCAATTCGGTGTCTGAATGTTCTTAATCATTTTTTTAGAATGCACCACCCTTTAGCTGGTTTTGCTCGAAGTCGTGATTGCCTTTTTAATGATCGAACCATCTTTCTTTGAGTGTCATTTGTGAGAATCGAGGGGGAGTTGTGTTGAACTCCTTTTCTTTATGGGCATATACTATACTTAGTTTCATCTCCTTCATTTTTGATTCCATGGAATATAAATGTAATCCATATACATTTCGGCATTTATAGTACCATGGAATGAAAAATGAAGAGTGCAAACAGAGTAGAGAAATTGGGGACATGTGATCTTTTAGTTTAAGTGCAAATTATATTTTGGAGTGCTGTAAACTTGCAGCACGTATCTAAGAGGGAATGAGGAAAAGGTTAATAAGGAATGTCACCTTTGATGGAAATAGAAATAACATTTTCTTACAAGATTATTGGTGGGTGGGCTGGAGGAGGGGGCCTAAATCTATTACTTCACTTTGCCGCCTTTCTTTTAGCTCTATTTGAATTATTTAGTTCCTGTTTATGAATATGGATATGCAGCGTTTAAGTTTTGTTCCTGTTCCACTTAAACTAAAAGATCACATGTCGTCTTCACAGATTGGGATGGGAATGGGATTATGTACCTTAGAGATTGGTGGTTTAAGGATTTTCGGACTAAACTTTATTGCTATCGACTGCAACTACGGGGATTCCTATATAGCTAAGTTTATCTTGGCTGCCTCATAGTATAACCCTTGGTAACTTCACCTTGTCGGCATCACCGAACCTTTCTAATTTTCTTGTATTGCTATACTTCTTCAAGACTTTACCCGATTCTCGGGCAAGATTGTCCCCGATTACTCTACTTTGATTGCACTTCTTTTTCTTCTTTTTATCACTATTACTACTTGTTTTGCGATTTCTAGATTAATATGTTAATTTATCCCTACATTTTATTATAGAATTTTCTAGATTAAAAGTAACGAGATCAAAGGAGGAGGGAAACGAATACTTTATTGCATCGATGTCAGTTGCCAAGTTATTAGGAACAAGATCGAACAATGAAAAACAAGCAAAACATGGAGCAAAAGAAGCGCAAACAATTAAAGCAACCCTCGCACCTTTACAAGAAGGTTCATTATATTTTTAGTTTAAATAAACATTTCATTTATTATTAATAGTACATTTTAATTCTAAAATGGCAGGTTGATGATGATGATGAGGATGAAGAGTGTGGTGAAATGCAAACAAATGAAGTGTTGTATGACTTTGGTTGACTATGAGGTGTTACTGTTGTTGTTGTTATGCTATCTACTCTACTATTTTGTTCAGCTAGTGATGAAGACCAATTTTGACTTGGTTTGACTTTGGTAGTTTTTGTTAGTTTTGGGCTTGTAGGTTATTGTACGGCATACAACGTTTTATTTGGTTTAGATTGTACTATAGTTTTTGAGATTTTACTATAGTATATTTGCTTTTGTTTAGTAATATTTCTTGGAATTAATAAATCTTTGATTTCCATGAAATTTGTTGGTTTACTTTTGCAATTTTATCAAGGTTACTTCTTATAGGTGATCGTGCTTGGAAATGTACAAAATAATACGCTAAATTGTTTTCGGTGTATCTCAACACCTTTCATGACAGGTCTCAAATTGCATGTGAATATCATTATTTGAAAAATAAGACATCGTCTCTAATTATATCTTGAGTGAAAATTATATGGTTGTTGAAAAATATATAAATTTTCAAAAATAAATTTTTATATTGCTTCTAATTACATCTCGAGGCAAAATTATATGATTGCCCCTAAATATATGTAGTTTTTAGAAGCAACTTGCTATATTGCCTCTAATTATATTGTGAACAAAAATTATATGGTTGCCCCTAAATATATGTAATTTTTAGAAGCAATGTTTCATATTGCCTCTAATTATATTTTGAGGCAAGAATATGTGGTTGCCTCTAATTATATTTTGAGGCAAGAATCTATGGTTGCCTCTAAATGCAGAGTCTTTTAGAGGCAACAAGTTATATTGCCTCAAAAAGGGAATTTTAGAGGCAACCATTAATTAGCGACGGAACGATTAGAGGGAACCACTAATTTGCTTCAAAAAGCAATTAGAGGCTACATCTTTGATTTCAGAGGCAAATCTACCTTGCCTCTATAGGCGATTTTTATTGTAGTGAAAAGAGCGGGTTTTGAAATGTGATTCACCATTCAAGCACGTGTTAGTTGGAGTCGAGCGATCAATTGTTAGTTGCTATTATTCAGGAGCATTATGTCAGTAGTTAGTTTGAATTCCCTAAATGTCAGCCACTCACATAAGTAATGGAAGTAGTTGCTTTGTTTTGTCTCATTTCCTATTTATGTGCATTGTAAGCTGAGTTCAAGTTATTCAATAGATTGCAGTTTCTATTTTCCTCTTTTGTGAGTTTTGTCTAAGTTTTGTGCTCAAAATCCAACAATTGGTATCAGAGCTAAAGTAATTCCGGGTTCATATTCAAGGAATTGTGAGGAAAGTGAGAGTTTAAACACAAGGGAAACACGGGTAAAAGTGAGGTTTGATCATGATGTAATCTACAAGATTAAACAACAATAGCTCATCAATGGTTGCCTACCTTTAAAGGCATCAAATATCAATTCTGGAGTTTGAAAATGAAAACTCTATTTAAATCCCAAGAGTTGTGGGGATTAGTTGAAAATGGTTTTGAAGATGATGATACTGGCAACCAGATCAGGCACTTCGAGAGAAAAGAAAGAAAGATTCCAAGGCCTTGTCTATGTTACAGCAAGCCTTGGATGTTGAGATCATCCCTAGGATAGCATCTGCATCCACATCTCATGAAGCTTGGAGTACTCCAAAGCAAGAGTACTTAAGAGATAAGAAGGTGATTACAGTTAGGTTGTAATCAATAAGAAGGGAGTTTGAGACTTCCCTTATGAAGGAGAAAGAATCTGTGCAAGAGTATCTTTCTCGAGTAATTGGAGTTCTGAACCAAATGAAAGCCTATGGAAAAGAGATGAGCAATGAGCACATTGTTGGTAAGATTTTAAGAAGTCTCACCAAGCAATATGATCATGTTGTGGCTGCAATTGAGGAGTCCAAGGATAGGGAAACCTATACCTTTGAAGAATTGATGGGATCATTACAAGCCCATGAAGAGAGATTGAATAGATCAGTTGAAAAGAAGGAAGATAATGCCTTTTCAGTGAAGGATGAATCTCTTAATAGATATAAATCCAAACAGTTCAATGGAAGAGGAAGGTAGAGGAAGGTTTGGTGGTAGAGGCAGAGGTAGATGGCAAGGAAGTGAAGGAAGAGAGCAAAACTCTTACAAGAGCACTATTAAATGCTACTACTGTAAGAAGCCAGGCCATAAGGAGATAAATTGCTGGAAGAAAAATGAAGAAAAGGGAGAACAAAAGACTGAGCAAAAGTCTAACTATGTAGAACAAGAAGAGAAGCTGTTCATAGCAGTCAAACCTACTGAAACCAAGGAAGAAACTTCCTGGTACATTGACAGTGGATGTTCAAATCACATGTCAGGCACAAAAGCTATGTTCAGAGAGTTAGATGATGGACTGAAGAGCAAAGTCACACTTGGTGATGGAAAACAACTCAATGTTGAAGGAAAGGGGACAATAGCTCTCAAAACTGAACAAGGGAACATCAAATTACTGCATGATGTTCAATATGTTCCAAACTTGGCTCACAATCTGCTGAGTGTGGGACAACTGGTGAACTTTGGATATTCAGTGCTCTTTGAAAATGAGTATTGTATCATTAAAGATAAGAAAGCTCAAGGAATCAATTGTCAAGGTGGCCATGGGAAAGAATAGGATGTTTACTTTTAAATCTGCAAGAAGGTGTATGCAAAGCCTTGGTGGTGAAAGTAATGAAAATGCAAGGCTTTGGCATTTGAGATATGACCATCTAAATATGAAGAGTTTGAAGTTGCTGACTGAGAAAGAAATGGTAACATGTTTACCACAAATGGGTGAACTTGAGCTGTGTGAAGGGTGTATATATGGCAAGCAGTCTAGAGGGTCATTTTCAAGTGGAAATACATGAAGAGCAAGTGAATGCTTGGGAATGCTACATGCTGATCTATATGGGCCAATGCAAACTCAATCATTAGGAGGAAGTAAGTATTTTTTTTCTTACTCACTGATGACTACAGTAGAATGAGCTGGGTATTCTTTCAGCAAAACAAGTCAGAAGCTTTTGCAAATTTCAAGAAGTTCAAAGTGATGATGGAGAAGCAACATGGGAAACAAATCAAAGCTCTAAGAACAGATAGAGGAGGAGAGTTCACCTCACATGAATTCAATGAGTTCTGTGAAGTAGAAGGAATCAGGAGAGAGCTAACTGCACCATATACTCCAGAGCAAAATGGAGTGGCAAAAAGGAAGAACAGAAATGTGGTTGAAATGGCAAGAAGTATGTTGAAGGCAAAAGGCTTGCCAAATGAATTGTAGAGTGAAGCAGTAGCAACAGCAGTGTACATTCTCAATGTTTCTCCAATAAGAGCAGTCATACATGGGAAAAACACCATATGAAGTTTAGAGAGGGAAGAGACCACATGTAAGTCATTTTAGAACATTTAGATGTATTGCATACACCTTAGTTAAGTTAAGACGATCCAAATTAGATGAAAAATTTGTAAAATGCATTTTTATTGGATATTCTGCTCAATCCAAAGCATATAGACTGTACAATCCTATTAGTGGTAAAGTGATCATTAGTAGGAATGTCATCTTTAATGAAGATGGAGTGTGGAATTGGAAGCATGAAGAAATAAGTGATGGAAGTCAGTCTGTTGTTATCTTTGATACAACAATAGCTGACCCAAATTTTCAGTTGTAGAAGAAGAGGTGCTATCTCCTCCAAACTCCCCTACAGGACCACATAGTCCTATAAGCAATGTAGAAGATTTTGCTAGTTCTGTTTCCTCAGATTCATCAAATGAATCTCCTCCAAGGAAGACAAGAACTTTAGCTGAGATATGTGGAAGATGTGACTTTGCCCTTGTAGCTAGTCACTGAACCTGCAACATTTAAAGAAGCAGAAGCAATGAAGGAAGAAATGAAGTCTATTGAGAAGAATAACACATGGTAACTGGTGGAACTTCCAAAAGAGAATAATTTGATTGGGTTGAAGTGGGTTTTCATAACAAAATACCACACAGATGGAAGTGTCCAAAAGCACAAGGCTAGACTTGTTGCCAAAGGATATGCACAACAAGAGGGAGAATATTTTGAAGAAACCTTCTCACCTGTTGCAAGATTTGAGACTGTAAGAGTTGTACTTGCACTAGCTGCACAACTAAAGCTGCAAGTATTTTAATTGGATGTCAAGTCAGCCTTCCTGAATGGAGACTTGGAAGAAGAATTTTTTGTTGAGCAACCAAAAGGGTTCATCAAAGAAGGAGAAGAAGAGAAAGTTTACAAACTGTGCAAAACACTTTATGGACTGAAACAGGCACCTAGAGCATGGTACAGCAAGATAGATGCTTTTTTATCAACAACAACTTTGAAAGGAGTGAAAACGAACCTACACTCTACATCAAGAAGCAAAGAGCACACGATTTCATAGTGGTATGTCTCTATATTGATTATATCATCTATTTCAACTCTGCACAACAGTTGTTAAATAAATTCAAACACTCAATGATGAGTGAGTTTGAGATGACTGATCTGGGAACATTACATTATTTCCTTGGGTTGGAAGTGAATCAAGGAAAAAAGGGGTGTTTGTATGTCAAAGGAGGTATGCAAGAGATCTGCTCAAGAACTTCAGCATTGAAGAAACTACAGGAACACCTATGAATAGAAATGAGAAGCTTCAGAGAGAAGATGGAACAAGCAAGGCTGATGAGAAGCAGTTCGGGAGCATGGTTGGAGGTCTACAATATCTCACACACACCAGGCCTGACATAGCCTTTAGTGTGAGTGTAGTGTCAAGGTATATGCACAATCCAACTAAGCAACACTTTGGAGCAGCAAGAAGGATACTTAAATATGTTGCTGGAAGTGTGAACTATGGAATATGGTATGAGAGTGTGGAGAATTTTAGCCTGCTGGGTTATATTGATATTGGTGGGCGGAGTTGCTTAGATGATAGAAAAAGCACCTCGCTCGGTGTTTAGTTTTGGATCGGGAGCGGTCACATGGAGTTCAAAGAAGCAAGACACAGTAGCTCCATCCTCATCGAGGCGAAAGTATGTGGCGACGGGAGCTTGGAAGGCAAGCAATGTGGCTAAGGAAATTGCTTAAGGACTTATGTAGTGAACAAGGAGGTGCAACTAAGCTGTGGTGTGACAAGAAGTCAGCAATTGCCATGACAAAAAATCCTGCCTTTCATGCAAGAACAAAGCATATAGACATCCAACATCACTTTATCAGGAAACTGGTACTTAAAGACATGGTTGAATTAAGCTTTTGTGGAACAAATTATCAACATTTTGATTTGTTCACTAAAGCATAGTGTCAAGCAAAACATAGATTCTTCATGGAGAAGATTGGAATGAGAGAATTTGAATCAAGGGGAGGTGTTGAAATGTGATTCAACATTCAAGCACGTGTGAGTTGGAGTCAAGCAGTCAATTGTTAGTTGCTATTATTCAGGAGCATTATGTCAGTAGTTAGTTTGAATTCCCTAAATGTCAGCGACTCACATAAGTAATGGAAGTAGTTGCTTTGTTTTGTTTCATTTCCTATTTATATGCATTGTAAGCTGAGTTCAAGTTATTCAATAGATTACACTTTTTATTTTCCTCTTTTGTGAGTTTTGTCTATGTTTTGTGCTCTAAATCCAACAGCAGTGGGGATATAAATTCCAAAGCGTGCAATGAGAAACTAACAAACATTATACAAAAATGCAGGATGCTCCAAGGCCAATAGAAGGAGCCATATCTTAGCATCAAGCATGCAGTTACAATTCGTTCGCCGACAACATTGCAAAGACAGCAAGGAAGGATGAAAGATGTAACTTCAATCTCGAAAATATTGTAACGCGCTCCCTAGTCTGTAATAATATAATACTATTCGAACTGAGGTTAGATGGAAATAGTTTCAACTCGGATGGAAACTATGAGCAATATCGATGCATGGAAACAAGATTTTGGTCCGCGTTTCGCATGTCGACAAGTTTCCCCGTTTTGAAAGTTAACAACACTCAGCGAAAAATTTGCCTATATTTTTAAAAACATTGCTCATGCTATATCCAGATAAATTTCGTGATGATTTAAATTATTATGGCTCTTATACGGTAGGATCTGAGAGGAGAGCACTGCGTCGGATAAATTTCAAGCCTCAAGATAACATGTAATTTTGGTTTTCTCTAATTATGTTACATGAGTTAATTTTCTTCATTAATAGTGACATGCAACATGTATCATCATTTATGCTTCGTTAATCAATGGTATTAGTGTTTTATTGACTTGCGTGTAAATGGTTTAGAACTAAAAGCTCATGAAAATCTCATAAAAATAGCTAGTGTTAGCTACCAACGTGTTGGCTAAGATCTATACGAAGGTTAAATATTTTACATTATATTGTCTTAGGGTTTAAAGGTGTAGTTATTGCTCCCACGGTTATACAAGAAAATTTACCGAAATATTTTATCGACTTTTATAGTAAAAACTAAAAACTGTTAGATTTGGGAAAACTCCTTAATTGGAGTGATTACCATTGATCAATATTTATAGTTATACATCCTAGGATAGTCCTATTATGATTAGGAAACCTATCCAGATTAGAATTATAAGAACAAAATATATCCTAACTATATTTATATTCTATCACACCCCCACAGTCGGAGCGGGAGGAGGGCGAACGCTGAGACTGGACTTAATCTCCAAAAATAATTATCGTGGAAGACCTTTAGTGAATATGTCAGCAAACTGATACCTAGTAGGAACATGCAAAACCCGGATAACCGGAAGTAGGCTGACGCTTAGACTGCAAAGAAATTAAGTTATCCCTAAGAAAACAACAATAACCGAAAGTAGAACGACGAGTGTCAAGACACCCACCCCAATCAGCATCAGTATATGTGATCAAGCGCAACTGAGTAGTAGGATATAAATGTAATCCATGATCAATGGTTCCCTGAATATAACGCAGGATGCATTTTAATGCATTATAATGAGTCTCCCTGGGATCATGTATAAAAAGGCATACATGCAGTACTGCATAAGCAATATTTGATCGAGTAAAAGTGAGGTACTGCAGAGCACCTGCTAAACTGCGATAATGAGTCAGATCTGCGACCGGTGGATCCAAATTTGCACCAAGCTTAGAGTTAGTGTCAACAGGATTCGTTGCAGGCTTACATGTCCGCTCTCCAATATTTCTTGTGCATACTTTTTCTAAGAAAGAAGCATGTAGGAAGGAGTGCGAGTAACTGAAATGTCTAAAAATAACTTAGTAGCCCCAAATCAGACATATGAAATTCAGATGTCAAATGAGTAATGATACGATCCCGCAAAGCATCAGACGATGTGTACAAAATAATATCATCAACATAGAGAAGAAGATAAGTCATATCGTTACCCTGGCGAAAAGTATATAAAGAGTTGTCACTCTTAGCAACAATAAATCCCATTTGAAGAAGAAAATGCGCAAAATGGTGATACTAAGCCCGGGCAGCTTGTTTGAGTCCATAAAGAGCCTTGCGCAGGCGACAAACATAATGAGGGAACCTTTTATCAACAAAACCAGGTGGTTGATGCATATACACTGTTTCCTGTAAGTCACCATGTAAAAAGCATTTTTAACATCAAACTGATGAATAGACCAATTACGAGCCATAGCTAACCCCAAGTTGTACGAATAGTAGCCGGGCAAATAATTGGACTAAAAGTTTCATCACAATCCACACCAACCTCCTCAGACCTGCCATCACAAACAAGACGAGCTTTGTGCCTTTGAAGGTCACCTTTATCATTTTCTTTGTGAATATAAATCTACATGCAATTTACAATATTCACCCCCATAGGCCTAGGTACTAATTCCCATGTCCCTGTATTAATTAAAGCACTATATTCATCATGCATCGCCACATTCCAATTCGGGTCAGTCAAGGCTATTTTGTGAGATTTTGGAATAGGAGAGCGATGAAGGGGAAATGAAGGGGTTTGTGAACTCCGGACTGAGACCGAGTATGCATAGGATGCGGGGAAGGGGGAGGCCTTGTTGGCCAAAGAGGAGGCAAGCCACAGAGAGGGGGGTTGTACCGAGGTTGGGTGTGATGCTGGGCTTGAGTCCCCAATAGGCAGGGGGGTTAGGTGGCTGTTGGGCCTGGGATAGCCACGCGGAGGGGTGGAGAAGAAAGAATGGGGTATTGTTGGGCCTGGACCACTAGTGGACCTAGGAGAGCCACGCAAAGGCGTGGAGAAGGAAGGGGGAGTGCTGTTGGGCCTGGATCACGCGGGGGAGAATGAGGAGCAGCGGATGGGGCTGCTGGAGCCTGGGATCCGCGTGTGAGCAACAATTTATGGGATTGGACCTGCAGTGGAGGTAGAAGGGGCAGACCAATAGGGAAGTAATAAGGAGCCATGCTTAGATTCATCAAGAAAGGTATAATCAGGTTGCTTAAAGGAGTCCAAATTCCTAAAAGGAAATGTATTACCATCAAAGGTAACATGATGAGAGATGATGATTTTATTTAGGGCAATATCTAGACACCGATACACCAGATGATGTGAAGGATACCCAAAAAAAAAAACATGGAGTAGAACGAGGGGCTAATGTGTGCGGGGTGGTAGCTGTTAAATCGGGAAAGCAAAGAAACCTAAAACACCTTGATATGGTCATAAGAGGGGGTAATTTTAAACAATATTTTAGAAGGAGGAATATTATTTTGTGTCTTAGAAGGTAAGAGATTGACAAGGTAGGTGGCCGTTTCAAGATATTCTACCCAATATTGAGGAGGAATAGAGGCATGGCATAAAAGAGTGTGAGACATGTTATTGAGAGTTTAAATCATGCGTCCAGCTTTTGCATTTTGTGATGAAGTATGAGGACAAGAGAAGCGAAAAATAATGCCATGTTGGGCACATAATAATTTAAAAGGGCTATTATCAAATTCTCGACCATGATCACATTGGAAAGCTTTAATGGGACGCTCAAATTGGGTGTGGACATATTGGTGAAAATGAAGGAAATTATGATAGACCTCAGATTTAAATTTAAGAGGAATAGTCCACACAAAATGAGTAAAATCATCCAAGAGTACTAAATAATATTTACGGTTTTTTCACCATATACCCCTGACTAATTTTTGTTTGCACCGTATACCCACGCAAGTTTCCAAATTCACCATATACCCTCCACGTTTCAAAGAATACATCAAAGTACCCTTTTGACTAACGGTGTTAGACTTCCGTTAGTCATTAACCTCTAATCCCCCCTAACCCTCCTAATTAACTAACCTAAACCTAAGTCAAATCCTAACCCTAACCCTAACCCCCAATCAATACCCTAACCCCCAATCCTAACCCCAACCTCCCCCTTACCCACCACCCCTTACACCACCCCCCTCCTCCACCCCTTACACCACCACCCCTTACCCCGGTGGCCGGCCCCACCCCCACCACCCCTTACCCCACCGCTTTGCCACCCCAACAGTCCCTCCTCCCTCCCCCCCCCGCGGCCCCCTCCACGCAAACCCCTCCACCACCCCTTACACCACCACCCCCTTACCCCGGTGGCCAGCCCACCCCCACCACCCCTTACCCCACTGCACCGCCACCCCAACAGTTCCCTCCTCCCCCCTTCCCCATGACCCCAAACCCCCCACCACCCCCACCCATGCAAACCTCCCTCCCCCTCCTCCCTGTCCCGTCGTGCTTGCTGCCCCACCATCGACGAGCTTGTTGCCCACAAACGGAACTCAAACCACGAGCCCCGGAAAATCAAACGGAACTCAAACCGAGCCTGAGCCCGACGAAAATTCGACGCCCCACGATATTCGAGCCTAGAAATTCGACGCCCCACCAAATTCGAGCCAGAAAATCGAAGCCCCACCAAATCGAGCCCGGAAAATCGAAGCCCCACCAAATCGAGCCTAGAAAATCGAGGGGGCTGCGGGGGAAGGAGGGAGGGGGCTGCGGGGAAGGGAATGGGGGTGGTGAGGATCGGGGCTATTTGGGGTGGTGGTGCAGTAGGGGGAAAGGGTAAGGGCCTAAGGGGTGAGGGAGGGGGCGGCGCGACTGGCCGTGGAAGGGGGGGGGCGAGCGCGGCCGTGGAAGGGGGGGAGGGGAAGGGAGGGGCAGGGTGGTGGGGCGGTGGTGGCTAGGGGTAAGGGGTGGGGGGAGGGGTGGTGGTTAGGATGGTTAGGGTTAAGGTTATTAGATTAGGGGGTTTGTTAATTAGGGGGTTCGGGTTAGGGTTTAGCTTAGGTTTAGGGTTTATTAATTAGGGTTAGGGGGGATTAGAGCATAATGACTAACAGAAGTCTAACACCGTTAGTCATAAGGGCATGTTGATGTATTTTTTGAAACGTAAGGGGTATATGGTGAATTTGAAAACTTGCGAGGGTATACGGTGCAAAAAAAAAATAGTCATGGGTGTATGGTGAAAAAATCGTAATATTTATGACCTTGAGCACCACAAATAGGAGAGGTCCATGAGTAGTACTAGTGGATTCATGAAACGGTAAACGAAGATGTTTTCCTACTTGACAAGAATTGCAAAAATCGGAGTGATGCTCCATATTACAATTTATTAAATCTCTAGACCTAGGAAAGCTTAAAACTTGAGATCTTGGATGTCCAAGACGATCATGCCAGGTGGTTGATGAGGTGGCCGTGAGGGCGGTTGCTAGACTTGTAGATGGTTGACTGGTCATTGGATATAACTCCCCCGAACTATTGCATCTCGCTATTATATTCCCCGTGCGGAGGTCCTTCACAGAAAAACAATAAGGATCAAATTCAATAGATGCATTATTATCAGTTGTGAATTTACGGACAGAGATTACGTTTTTGATAATTTGTGGGGCAAACAGGACATCACGGAGGGGTAAAGGATGGTGAGGAGTCGGGAGGGATGTTTGACCATAACCAAGAATAGGAATGCGATGATAATTACTAACCAAAATATGATTAGGAGTCTTAAATTAAACAAGGGCAAGAGAGTACCTGACGAGTTTGTCATATGAGATGTCGCGCTCGAGTCCATCTACCATGAGTTGTCCTGCGGAAGAGTCATCGTAGCGAAAGCATTGGTTAATTCCGTAGGAGTCATGAGTGGCCCGTGATCCGAATAAGGAGAAAGAGTAGCATAGTAGGCTTGAGGCCCATATTGTGGATAACAGAAGTAAAGGCCGTGGGGCGCATACCGCAGGTCTTGGCTGGGCCCATATGGAGCAGGGGCAGGGGCCCGATATGCATAGGAAGGCTGTTGGGGGTACGGAGATAGACCAGGATCGCATTGGGCCTGTTGCCGGGGATGCGAGCCAGGCCACGACTTCTGTGGGCTAGGCGAGGACTGCTGGGCAGTCTGTTTTGCTTGTGGTTGGGTGCCTCGGCCACGACCCCTGCCGCGACGACCTCCCCCTCTGCCACAACCACTACCATCACCCCTACGCTGACCTTGCGGATTGTGCTCCTGCAGGTTGTGGTGCGGTGGTGGTTGGTGATGCCGGCGGTGGTCCTTGGGCGACGAAGGACGAGCCTTGTGTTGTCAAGTCCTGGCACGGCAGGATTCCTCAAGCAAAAGGCGAGATCTTGCAGATTCAAACGACGGTAAAGGGTATGTTTGTTGTATAATTGTAGCCACAACATCGAAATCAGTATTGATGAGACCGAAAACAAGCCTAAGTACCAGTTTTTACTCCGAAACTGGCTGATCAAGGTTGGCAAGTTGATCCTTAAAATTCTTTAATTGTGTTGCAATAGGATGAGACATCAGAAAAATTATTCAAGTGAAGGGCATTAAACTGACTTTCAAGATACACTGTCCGAGTATGTTTGTTATCCTGAAAAATTGCCTATAACTTGTCCCAGATTTGTTGCGCGGAATCTCCACGGCAAAGAACTGTTTGTAATAGTTCAGAGGAAATAGTACCATATATCCACTATTTGACAATGGAATCAAGACGCGCCCACAACGCATCGGAGTTGTCAGCAAGACGTTTGGCGTCATCGTTTATGTGATCCAAAACATTAAAGGCATGAGCATGACACTCAAATAACTCAACCCAATTGGAATACTGAACTTTTTCACGATCAATAATTAAGGGGATACAATTTTTGATATTAGTGATGGAATGTGCGGGGTGAAGTTCAGTGGTGGGGGGCTCGGTTTATTGAGGGCTCGGCCTGTTCGGCGGGTGCCATGGAGGTTGAAGCTTAGGCGCACAAAAGGGCGCAAGCACAGGGAAGATTTTTTTTTTTTATTGAACCCAAAGTTGTGATACCATGCTAGATTTGGGAAAACTCCTTAATTGGAGTGATTACCATTGATCAATATTTATAGTTATACATCCTAGGATAATGCTATTATGATTAGGAAACCTATCCATATTAGAATTCTAAGAACAAAATATATCCTAACTATATTTATATTCTATCAAAAACATTAGTCTAGTTTTTTCATGACTTAGTTAGTCATTTTCAAAGTGAATTCCTATAACGAATCTGTTAATTGTAGAAGCAAGGCCATAAACTGAAAAACCTAAAAAGATTAGATCAAAGTTAAGTGAATATTTGTCAAATTAAAGAAGTACTATATATATATATGTATATATATATATATATATATGTATATATATATATATATGTATATGTATATATATATATATGTATATGTATATATATATATATGTATATATATGTATATATATATATATGTATATATTATATATGTATATATATATATATATATATATATGTATATGTATATATATATACGAAAATCAACTGAAACTATAATACTTCATAAATTATACAATATAATCCAGTAGGTACGTGTAGCAATCAAGGTAAGACTACATGATACATTAGTGATGGTGATGATGCTTCTTGTGTTGCTTAAGCTCATGTTTGGCCTCCTTCTTCTTGTGATGTTCGTGGAATACAAAACCAGCTGCCCCAACTGCAATTGCAGCTGCTATGCCTTCTTTTACCTTGTGCTTGTGAGCATGCTCTGGGTCTTTTTTGGCTTGTTTCTTCTCATGCTACAAATATTCACAAGGAAATGTACGTATGCAAAAAAAAAAAGTTAGTTTAAGAATAAATATAGAATTTTTTGCCAAATGCAGCCTTTTAAAGTGGTCACTTTGTTAATTGCAGCCCTTTCATTTCAATCTCTTTAATTGGAGTCTCAAATAAACCAAACACTTTAAATTTGCAGCCCAAAAGGCGTGAAGCCCTTTCATTTCAATCTCTTAAATTGGAGCCTCTAATAAACCAAACACTTTAAAGTTGTAGCCCAAAAGGCGTGAAGATAGGTTAGATTTGCGCTGCAACATAAAAGTGTTTGGTTTATTTGAGGCTGCTATTGAAGAGATTGAAATAAATGGGCTGCAATTAACAAAGTGGTCACTTTAAAGGGGCATCATTTGGCAAAAAAACCCTAAATATATGTTTGATAACTTGGTTGATACTTGAGAGTGATGTTATAGTGTGTATAGAAATAACAAAAGGAGTGCATGTAACGATAATATGAAGACTACACTCCTAAGCTCATAGAAATAATTTTGATATACACCCTTCACTTCTTGCATTTTGATTTTTGATGAAAACTATATATAGACCACTATGTATATCATAGTATATTATAATAAATCAAACAAATGGTACATGATAATTTTTATCGGGCCAAACACAAGCGCACGTTGAAAGAAAGCCTCATCATATAAGCCCAACATGGCTCAATCCTAAAACCCAATTGGTAATGACGAGTAGCCCACTAGTCTTATATGTTAGTTATCCTCTTTCCTCTTCTTTAATGTGACTCTCATACGCGGGATTTTCGCATAATACAACATGATAATAGAACTGTTCCAAAGAAGGTGTCTATTTAGACTTCGGCCTCATAGACATCTCCTTAGTCCTTGAGTTTAATAATAATAAAATACTTATATTTTATAATATAAAAAAAGAAAAGAAAAACCCACACGATAGTAATCGTATGTTAAAATTACCATAGCATAAGCACCGGCAGAAACAGTAGCAACCTTGCCGAGATGTTGAAGGTGCTTATGGTGCTCCAATTCCTTCTTTGGGTCCTTTTGTGCTTCCTCCTTTTGATGTGGGTTAGCAGTCATTGTTGCTATACTTTTTTTTAAAAATATTAGTTAAAGTAAAAAAGATTTTCAAGATGATTATGCTAAATAATATGAGATAACAATAATATCTTATAATTAGAAGTTGGTTGGATTACATTCTTATGGGTTTACTTCGGTGGTTATATATAAGCAATGATATTGTTTATTGCTTCTTAGCTAAGTTAATTTATCCGTGTGACAGATAAGGATAATAATATTCAATTTCGCATGTTTACCGTCGCCGGCTCGCCGCGTTGAATATCATCTTATATGTTCATTTCGGAGAAGGTTCAGATGCTATCACCATGAGATCGAGATGAGTTGACGTGTGTCACGTGTCTATGATAATCTTATGTAGATAACAATTGAGTGGGCCACCTAATCTAAATCTAAATCATATCATATAAATATACTTCCTCCGTTCTTTTTCTATTGCAACAATGATATTTTTACACTTTTCACTCACCACCCTTTTACTATCTCTTGTGATTTTTAAGTAAGGAAAAATATAGTCATGTGAGATCTTGTTACATTCGTCTCGATTTATACTTTTAAAATATCAAATTTGTATATTTTTTATTAAAAAGTAATTAAAGATATTAATAGTTAAAGTTGTGCATTGGCAAACGTGAAAACTTTATTGTTGCAATAGAAAAAGAACTGGAGTAGTATAAAGCTGAGTACAAAAGTCAGTTCATGAGATCGCGACATTTGGCGTTCTCATTGGACGTCGTTTGTCGCGCTCATTAAGTATCATGTCGTATTTTTTTGAATATAAACAGCGTTCTAAATTGATTAAATTACAAATATAATTTAGGATAAGAATAAATAGAGTTGGGTTCACAATGAAAAACTTAAATATACTAAATTGATTATAACTTTTAATATATACTACCTCCGTTCTTTTTCTATTGCAACAATAGAGTTTTCACGCTTGTCAATGCACAAATTTAACTATTAATATCTTTAATTAATTTTTAGTAAAAATTAAACAAATTTGATATTTTGAAAGTATAAATCGAGACGAATCTAACAAGATCCCAAATGACTATATTTTTCCTTACGTAAAAATCACAAGAGATAGTGAAAGGGTGGTGAGTGAATAGTGTAAAAATCTCATTGTTGCAATAGAAAAAGAACGAAGGAAGTAGTTCGTAAAATTATAATTTTTGTACCATGGGAAAGTGTTTAAAAAGTACTTTAAAATAAGATCCATTTATATACTATACTTAAAAATTGTATATTAAAGTAACATATAAAAGGAAATATTGACTATACTAACGTATTAAAGTAACGTACTGCAATTAGAATTAGTGATTCAACTAGAATTAGGGTTAAAGTATTAAAGTAACCTACTGCAATTGGAATTAGGGATTCAATTAGAATTAGGGTTGTTATATGAGATTCAATTAGAATTAGGGTTGTTCTACAAAACCTACTCGTGTTAGAATTAGAATATTCAAAGTTATATATACTAGATTGTCAGCGGTCAACTTTGCACATTGAGTTTTCTTCCCTATATTTTATTTCCACTTAAGCTAATTACGTGAACTACATATTATAGATTTTTAGCGGTCAGCTTTGCACAATCACATTCAATGAAAAAAGACAAATTAGCACTGTATTGGACATGGAAGGTATCAATACCACAATGTTCACGGCATGGATCGCGGCTAATTCTCGGTATCTAGAGATGGCGGGGATCACTTATGCTCAATTCCCGGAGGATTTCGTGTGGCATAGTGATACAAAAGAGTGGAGACCTCAAAAACAAGGGGACAAAGCATCGGGAGGATGATATTTGCACACCCATGGCCAGCTATATGTGGCAGTGTCAAGGGTGACTTAGAGGGAGGGACTACGAATATTCATTGATAACCAGGGATCTGCTCCATCAAACTATACAAGGAACATTGTCTATATAGAGATTTTTTACAACATACCTAGGGGCAACTAAATAGCTAATCAACTTTTTATCAAAATCTATTATATCGTTGTATAATGAAAAGTAAACTAAGGCAGAAAATCTCCATAGAATCTATTTGATAGAGATAAATTTCATTCTCAATGTTTTCTATAATTTTTTTAATATACGTATATTTTATAGAAATAGTGAGTGTCTAAATGATGTAGAGGATTGTTCAGAAATGATGTAGATTCTGCATGATATAGTATGTTTATGAATGATATAGTGAGTTTCTTCATGACATATAAATTAGAAATCAACGTCAAAGCTAATGACAAAATCATAGTATAACTTTTAGTTGTTCTATGTCGGACAAAACTAACAGCCAAAATAGGGGTGTAAATATTTAAAAACTCTACCTCTTCTTCACGAAAAAGCCCGGGCATTTGCCCGGGTCCCAATAGTAGTATATATATAAAGGAGGAACTTTTCGGGAGCATAAGGGGCTCCTCAAGATTTCGAGAGCATAGATAGCGCCACGTAGGATTGTCATCAATTTTTATTTTTATTTTTTTACAAAAATTAGAGTTCTACATAGATTTAAATACATAAGGAGTTTTGGATAAGCGAAAATTAGAATTTGGTTTTGAATGAACAACCTCAATTATTATATTATATAAATTGTATATAATTTTTGCTATGTGATTCGGAATATTATAATTTTTGTACCATTGAAGAGTGTTCGAAATATGCTTCGAAATAAGATCCATATACAATATAGTTTTACAACTTATAAAATATGAGCGTGACACATAGGATTGCCATGTCATTAATTTTTATTTTAAATATTTTTAAAAAATAGAGTTCTACATATATTTAAATACATAAAAGGAGTTTTGAATTGGTGGAAACTAGAGTTTGGTTTTAAATAAATAACCTAAATTATTATATTATGTAAATTGAACATAACTTTTGCTACATAACTCAAAACATTATAAATTTTTTGATCATTGGAGAGTGCTTGAAATATGCTTCAAAACAAGATCCATTTATAATATAATTTTACAACTCATGAAAAATATATATAATTAGATGAATTGTAACCCATTATTTAGTCTTTCTTTTAGATAAAATATAATAATAGCTATAAGTGTAATGTACATTATACTTATAGCTATTATTACATTATATTGTTCATCTAAATAAATGTTATTATAAATGTAGATGACATTTGATTATAGATCCAATTTATAGGATTAAACATATTATCTTTCAAATCTCAACCTTGCTCAGTTGAACTTTAGTATTGCAACAAAATTCATTAAGGAAACTTTGTTTTGGATGATGAAAAAATTAGAGTTTGATTTTAAAAAACAACCTTTGAATATTATAGAGAGCTCCACTTAAGCATGCCATGCCATTCTTTTTATTTTGTTAATATTAAAAAAATAGTGTTCAACATAGATATAAATACATATAAGGTATTTTGAATAAGTGAAGATTAGAATCAGATTTTGAATAAACAACCAAAGTTATTATACTACGTAAATTGAATGTAACTTTTACTTCGAAATAAGATCCATATACAATATAGTTTTACAACTTATAAAAATATATTTATTTAGATGAACAATATAATGTATTATTTTATTTTATTTTATAGATACATATAAAAATAACTATAAGAATAGCGTACTATATGTGATTATAACTTTTGAGTACTACACGATCAAAAAAATATGTCTTTCAAAATCATATTTTTAAAAATTGAGTTATATAAAGATTTAAGTACTTGCAAAATTAGTGTGGGAAACAATGAATTGTACGTAAAATTAGATTCTAATTAGAAGCTAAAGTAGGGGTTTCTCTCTCTAAGAGTTTTCTCTCGGTGCGAAACCATCGTTGCCATGGCGAGAAGCTCGAAGGTGCAGAACACAAATAATCCTACTAAGAAACCATCTTGACCGAGTGGGGAGTCTGCTAGTAGGAAAACAAAATCCATGGATGAATTGTTGGGCATAAAAGCGATGGAATTTGAGCCGCAAATTCGGGATGAAGAAGAGGATCTTCGTGAGATTAAGCAGAGTCAGCAAACTCACCGTTTTTTTTCGGAGTGGCTATCATTGATTCATACGACGACAGAGAAATAGAAGGGGAGGGAGGTTTCGTGGGTCGATCGGGACTGTTCTACCAGTTCCCATTCTTCAATTCGAGGAGGAGCTGGTAAGTAATTCGGTGCCAAACCTTGCTGATGATGTGATTGTGAATAAGGAAGTAGATGAGGATAAGGTTAAAATTGATGATAATGATATTCAATCTAAAATTTAATTTTGGAACTCTGCTCTTATCTGTTATGTTGTTAGTGCGAATCCACCTCCATATGTGTTGGAAGGATTTATTAGGAGAATTTGGCGTAATAAGGGGGTTGATAAGGTAGCAGTTCAGAAAAAGGGAGTGTTCATAGTTCGATTTAGATCTATGGAAAAGAGAGATGAGATATTGGTGGTTCGAATGTTTTCTTTGATAATAAGCCGTTGATAATGCGAGCTTGGGAGCCTGATATGGATGTGATGAAGGAGTCATTTGATGTATTGCCTACTTGGACTCAATTAAGATTGGATTTCAAGTATTGGAGTGATAATTTTTTAAGGAAGCTTGTTGCTAGAATTGGTAAATTTGTGAAAGTGGATCAAGCAACTGCAAAGAGAGAGAAGTTGCAGTATGCAAGGGTTCTCATTGAGGTTCGGGTTGATCAGGAGTTCCCTGACCTACTGGATTTCATCAATGAGAAAGGTGTGGAAGTTGTTTTTGATGTTAGTTATGAATGGAAACCAACTCTTTGCTCTCTTTGTAAGCGGGTGGGTCATGATAAGGAGGATTGTAAAAAGAGTGGGTATAGGAAGGAGTGGAGAGCCAAGGTTCCAGTGATTGGTGAGGGACAGGAGGTGTAGAGCAAGGTCCCTGATATGGTGATGACTAGGGATAAGGAGATTCAGGAAGTGCAAGAGGACTTCCAAGCTGTGAAATCTTCAGCTAGGAAACGAGGATTCAAAAGTTATGCCAACGATTCATTGCGAATGCCTTTGTGCTCTTGAATTGATTGATGTTGAAGTGGTGTGTGAGAATATTGGTGTGATGCGGGACAGGGGAGGGAACTCCTCTGAATGTAATGGATAGTATGTTAATGTGGAATGTCCGAGGGATTAATTGCCAGAAGAAGCAAAAAGATGTGAAAAAATTGCTTGGTAGTAAATCCCTTGGGTTTATTAGTCTCCTTGAGACTAAAGTAAAGGCAACTAAAATGGGTGGGTTGTACCAAAATGTGTTTGCTGGGCTGTGCTTTACTTATAATTCTTCCTTTCATCCAGGAGGAAGGATTGTTGTGGCTTGGAATCCTCTTAGCTTTCATATGTCAATTTTAATGATGTCATCACAAATGATACATTGTTGGATTGAACCTGTGGGAGGTGGTGAGGGTTTTTTCTGTTCTATTGTGTATGCTTTCAATCATGCTAGTCAACGAGAGGAAGTTTGGAAAGATTTATGTAAGGTGGCAGAGAAGATTGACAAGGCTTGGCTAGTGATGGGTGATTTCAACTGTGTGCTGAATAGAGAGGAAAGAGTAGGTGATGTGGTTCGGGATTATGAAATGGAACCTTTTAGGAAATGTGTTGTAGTTTGTGGATTGGAAGATATATATCTGTAGGTTGTTATTAAACCTGGAATAACAAACAACAGGGTGATGACAGAGTGTTCAGCAAATTGGATAGAGTGCTTGGAAATGGTGTCTGGCTAGATAAATTTCCTACTATTGAAGCTTACTTTATGACAAAGGGCTACTTTGATCATTATCCTGTATTTTTGCGATGTCATGTTGTTGTAGGTGGGAAATCTCCATTCATATATTATAAAATGTGGAGTGAAGCTCCTGAGTTCCATCCTATAGTGAGTAATACTTGGCAAAAAGAGATTCAGGGGACTCAGATGTTTAAACTTGTTCAGAAGCTGAAATGGTTGAAACATGAGTTAAAGAAGTTGAATAGGAGTTCTTATAGCAACATTCAAACGGCTGATGTAGAGGCTCTGAGGAAATTACAAGAGTGTCAAAAACAGGTTCATTTGTTCCTTGGAGTTAGTATGTTTGGTGATCAAGAAATAGAGGCTGCAAAAGAATACAGGAGGATACATGAGATGTATTTGTCTTTTTTGCAACAAAAGGCAAAGATTGGCTGGGTTCAAAGTGGTGATGAAAATAGTAAGATTTTTCATCAATCTATTAAAGCAAGAAAGTTGCAAAATAATGTATATAGCATACATGATATGAATGGTGTATGGATTGAATAAGTGGATGGTGTTAAGGAGGCCTTTTTGCAGTATTATAAATGTTTGCTAGGCACAGCAAAATAGAGGAAAGGCAAGATTCAGATTTATGTAATGACTGAAGGGCCAGTTTTGACTGAAAGAGGCTATGTTTTCAATCCCTGGAGATAAGTCCCCTGGTCCTGATGGATATGGGACCTAATTTTATAGGGATGCATGGGACATTGTAGGCTCAGATGTTACTAGAGCTGTGCTAGACTTTTTAAGTTCTGGAAAGCTTCTTAAAGAGGTAAATAACACTATTCTGACTCTGATCCCAAAAGTCAAGTGTCCTAGTAGTATTGTTGAGTATAGACCGATAGCTTGTTGTAACTCTATTTACAAATGTATTACCAAAATCATTTGTAAAAGAATGAAGCTTGTGTTGCCTGATATTATAGCTGGAAATCATGGGGCTTTCATTCAAGGAAGATTTATAGCTCATTATATTCTTATCTGTCAAGATATTATGAAGAATTATGGGAGGGGGAAGGCTAGCCCGGGGTGTAGCATTAAAATGGATATGAAAAAGGCCTATGATTCTATCCATTGGGAGTTCCTGGAAGAAGTGTTATATGCCTTAAAATTTCCTGAAAATTTTGTTAAACTCATTATTGAGTGTGTTAGCTCTCCTAGGTTTTCTTTGATGTTAAATGGAGATTTGTTTGGCTTTTTTGAAGGGAAGAGAGGGCTGAGGCAGGGGGGCCTATGTCTCCCCTCCTCTTTGTGATTTGTATGGAGTACCTTACAAGAGTTTTAAAGGTGGTGGGTGACAATGATCATTTTAAATTTCATCCTAGATGCGTGGGAATGAAATTAAATCACCTATGTTTTGCTGACGATGTAATATTGTGTAGTAAGGGTGATTTTACTTCTATCTATAGTATGCTTAGAGGGTTTCAACACTTTTCTGAGGTTTTCGGTTTGGAGGTAAATAAGGGGAAGACAAAAGTATACACAATAGGCATGAAAAAGGATGAAATTCAGAGAGTGTTGAACTGTACTGGTTTCAAGAAAGGAAATCTCCCTTTTAGATATTTGGGGGTGCCAATCTGCCATAAGAAGATTTCTTCTAAAGAATGCCATGGGTTGATTGATAATGACTTCGAGAATTAGAATTTGGAAGAGTAGAAATCTATCCTACCGGGGGTAGATTAGTTTTGGTTAACTCGTACTTATGAGCATTCATATATACTGGGACCAAATTTTCCTAATCCCAAGATCTGTGTTGAAGGAAGTTGAGAGAATCTGTAGAGCTTAATTGTGGGGTGGTGATCAGTTCAGCTCTTCTCTAGGTAAGGTGGCTTGGGAGCAAGTTTGTCTCCCAAAGTATGCAGGAGATCTGGGTATTTGACATGTCCAGAACTGGAATAGTGCGGCTTTGGGCATATATGCTTGGGCTATCAATGCTAAAAAAGATAGCTTATGGATAAAATGGGTTAAGGATAGAGATTGGTGGATGTATAATCCTCCAAATGATTCAAGTTGGTATTGGAGGAAGTTATGTGAAGAGAAAGAAAGAATGAAGCAAGTGATAACTCAGGAGCAGTTGAGTAATATGGAGAATTATTCAATTAAAGAGATGTACATGTTATTGAATGGTGTGCATGCTAGGGTATACTGGGATAAATTTATTTGGAGTCGATTTGTAATTCCAAAGCACATATTCTTTGGATGGCTTGTAGTGAAGAACAGATTACAGACTACAGAGAGATTGCACAAATATGGTATTAGTGACTCTGATCTTTGTCAGGTGTGTGGTGTTGAAGTGGAGTCTCAAGAGCATGTTCTGTTTGATTGCTGCTATAGTAGACAGATTCGTGAGAAGATTCTGCAGTGGATTGGGGTTAATGTCAGATATTCAAGCTTAGATCAATATGTTCACTGGTTGGCAAGAAGTAGGAGATCGAAGATGCAGAAGCAGGTAATTTCCCTGGCTATTCATGCTTTGATTTATAATGTTTGGTGGGTTAGAAATGATGCGTATTGGAATTGTAAAGTTGTACAGCCAAGTAATATTGTAAATAGAGTGCAACATGATGTTATAGATAGAAGCTATATTATTCTTCCAAAGAAGACCAGTAGAAAGGATAGAGAATGGCTGAGATGTTTAGCAATTGACATGTAAGGTGTGCTGGGTTTTTTTCTATTGAGCTTTAGGCTGTAATGTTTGGTTTTTGGTGTTACTCCCTCCGTCCCAAAATACTCTTGACACTTATCAAGGCACGTAGTTTTAGACGATAAGTTGTTGTTTGGTTATCAATTGTTATTTTATTGAAAAGTAGATGTGATAGGAGTTAGTAGTTAGTAAAAGTAGTATTATTTTATTTTAAGGAGAGAGAATGTGGGCCATGGTTAGAGTTGGTATGTAATAGGAGTGGTATTATTTTATTTGGAGGAGAGAGAGTGTGGGCCAATGTTTAAAAGGTAGAAGGATTAAAATAATAGTGGGTCATATCCAAAAATTGTAAAGGTTTTTGATGATTATAATACTTTTCTTACTAAGCAAAAAAAAAATTGGTGTGGGAATATGCATGTAGGAGATGAGAAAAAGGGTATCAAGGACCATAATTTTATGGAAAAATAACAAATATATGGAATTTATAGGTAGGAAGATGACAAAATAAAGGGAATATTGTTGCTTATTTGTGAGTGTTGGTTACTAAATAAAGAAATGTAGCAAATATAAAAAGACATCCATTTATGGTAAATGTAGCAAGTAAAAAAAGATGGAGGGAGTGAACTTTTGGATGCTGAAAAAAATTAAAGTTTAATTTTTAATACACAGCCTAAAAAGATTATACAATATATATTAAGTACAACTTTTACTACATTATTAACTTTTACACCATTGGAAATTGCTTACAACTATAAAAAAAATTAGATGAATGTTTTTTTTTAACATATACATTGGATCATATTATAATAAATAAGTTATAAGGAGAGTTTAAATTTAATATAATAAGAAGTACTCCATATAAATTTAATATAATAAGAAGTACTCCATGAATTATGGTAAGAATATAGGACTTTTAGAATTATCCAGAGAAATTAGAGTTTAATTTTCAATAAATTATCGAAAAATCAATAATACAATTGAGCATTATAACTTTTGGTATATACTACAAACAAATACAGAATCTCATTATAATTGAATAGAGCTTGAGATTTGCATTAAAATAATAATCATTAATTAAGAATATAATTATATTACTATAAAATATGTCTCTCAACAAATATATAATTTATCTTATTTATTATCACACAGCTATCACATAAATATAAATTCTACCACATTAAAAAAACGTGCATCGCACTGGCTTCAAAATCTATTAACTATAGAATTAAAAAATAAAAAAAATTTTATAAAAAAAAATCATAAAAAAACAATCCAAAAAAAAAAAAATATTTTTTTAATAATAATTTAAAAATAAAAAAAATAAAAAAATAATATATTGAGAACAGAGTTCTCCAAACGCCAACTCACAAAGTCGCGACATTTGGCGTCCTCATTGGACGCCATTTGTCGCGTTTATTAACTGTCATGTCATTTTTTTAAAAATAAATAGAGTTACAAAGTAATAAAAATATATGTATAGAGTTTAGGATAAGAAGAAATAGAGTTGGGTTCACCATGAAAAATTGAAGTATAATAATTAGATGAAATTTTTTAATATATAGTTCGAAAAATTATAATTTTTTTACCATTGGAAAATGTTTAAAAACTACTTTAAAATAAGATCCATTTCTACTATATTTAAAATTTTATATTAAAGTAACGTATAAAAAAATATTGACTATACTAACGTATTAAAGTAACAAACGGCAATTAGAATTAGAAACTCAATTAGAATTAGGGCTTTTCTACAAAACCTATTCATGTTAGAATTATAATATTCAAAGTTATTACATTATAACTTTTGTTATTGTATGTAGGACAAAAAAACGTTCAAAGAGGGTATGTGAATTTTCAATAGTCTACATCTTCTCCACGAAGAGAACAGACATTTGCTCGAGTGCTAAATACTAGTAAATATATACAGGATGAACTTTTCGAGAGTACAGGGATCTCTTCAAGATTTCGAGGTCATAGAGCGCACCACGTAAGACTGCCATGGCATCAATATTTTTTTTAATTTTTTTTACAAAAACAGAGTATAGGAAGCTTTTCAAGATTTCGATGTTATAGAGCGCGTCACGTAAGACTGCCATGTCAACAATTTTTGTTTTTATTTTCTTTTACAAAAATAGAGTTCTACATAGATTTATATACATATAAGGAGCTTTGAATAAGCGAAAATTAGAGTTTGATTTTGAATGAACAACCTAAATTACTATATTATGTAAATTGTGTATAACGTTTGCTACGTAATTCAGAATAATATAATTTTTGTACCATCGGATAGTGCTCGAAATATCATTCGAAATAAAATCCATTTACAATATAGTTCTACAACTTATGGAATAGATAGCGCCACGTAGGATTATCATGTCATTAATTTTTATTTTAAATATTTAAAAAATAGAGTTCTACATATATTTAAATACAAAAAAGGAGTTTTGGATAGGGGAAAAGAAGTTCTAAATATAGTTTTACAACTCATGAAAATATATTTAATTAGATAAATTGTAAGACATTATTAAGTCTTTCTTTAAGATAAATATAATAATAGCTATAAGTATAGTACTGTACTATATGTCATTATAGTATTTGATTATAGGTCCAATTTACAATATTAAACATATAATCTTTCAAAACCTCAGCCTTACTCAACTGAACCAAAACAATTTACTATTGCAACAAAATGTATTAAGGAAACTTTGTTGTTACGACAAAATACAAAATCTATAGCTATAAAATTACATATATATTAGAGTTTTGGATGATGAAAAAATTAGAGTTTGATTTTAAAAAAACAACCTTAGAATATTGTAGAGAGCTCCGCCTAAGCATGCTATGTCATTCTTTTTAATTTTTAATTTTTTTAAAAACATAGTGTTCAACATAGATATAAATACATATTAGGTGTTTTAGATAAGTGAAGATTGCAGTCTGATTTTAAATGAACAACCTAAATTATTATACTATGTAAATTAAATATAACTTTTACTACATAATTGGCAATATTATAATTTTTTTTAACCATCGGAGAGTGCTCGAAATAAGATCCATATACAATATAGTTTTACAACTTATGAAAATATATTTATTTAGATGAACAATAATGTATTATTTATTTTTATTTTCAAATACATATTAAAATAACTATAAAAATAGCGTATTATATGTGACAATAGAAATTTTGTCTTTCAAAATCATACTTTTAATAATTGAGTTATATAAAGAGAGCATACCATGATGGCATTACATGAAGAATCAAATGAAAGTTTGTCAACGACATTGTAGAGGTATTATGCAATTAACTAATTATTTTATTCCTAGAATTTTATAGTATACATAATTATTTATGTTTTTCTTTTCCTTATATCTATATGTCATATCTTATTATTTTCTCCATGAACTTACTTCTACTAAAACTAATTGGCCGGGAAATCAAGGTTCGCGTTTCTAGACTATGTGAGGTCACGGATCATAAAAACGGGGTAAGTTTGATAAGTCTTGATATGGTCATGATTGATGAAGAGGTATTTTTTTCTCTTAAATAGTATTTTCGATTATTAGTAGAGGTTAGTTTTATATTTAATCAATTTTTTTTCATGATACCATCATTATGATCGTCTTTGTAGCTTTTTCATCTTCCATTCTATATGCATTAGTGTTTATGTGCTATATTAAAAGTTGAATTTGTGGCTAGTAATCATGTTTGTCTCTATTCCTTTTGTCCTGCATCAATTAAATTATTACTCTCTACTTTCTTAAAGTATCATTCAGATATTTTTCATGTTAAAATAAATCGTGTTAGTTATTGTTAGTCATACCAATTATTGGGATACCATTTAATAATAGACTTAGCTACAATATTCAATTGAATATTAAAAATTATAAAATTTATATATCGTAATAACAAATCTATAAATTAGAGTATAATGACAAATACATTCTCGATTCTTTTTCTACTGCAACAATGGGTTTGGGCATGGTTTTTTAGAAAATAAAAAAGGGTAGTTTAGCATAGAGGTACCCCTTTAATTAACTAGAGTAGGGGATAAATAAATCCTTGATAAAGTAAATGCAACTTTATGAGGCAGTTTAAGTAATTAATGATGGTTTATTAACACAAAGTAAAGGCAATATTGTAAATTGTTGTTGCTTTTTTTACCAAAAGTGGAATGGTTCCAATAGACGAAACTCCTATACCCAAAGTGGTAATTGTTGTAATAGGAAAAGAACGGAGGAAGTATGTAAACACAATGGTGTTGAAAATTTCATTTCACATCAACACAAAATCAACAATGTTAACAAAAAATTTGCAAAAATAAATAAATAAACAACAACCCGTGCAATGCACAGGCTTCAAAACTAGTTATACTAATGTTTTTGTTTTAGAGTTGCAATTCTTTGAGACGGGTTCTCCCGTATTAATTGGAGGACTTTATTGGCGTACTTCACATGTTTGCCCTCTCTAAGTGGCAAATTGAGAAAAATCTAAAATGGGGGAGCAAAAATAAATTTTAATTTGATCTCATAATTAGTGAAAAAAAAGAGTTGATCTCATAATGGGGGTGTTTATATATAGGCAGTGATATGCATTTGTTTATATATTTATAGGGGTATATAGAGTTAAGTTCATGTGAAAATGTATTTTTACATGAGAAAAGTTGTGACTCTAATGAATAAGTGATGTGCCTCCAACCTTAATGTGACTTTAATGAAGTGTTGTGACTCCAGCCTTTAAAAAATATAGATTAATAGATTAATTTTCTTAGGGGCGGGTGGCAGTGTTGTGAGTTGTGACTCTAATGAGGAAATGGAGTGACTCTTAAGTCCTTCTCATTTCTCACATAAAATGTTTTCTCATGGATGGATGGATGGGGCGGGTGATCGGTCCAAAAAAATCATCCATGTCTGACCCGGCCCACCAGCCGATCCACCCATGTATCACCCACTTCACCGCGGGTTTTCACCCATTTATTTAGGGCGGGAGGGTGGATAATCCACTCATATATCCATGGATAATTGCCATCTCTAGTGGTAGGAGAAGGGTGAGTGCTGGCGTGGTTCTATGAAAGGTGGAATTTCAGGAGGGAGGAGAGAGAAAGAGAGCCATGCATAGAGTATCAAAATAATGACATGGAGTAGCAAAAATGATATGAAACATAGAACAATAATGACATAAAAGATTTTATAAATGACATGAAACAGATTTAAAAATGACATTAAACAATTCCAAAATGATATAAAACATACTAATAGTGACATGAAAGACTTCTTTAAATGAGATGAGACATATTAGAAATGATATGAAAACACATGACAAAATGACATCAAAATAAAATTTAAATGACATGAAAAATGACATCATATACATGTCATTATTTGTATATCCCATGTCCTTTGTGTTTTATTTTACGTCATTATCTTTCATTATGTACTTGTGAGATTTTGTTACACAACAAGTTATTGTGTAATGTTACACCCAATATACTTTCTTTTAAATTTTATCGATAATTATAAGACACTTGTAAGATATCTTTTAGGCAATAAATAGATGTATACATTATTTCATAGCTTGATACCTTGTATTTATTAAAATGTTCTTATCAAAGTAACAAGGTAAGAAAGAAGAAGTTTATTAATTTCTCATTAGTTAGTGTAAGTCCACCTCATTTTGTTCCCTAAAAAGGATACTTTGTAAGTTAAAAGAGTCATTTTATGAGTTAAATGGGTCATTTTTAGATAATGAGTCACCATGTATCTTAAAATGGTCACTTGTACCATAAGTGACCCCTTTTGGACAACAATAGTTACCCACGTCTTACCATAAATCATGGTAAGACGGTCTTATACGAGACTCTGGCTTACATAATTAGGAAATAATATATATAAACTCCTAGTTTTATCCCGTGGGCTCCAAGTAATCCGTAAAACTGTCTCCAAAAACTTGATAAATTTGTTCCTTTCTTACTTGTGGATGTAGGTAACACATTGTTAGTTAAGGACGAAAAATATATCCATAGTACGTGTCAATTGTTCTTATTTCTTTGTTCTTAATGACTTCCTATTTCCCTTGTCATTACAACATAAAACATCACTTTTTTTATGACGATAGAGAAGACAAGCGTGACCCCATGCATAACATATTCAATAAAAAAACTCCAACTAATCCACGCGCATGAACCAGTCCCAAAGAATTTAACTCTAAAGTACGAAGACCATTATAATCAACACGGCGAAGGTAAGCTTGCGAAATTTAGTAGTCGTATGCCACGCGTTAATTAACAAAGCTAAGAAATAACAAATGCGTATCACTGCCTATATATAAACACCTGAACATGCCTTATTAAATATAGTTCAAACATCTTTCGATTACCATAAGATATTATCGTTATTTACCGTATTTATCTTAAATTAATTTATAATTGAATACTTTTCGATTTTAATTTATACCATCAACTAAGAAAGTTATTAGAAGCAATATGACTGGTCATCACCATGAAAAGGAGGAAGCACAAAAGGATTCAAAGAAGGAATTGAAGCACCATAAGCACCTTCAACATTTCGGAAAGGCCACTACTGTTGCTGCGGGCGCGTATGCTCTGGTAATTTTAAGATATGATTTACCGTAATACATTATCGTTATCATTTGGGATTTTTTTTTCCACAAAATATAAATATTTCATTACCATTGTGCTGAAGGACTAGGGACATGCCTACGAGGCCAAAGTCCATATAGATACTTCCCATAGACCAGTTTATAATCATGTGGTGTAAGTGGAAAATTCACATATGAGTACTATATTAAAGAAAAACGAAGAGGATAACTAAAACTAAGTTTAGTGGGCTACTCTTTCTATGATCAAATGGTTTTAGGATCGAATTAACTCTGATGGACTTATATGTGGTCAGACTCTGCTTTAACATGAGCTTGTGTTTTGCCCATATATATATATTTCCTCATTAAATATAAAAATTAGTGTTTAAAAAACAAAAGAGAATTTCGAAATTATGAGCTCAATTAGGAGCTTAATTAATCTTGCTTTGATTGTTTCATGCACTCGTTTTGTTGTTTCCTATTAAACACGTACACTATAAGCTTCTCTATCAAGTACTATCAACCTAGTTATCGAACATATATTTATTCTTGAGCTAGCTTTGTTTTGCTTATATACTTACATTTCCTTGTCAATATTTGTAGCATGAGAAGAAACAGGCCAAAAAAGACCCTGAGAACGCTCACAAGCACAAGGTGAAAGAGGGGGTAGCAGCCGCAGTTGCAGTTGGCGCTGTTGGTTTCGTATTCCATGAACATCACAAGAAGAAGGAAGCCAAACAGGAGCTCAAGCAGCAAAATAAGCATTAACACCATCACTAGTATAAAAAAAAGAACAAAAAAAAGTAGCCTCATGTTTAATTCTTTTTCCTAATTGATCATATTCTATAATTTATTTTATCGTTTATTTCGTTATGCCATCGGTTGATTTCTTTGTAATATATATATATCGACATATTAGTTTGATTATCTTTCGTATCGTACCATGTGAACAATTCAATGATGTTGCATTGTTGCTGCTACTTGCTCGTTTTCATATATACTCCCTTTCTATTTTTAGTTTGTTCATTTAAAATCTTCACAGTTGACACTATTTATAATTGGAGAAATTTCTAAATTATTTCTCAAAATATAAGAAAAAATAGTCATGTGGAATCTTATTTGATTCGTCTCAATGAGTACTTTATTAATATTCAAACGTTATATTTTTTACTAATATGTAATGAAAGATATTTAAGGTCAAAAAAGTGCATTGGCAAATATGCATAGTCAAAAGAGGCAAACCAAAAAAATACAGAGGAAATACCACATTAGTTATTTTAAGTTGCAATGCTTTTACTTTTATATTACTTATAGGCTTATCTTGACTTAAGATTTTGTACTAATGTAGAAAATAGATATGAGCATATATGATATTTGATATATCTCAATGTCTGTGCATATACAAAATATTAACTTTATTTCATGACTTTGTATAATAAATAATCAAATATATCAATGGTAAAAGAATTGCAGATTGACAAGCATTCAAGTCATAAAGTTGTAACTAACAAAATTATAATAAGTGGTCGTTTGATTGCTAATTGAAATCATGGGAATTTCAAATTCCTAGGAATTGTGAAATGGGCTAGTTGTTTGGTTGACAAAAACTTTTAAAAATGGGGGAAGTAGAAATTCCCATGAATTTCTATTGCCTTCAAAATGGGGGAATTAACTAACCTACTCCCCCTAGGTAAGTAGAAATTCCTATGAATTTCCACTTCCTTTATACACTACCAAATAAAATTTTTAAATTCCCATCAATTTAATGAAGGAATTTATATCACGTGAATCGAAAATTCATGAGAATTTTCAATTCTTATGATTAACCAAACGACCACTAAAAGACGTTTGAAGTGTTTCTTACACACCTTATGAAACTGATTATAATATAACTAGACCTCAAACATACGAATCCGGACCGAAACCGATTTGAAAAGAGGATAGTGATTCATGAACAAAATTTTGACCCAACACTCATTTACTCCTGCTGAAATTACACGATCAAAATGCTTGGGTCAAAATTGGGTTTGATCCGTCCGACAGGTTTGTGGAATTTTATTGACAAAAAGAAGTATCAATATGAACCTAATTATTAATAGTACTAAAAGTCTAATGTTAATTCCTCGTTATTTTTTACATACGAAAACTTGGCATTAATTAAAAGTCGAAATACAACCAAGTGATATTACATCCAAATGAGGAATCGAGAAAAAAGAAAATCCTAGTGACCTAAGTCGAAATAACATGGTTTTCTTGGCTCAATACCACATAACCTAGAGTCACTTGACCTTGTGACTCAATACCCCTGGAAACGGGGAACCCCACCCTCTCTTCAAAGGGAGAGAACACAAACTCGTTGGAGTGCTCATTGAGACGAATCAAACAAGATTCCACATGACTATATTTTTTCGTCTCAATAAGTACTATTATGTTAAGATTCCTCGTTATTTTTTCGTCTTATGTTAAATTTCATCTTGTTATGATTCTTTAATTCCACGTTAGTTTTTACATCGGAAAACTTGGCATTAATTAAAAGTCGAAATACAACCTAGTGATATTACATCCAAATGAGGAACCGAGAAAAAATAAAATCCTAGTGACCTAAGTCGAAATAACATGGGATTCTTGGATCAATACCACATAACCTAGAGTCACTTGACCTTGTGACTTAATTAATACCCCTGGAAATTGGGAACCCTACCCTCTCTTCAAAGGGAGAGAACACAAACTCGTTGGAGTGCTTATGAAGAGTCTCATTGTGATTTAAATTTGGAAGAGGGATGATAATGAAGGTAATCATGAAACACCTAGTAAGTAAACCACAAATAATACCAACTTCAATCCGTAACCATGAGAACATTTCAGCTCCCCGACCACATGTCTTCTAAAAAATATAGAATACACATGGAGGATCAAGAACATATCGATCCCCTCTCTCTTCTTGCATCATCATTGATGCTCTTACTAGTGGAAAAAAATCATCGGATCCGGTCAAAACAGGGGGTTAGTGATTCGGTTTTGGGCTGGATCCGTTGGGCTCGCATTAGTTGACAAAAAGTCAACTGATTCGGTTGAAGTTGAAATTGGCTGATCAGTTAATCACTCACTGACTTGGTTTTGACAAAAAAAAAAGTTCAGTTTGTTAAATTATGAAATAAAAAAATCAAACAAACTTCCAGTACAAAGAAATGATAAAATTGCAGCCACACAATTAATAAAGAGGAGAAAATTACAACAGAAATAATACAGAGGATGAAATTACTGCCAAAACTAGTAAAAAAATCGATTTTTTCACCATATACCCCTAACAAATTAATAAATTCACCATATATACCCTCAATGTTTCAAATATTCACCATATACCCCTGAGTTTATGAAAAACGTTCACCATATGCCCTTTTTCTAACGGACGTTAACTCACTGTTTTCCATTATTTACGACTTTGCCACTATTAACCTAACTACCCCTAATCTTAAAAAAAAAAAAAATCCCCATCTCACTCCTCCACTATCAATACTGACTACCGTCGTATTGGTATTCGTTTTAATAGGCTTCTCGGAATTTGTGTTCCTTAAGGGTCGTCGGTGGCATCCGTTATTTCAAAAATATTCGATTTGGCGGTAAAATCGGCCGTTTAAGATCGTCTCGGGAAGCGTGCCCAAAATACCTTCGTATTGGTACTCAATGTGATGGGTTTCTTGAAATTCGTGCCCTGTATGGATTGTCCGTGGTATCCGTATTTTTAAAAAAATAGTTTTGGCGATGAAATCGGCAGTTTAAGATCAAGTGTGCCCAGAATATCGTCGTATTGATACTCGTTTTGATAGGCTTCTCGAAATTCATGTCCCTTGGGGGTCGTCGGTGGCGTCCGTTTTTTCATAAAAGTCGTTTTGGTTGTGAGATCGACCGTTTAAGTTCATCTCGAGAAGCGTGCCTGGAATATCGTTGTATTGGTACTCTTTTGATGGGCTTCTCGAAATTCGTGCCCTTTAAGGGTCGTCGGCGGGGTTCTTTTTTTTAAAAACAGTTGTTTTGACGGTGAGATATAGAGTTTCATTTGTTAAGATTAATTAGTTACGGTTAAGGGCATTAGGTTTAGGGGTTAGGTTAATTAGGGCATTAAGGTTAGGCACTTAGGGTGGAGGGAGGGTTAATTAGGTTAATAATGGCAAAGTTGTAAATAACGCAAACAACGATTGAACGTCCTTAGGAGAAAGAGATAGTTGGTGCACATTTTAAAAAAGTCTCAGGGGTATATGGTGAATATCTGAAACGTTGGGGTATATGGTGAATTTTACAATTTGTCAGGGGTATATGGTGAAAAACCAATAGAAATTTGCAACCGAAGAAATAATACAGAGGACAAAATCAATAAAGTTGCAACTTTGCAGCAAAAGAAATTACCACAAAATAATTACATAATACGAAATAAAAAGGAAGAAAAAAATTTGCAGCCAAAACATACTCTGTACCAGATCCATTTTGTCAACTGATAATCTAGTTCAACACCCAACCAGATCATTTAATGATGTATAATATTTATATGTAGTTTTTAAGTGCATTTAGGTTGCATTTTACAGCATTTAGTTTCACATTTAGGTTCATATTTGCATATTATTCTTAAGTTATTTTATTATACTCCTATTTGGTATGATTTCGTGTTATTGATGATTTCAGGTACTGAGAACGTATTTGGAGTATGATTAGCCAAACTTGAGGATTAGGAGCATTGGGAAGGAAGATACATTGCATAAGGAACATTGGAAGTATAATTAGTACGAGTTTGAGCAAAAACGAAGCGGAAAATCATTAGAAGAAATGTGAAAAAGGAGACATGTCTACTCTTATGATCCTAACTTTTGATGTGCTTCTGAGAATTGAATAATTCCAGCAGATTTGGAAACTAGACTTGAAGAGCTCTACAACTACAGGTGGCACGCCCCGAGGAGACTTCTAGTCAAAGAGTTATGCCTTTCGAAATTTCGGACTGTTTCTGCAGGAATCTGCTACCGTACACGCTAATACCGTACACGCGGATCACTAATAATTTTGCCCATTTAATGAATATTTCGACTTTCTTTATCTTGTAACTTACTTTCCAGGTTATATTAGGTTATCTAGTATTAATTAGATGAGCAATCCCTCTCTCTCACTCTCTCACGTTATTTTTATTATTCCTAGGTTTAGTTTAGTTTTTTTCTCCCCTTTTTTTTTGAGAAGCAAAAAGTAAGATATATTGCACCAAGACAAGCCATTGTACAACTCAAGCATGCTAAGACAGAACCTTAGCTGCAAACCAACATAGGCTAAGCCTCAAAAAAGCTATTTACAACTTATCAGACCACCTATGTTCTTTAGGAGTCATTCTCCTATACACTTGTATAATTCTATTTTTTACAGTATACTGAATTTGCTTGACAGTAATGTTGATAGAAGAAACCTTATTATTCCATAAGGCATCATTCCTAGCCCTCCACACCTGATATACAAGAGCGGCAATGGCAGTGATGAACACCTTCTTCCTTAACCCTCCAGCTTTGCAACTTCTTAGCACCCAAGTCATCAACTGATAAAGATTGTTATCATTTCTCCTGATGCCTAGCCAGTGTTGAATCTGATCAGAGCATCTCATACTAAAAGAACACTCAAATAACAAGTGTGAGTGAGTTTCCACAGCAGTACCACAGATACAACAGTCTGTGCATGCAGTTACACACTTACACCCATAAGAGTCAATCTCTCCCTGGTTAATAACCTTTGTTTTAGAGCTAGTCATCTTCTCCTTTTTTCTCTCTAGCTTTTGAGTAAACCCTAGTTTCTCTTCATCTTCATTAATTTATGAGTTTATCTAGTTTCTTTCATTGAATTCTTTTTCATTATGTTTTCCTTCCTAGATGTAGTTTTTATTCTTTGTTTCATGATTGAGTAGTTTTATTTTCTAGGGTTTGGGAATCCATGTTTATATGTTATGAATCTTGGTTAATGTTATTGGTGATTTGATTAGTCATTGATATTTCTAATTGATTAGTGTTTTTATTGTTAATCATGCAACCTGATCAATTGTTTGATTAAATCTTGCTAATAAGAGTTAGAATGGAAAGATCGACTTTTAGAGGCTTACCTACAATTAGCAAATCTGATTATGTTAGCGACCGTGCTGCATATGTTGATTTGAGAGCGTTAAGACATGACCGTAGGATTAACCTGTGCTCTAGATATTTGATTAATTGAGCTATTGATGATATTTTGATAGATTATAAGTATAAACATGTTGAACTATTGCCCTAGATATTTTTAGTTTGATTTTATTTATTTATTAGTTTAGAACCTTAAGTCTTATATCTGTGATCCTGTTTAGTTTTTCCAAACATTAGAAGCTAGATTTGAAACGACCATCTCTCTGTGGATTCGACCCTACTTACCCTACTACATTGTTAGAAGGTTTTGCTAGAAATTATTGTTGACAGGTGTGATCGACAACCTATCAATTAATATACCCATTCTTTTGAGCGCAAAAACACTGAAGAAACTAATCCAATTTAGCATACGACTGAATCAGTTTTATTGTGTCATTTAAGCTTTTTTTCACTACTGTCTGCACTTCTAGACATAAACTCTATTATTCAACTTCAGAATAACTTTCTACAACTTCAATTTCTAACCTACATCTAGGGATGGTTAGGACAAAGAATCCATATCCAACTGTGGATTCAGAATCTGTCTGCAAACAAATCAAAAGTTCGACCACTCTCCATGGGACTAAACTGAATTCATCCATGGCACCTTCTCTCAACTACAAGCTACTTCAACAAAAAGACCCCTGGTAAAATAAGACTAAACATAATCCATCCATGGCACCTCAAACTGCAATCATAAGCAAACTCCAAAGAACCCCTTTTAACAAGTGACATATTGTTACTACCATTTTTAGATGACCAATAACATTTATTATGGTACATTATATTAGACCTCAAAAAGTTTAATTTAGTCTTAACATAAAAGCCCAACAAGAGCATGAAGCCCAGTGGATTAAGTCAACACAAGTCAAAGTCAATAAGAGGAGATTGCCAAGACCATCAGGAGATGAAAGTCAATAATGATAAGCGTACGAGTAGTTAAAAAGCAATCATTAGACGAATCCACATAAGGAATAACGTGTAAGGCTACAGTTGTTCAGCGCCAGAAAACGGTTGAAGGTTTGAATCAAAGATGATTCAAATGTTTTCCCTCCAAGTAAGCACGGAAGTTACGCATCATCCTTCTCTATAAATAGAAGAGCGATCATCAAGCAAACAACAACAACACACAAAACAACTTGCAAATTACTCTATTCTTAGCGTAGCCTAGCTCTAGCCTAGCCAACCCCCTTCTGGGGTTATAGTTTAGTCCTTAGACGTAGAACATGTTTTTAGGCGACGAGTCCTGTAATTCTCCGATTGAAGCAAGGAACCATGGAGGTAACTCCCTTCGTGTCTTCCCTTTAGTTGTCCAGCCTGGCTTATCCCCCTATGTGTTGTAAAATTCTTTCCTAAAAGTTTGTGGCATGTATGGGAATGTTGTGCTTTAATTAATAGATTAATTATTGTTTGCTCTATTTATTGCATTTCGCCTGAATTTATTAGGCGTTGTGGTTTAATCCTAAATTAAATTGCAACAAAGTACGTTAGCAAGGTTTTATCTAATTAAAACCGGTAACCCCCAGGGGATAAATCTCCCGTGACATTCAGTACCAAACTACTGGGTATGCATTGACTTGTTTGCAAAGTCAACCAACTGATTTTTCACCAACAAGTTTTTTGGCGACCACAATGGGAGAAGAAGATTCATAAACACATTGTGAACTTTCTTCTTCATACTTTCGAAAAACCAACTGTAAAATAAAAACGGTTGCTTTTAAGAAAATGCCGGATACACGTTTTGAGGGAACAAGTTTCCAAAACATGGAAATAAGTTATTCAACTCCTCCGGAAAATAGGGCGCAGGGTAACAATGGTGAATCAGTTCACCATACTCATGAAGAGTCAAATGGAGAGACCCCACAAAGGGAAAGCTCATCTCCAGGTAATACTGGTCGTGGACTTGTACAACAAATGTATGAAAAGTTTACAGAAATAGTAAAGAATTTACTGTTAGAAGCCAGAGAGAGTCAGAGACAATAATTTGATTCCAACTATAGGACTCTAGCCCACGAATCTGCCAGGGTCTTCACAGATATCCTCCAAAGGATAAGTGAGGAGAATAGAGAGATTAACTCTTGGCAGATCGACATAATACTTGTAGATATCAATGATACTATGAGTGCAACTTTCACGGCAATGCCGACATCTCTTGCCACTGAAGTAGTTACTCGTCTAGAACCACTAGTCGAAAAACACTATCAGTTAAATGAGAAACTAGTTAAGGCCTTAGAAGAGGTCCCATTGAATAGAGCAAGGGGAAATCCTGGTATAGAGCCAGATGTCCCTCCACTAGGTTACCCTCCGAGGGTACATTTCTCCCACCCTGAAAAATAGAGATAAACACACATCAATCTAGACCATCACAGGGAGGACAAAGGCAGGATGCTTTTGTTACAAATAACAATAGTATACTGTATGCGTATGCACCTTTCAACCAGCCAAATGTGGCTGGAAGTCCTTCTTTACCCTATGGTTACACGCCTCAGAACCAACCAAATATGGCTGGTACGTCGCATTATGGGAATACCCCGGGGTATAATCAACCCCAAGCTCCATTTGCCCAAGCAACTGGCGCTCGTCAACAGAGGATGCCCACAAATGGGCAATCATTCCCACCGCAAATGGTGCAAGGTGCAACCAATCCTGCTTTTATGCAATACCAGGAGACTCCTATGGGAGGTTATCAAAATCAACCTTTCAATCCTAATCCCAATCCTGTATATGATCACACGGGAAACATGGGAAATGGGAACATGGGATATCCAGGAATACAAATGCATCAGGATCAGTTGGCAGCACAAGTTGAGGCGCTAGTCCAAAGACTAATAGGGGATTCTTCTAGGAAAAATCAGAGGCAAATTGGTAAAAAAAACCTTACCCTGAATGGATTGATAAAGCCAATCCATTTCCTAGAATGTTTAAGATACCTGACTTTACGTTGTTCTCAGGCAATGATAGAGTTTCTACCGAAGAGAATTTAGTTAGGTTCAATTGTCAATGCAAGGAGGCAGCTGACAATGATTTCTTAAAACTTAAAATTTTCTCCATCTTACTGAGACTGCTTTTTGGTGGTATACTAATTTACCGCCAAATTCCATTCACTCATGGCAAGACATGCAGGTGCAATTTACAAATCATTTTGCACGCACTCAATCCGGGGTGACTTTAAGTGATTTGGCTAGAATCCAACAAAAGTTAGGAGAGTCTATAGAAGACTACCTATCTAGATTCAAAATGGCTAAGATCAGGTGTCATGTAAGCATCCCTGAAAGAGAATTTGTACAAATGGCTCAAGAGGGAATGTTAATTCAGTTTCGAAAAAGGTTCGATGGTCATGCTTTTGGCGATTTTGTAGAATTAGCAGAATTGGCTGTGAGGTATGAAAGGAACCTACAGGCTGAAAGTGCAGCAAGACACCATAACTTCTTTGCTCAGAATGACGAGCCCTTCCACTTTGAAACTGCACAAGAAGTGGACGTGGCAGAAATCATTCAAGGAGTACCTTATAAGTGTGCTCCACTAGAGAAGAAAGAATTTATGGCGCCAAAAGATATGAAGTCTGAAAAAAAGAGGAAATATACTTTTGATGCTAAGAAATCTAATGCTATTTTCGACTGGTTATTATCTAACAAAATGATAAAACTGATAGGAAGGCATGAAGTAAGAACTGCTGAGGAAGTTAAGGGTAAAAAATACTGTAAATGGCATGATGCAGTAACTCATGACACTTCTGAATGCATTATTTTTAGAAATAAAATCCAGGATGAAATTGATAAGAAAAATATCATGTTTACTAATGAAGAGGATGTTAATATAGTTGGGATGGACGAACCATTTGAACTATTATGTGGAATGTTAGAGACTAATCATGTTTTTACTGTTACTTTGCAGGCATCTCAAGCTACCGAAATAGGTAACCAACTCTTCAACAGATTGCTTGACGAAGGAATCTTGGTTATGCCAAATATAGCCAATGAAGAGGGATTGGAGGATATGTGCAGATGGCATATGAATGGATCGCATACCACAGATCAATGCCAAGTTTTCAGAGGGTTCCTAACTAGGCAGTTAAGTCTCAAAAGACTGATCGTCTCAGAAATGGAACATCATGCCATGGGGTTAGAAGCCTACAAGGCCAATTTAGCCAAAGTTAAGATGCCTGGTAATGCCAACCTGGCTCCAATAATGCTTGAGGAAAGAGCTAAAACCTACAAAGAGGCTGCTCAGAAATTCCCATTGCAGACTAGGGCAAGAGAAGGGTTGAAGGCCTTAAGAAATGGCATGTGTTCACCATGTGCAGATAGGCTAACCTTCGAAATGGTTAGAACTCAGATCATCCCAAATGATCCTACCTACGTGCCTGCATACCAGCGTCCATTCCAGGAAAGGTCCAGAAGTCAAGGACCTAGGAAACAGGACAGCCCCAGTTCAGGCCCTCTCTTAAAAGGGAAGGAAAGGGAGTCAAGCCAAACTCCTGTGCCTAAAATTCTTAAAAGAAAGGTAAATTCCCATGGGGACCAAGTGAAGCCAAAGATCAAGTCAGCAGCTAAGCCATGGCCGTTATCGGACGTCCAAAACTTTCCTAAAAGTAGGACAATAAAGATGAAGGAGTTGAGTATGAAAGCTGCTGCAGCAAGGGCGCAAATCAGCACTCAAAATGTGCAAGAATCCCTTATAGCAAATATCAGAATTGACGAGAAGGCGTTGCAAACTGGAATCACTAAGTTGTTACCTTTGGAAAAGGAACAACATGATTCACCACCTATAAAGAGTGGTGACCAGCAGCCTCAGGGAAATGACTCTCTTATGAAAGAGAATCCGGGAAATGGCTTTATTGAGGACTATGATTCAGAGTTTGGATCTGAGGATTTGGACTTATTGGTTTCTGATAGTGACTTAATTCTGGATGGAGATCCACTGATGGGCGAACCTCAAACATAAATTGTAACGCCCCGAAAATACACAACCTTAATCATCAGCGGAATCATAGCTTAAGCCTGTTGGTTAGGGCCCACTTATAATATAATAGTCTAAAATGATAATTCATCTATACATTTGCTTATCATAAAATAATACTTGTTCGTCTATCATACAAAATATTCTAAACCTCATAGAATCATACATAGTCTCCTCAACACATCTCATTATAATAGCCATACTGTAACTGTTCTTCAATACCTAAAACATAAAACAAAACGTCATGAGCAGAGGTTCAGTAACATACTACCCTAACATCGTAAAAGCATTTCAACTTATTTTAGTTGCAAACAGGGAGAAGAGAAATAGTAAAACCATTTCGTAAACATAGCCATTAAATCATAATCATAAAACATTATCATCACTCTTTGTCATGTTCATCATCATATATCTTTTACTTTGGTAACTTGGCTAGTACAACAGAAGGGACGTCTCCCCAAAAATATACAGAAAGGCGGCCACAACATAGGTGACACTTTCGGTGCCCACATTTTTAACAGAAGGGCGGTCACAACAAAGGTGACACTTGCGGTGCCCACAGAAAGGCGGTCACAACAAAGGTGACACTTTTGGTGCCCACATTTTTAACAGAAGGGCGGTCACAACAAAGGTGACACTTGCGGTGCCCACAGAAAGGCGGTCATAACAAAGGTGACTCTTGCGGTGCCCACGGGATACTGCCAAGAACCATCTTTCACTTAACTTTATCATGTTTCGTTTCTTTTACGTATCATAATTATATTACATCATCGTAATCGTAATCATAAAACGTAATTGTAATCATTAAACATAATCATAATCATATTTTCATAACATTAAAATCGTCATACTTCATAGCATCAAATCATTTAATAAACATCATTTACATAGCAAACATTTCATATCCCGCACACCATAAATAACATAGCATAAACATCGTATAAAGCATCATAAAACATAGTTGGAAGGGGAGTGCGGGTGCTAGCAGTAGACGTTATCTCAATCCTTCTTACCATCTTTGATAGCCGGGGGAGGTGGTGGAGCGCGGATGTGTCGTTGTGCACCGCACCCGGCCAAAGATAAAATTTCTCCTACTCTCTTTTACACTAAGGAAGTATAATGGAAGTAGGGGTCGTATCCACAGGGAAACAGGGACGAGTTTAATATTCAGCGTGATCCAAAACCTAGATTAAGCTAAGGGCCGAGAAACCTAATAATAAAAGGGGGTTTCAAGTAGATTATAACTAAACTACAACTAACTAGCTTATAAACAAGATGAGAAATCAATATGGGAAGATCTTGAATCCGATTAACATCCACTTCAATTCATTATCGATCCTTGAACCTCAACTCTAATTATTTCCATGATTATCTATTGCTGAGAATTAATCTCGCATTCTCCTTATTCTTAGTTGAATAGCACGATCAGCGTGACTATAAAACCCTAACTAAAGGATAACCTAGTCCGATCGCGTCTAAGTTCAATCCAATAGCAGCAATAAACACAGAGACCCAACCGGACCCGCTAACGTCATACAAGCGATAAACATTCAACAGTTAATTCAATTTCCCCAAGAAATAACCAAGACGATCTGCATCTAAGTTACTCCCTAGTTTGCTACCAATTGATAAAAGAATAAAACAATCCGATTCTATTCTTAAATCTAGCATTAGATTAATTACACAATCAAACTAGTAACGTTCCTAGCATAATCATGCAAAAATCATAGAAAGCAAGCATAGAAATTAAACCATAATCAAAGAAACTAAATAGAGAGGAAAGATCTCACAATAATGCTTGAAGCTCCATATTAATCTCGTTCAAGAATGGTTCAAGCTACAATCGGCATAACATAAGCCAATCCCATAATTGAAATCTACAAAAACTAAACTAGAAAATAAAAACTAAAAAGAGAAGACAACAAGAGAGGAGTGGAGTTTTGGAGACTCCCTCTCCTTGTGGCTGCTGCCCCCTAGGTCCAAAAATAGAGTTTAGTATTTATACTAAAGCTCAGAAATCAGCCGACAATTAGACCGACCTAGGGGTCGCGAGGTGCGAAGTAGGTCGCACCGTGCGAAGAGTTGCTGCCTCCAACACGAGCTGAAGAGCCGGGGCAGGCCAAGAGGTCGCACCGTGCGAAGAACCTCGCGAGGTGCGACCTAGCTCGCGAGGTGCGAGCTGCCTCGGCCCTGCTTGCTGCGAGCATGCGCGAGAGCTGGGCATCCTGCCTGCTGGGCGATGATGCGGCTGGGCCTTGCGGTGCTGTTTGGGCGAGGCTGCTGGGCGATGAGCGATGCTTGCTGGGCAGCTTGCTTCGAGCGCTGGGCATGCGGTGTTGAGCGTGCACGCGAGAGCTGGGCTATGATGCCGAGCTTGCGGTGCACGAGAGCTTGGTGAGGAGCGCGCACGAGAGCTTGGTTGTGAGCGCGCACGAGAGCTTGGTTGGTGAGACGATGTTGTGCTTGCGATGCAGCTTGATACTTTGCTTGGCTCAAATGCATTTCACCTTGAAAGCTCGGAACATAAGACGTTAACACCAATTATCTCGCAAAACTCCGAACTTCCGCTAAGGGTTAAATAAAACACGAACGTTAACAATTACAATCAAACCCTTAGCAAAGTGCACCCAAAGTTACGTAAATACTACGTGTAACTTGAGCGTATCAAATACCCCCACACTTGAACTTTACTCGACCTCGAGTAAACTCAAAATGAGGATCATCAAATAAATCATCACCCAAGCTAACGACACCAACCTACACTCCCCATCAACTAAACCATCATTATCACATCTTAACAAAATACGCTCAAAACCTAAACGTAAGGGATGATGATTCCCCCACACTTAGATTCAAGCTCACCTGAAATATACAAAGACGCGACAACAATAATAACCAGCAACGCCAACAAGTTTAACCAATAACACCAACAAGAATCAAAATGCCAGCTCATGACACACTGAACTACCAGCTCTCCCAAACCTCCAAATGATGATCTAAAACTACTAATACTACAACTAACTTAGAATAGCAAGCCATGGAACAAAGACAAAAAGGGATAAATTCCATGCTTACTCCCAAAAACAAACAATTGACCAAAAGAATGTGAAAGCCAAAATAAATCTTCACAAAATCAAGGATGAAATAACTAACCCAACCCGAAGACACCTTCCGCCTTATGACACCAACTCCGGCAAATGAGTTTTCCAAATACAAATTTCTCTCTTAATCTCTCATTTTGCCTAGGAGCCCTTTCGGGTTTTCATCCTAGCTTCACACATTTCTTTTTGGTTGCATCTCACCATCTTACCCGCTCAATATAAGCCACTTTTTTGCATAGGTCGCCCTTTCGGGTTTTCAACCTATCCGGGCCCCCATTTTTGCCCGAGTCGCCCACCCTTGTGGGTTTTCAACTCAACGGGATTCTTTTCATCACTTTTTTTTTATATTCTTTTTTTTTCATTTTTTTTTTCATTTTCATTTTTTTTCAAATTGAAAGTAATATATACAACATAGATACATGAGAATGAGAATACCCTCCCCCCTACTTAAACTACACATTGTCCTCAATGTGTCGACAATTAGAAGAAAAAGTAAACTGAAAATGGGGGGGAAATTTGAAAATCGGGTAAATCGAAGATCGAATGCTCAAAACTCATGAAAAGCAATCCGTCAAACTCAAACTTCTTAACAACACCAACTCAAATCTCATAAATCAACTCACAACCCTCTCCCTCGAATCACTCAAACAAATGACAAATTCAAATTTTGTTTAAATTTTTGAGATTTGCACCTAGCTTAAGAGATCGAAAAGATACATTAACAATCTCAATCCTCTAGTGTTACCAACTCCTAGCTATTGAAGTCCTCCCAACGGATTTTCTTTTGTGGATTTTGGTTACAAGTGATTTAAGATTGGTTGTGGATCTTTTGTAGTGTGTGGGCGGTGGGTGAAATAAAATTTGTTGTGGTGGTGGAAATTTGATGAGAAATAAAGAAAAAGAAAGAAAATAAAAAGGGTCTCGGGTTGCCTCCCGAGAAGCGCTGTTGTTTAAAGTCGTTAGCTCGACTTAGTACCTTAGGCTCAATCATTGGGATTGTGCTCCATGTGTGACAATGGTGGTTCCATGTCAATCTCCACTTCAAGTACCTGCAAAATTGATTGAGAAGAACTCTTGCAATGCATCGTTAGCGCTATGAGTGTCAACAAAAAACAAAGAGCACAAACAATACCATCCAAAAATCACGCTAAATACAAACAAGTAACACCGTTTCCCCGGCAACGGCGCCAAAATTTGGTGGAGCGCGGATGTGTCGTTGTGCACCGCACCCGGCCAAAGATAAAATTTCTCCTACTCTCTTTTACACTAAGGAAGTATAATGGAAGTAGGGGTCCTATCCACAGGGAAACAGGGACGAGTTTAATATTCAGCGTGATCCAAAACCTAGATTAAGCTAAGGGCCGAGAAACCAAATAATAAAGGGGGGTTTCAAGTAGATTATAACTAAACTACAACTAACTAGCTTATAAACAAGATGAGAAATCAATATGGGAAGATCTTGAATCCGATTAACATCCACTTCAATTCATTATCGATCCTTGAACCTCAACTCTAATTATTTCCATGATTATCTATTGCTGAGAATTAATCTCGCATTCTCCTTATTCTTAGTTGAATAGCACGATCAGCGTGACTATAAAACCCTAACTAAAGGATAACCTAATCCGATCGCGTCTAAGTTCAATCCAATAGCAGCAATAAACACAAGAGAACCAACGGACCGCTAACGTCATACAAGCGATAAACATTCAACAGCTTAATTCAATTTCCCCAAGAAATAACCAAGACGATCTCGCATCTAAGTTACTCCCTAGTTTGCTACCAATTGATAAAAGAATAAAACAATCCGATTCTATTCTTAAATCTAGCATTAGATTAATTACACAATCAAACTAGTAACGTTCCTAGCATAATCATGCAAAAATCATAGAAAACAAGCATAGAAATTAAACCATAATCAAAGAAACTAAATAGAGAGGAAAGATCTCACAATAATGCTTGAAGCTCCATATTAATCTCGTTCAAGAACGGTTCAAGCTACAATCGGCATAGCATAAGCCAATCCCATAATAGAAATCTACAAAAAATAAACTAGAAAATAAAAACTAAAAAGAGAAGACAACAAGAGAGGAGTGGAGTTTTGGACACTCCCTCTCCTTGTGGCTGCTGCCCCCTAGGTCCAAAAATAGAGTTTAGTATTTATACTAAAGCTCAGAAATCAGCCGACAATTAGACCGACCTAGGGGTCGCGAGGTGCGAAGTAGGTCGCACCGTGCGAAGAGTTGCTGCCTCCAACACGAGCTGAAGAGCTGGGGCAGGCCAAGAGGTCGCACCGTGCGAAGAACCTCGCGAGGTGCGAGCAGGCAGGTCGCGAGGTGCGACCTAGCTCGCGAGGTGCGAGTTGCTTCGGCCCTGCTTGCTGCGAGCATGCGCGAGAGCTGGGCATCCTGCCTGCTGGGCGATGATGCGGCTGGGCCTTGCGGTGCTGTTTGGGCGAGGCTGCTGGGCGATGAGCGATGCCTTCTTGGGCGCCTTGCTTCGAGCGCCGGGCGTGCGGTGTTGAGCGTGCACGCGAGAGCTGAGCTATGATGCCGAGCTTGCGGTGCACGAGAGCTTGGTGAGGAGCACGCACGAGAGCTTGGTTGTGAGCGCGCACGAGAGCTTGGTTGGTGAGACGATGTTGTGCTTACGATGCAGCTTGATACTTTGCTTGGCTCAAATGCATTTCACCTTGAAAGCTCGGAACATAAGACGTTAACACCAATTATCTCGCAAAACTCCGAACTTCCGCTAAGGGTTAAATAAAACACGAACGTTAACAATTACAATCAAACCCTTAGCAAAGTGCACCCAAAGTTACGTAAATACTACGTGTAACTTGAGCGTATCAGGAGGCTTGTAATATCCTTTATCCTTTTTAATCTAATCAAGAAATTAAATAAAGATTCGTTTATTTACTCTTTTACTTATACCTTTAGTTGTTATAATTAAATAAATTCTAACTAACTATAAGTGGTTAAGAGTTGTCGTTATACAATGTTTAGGTCCTTGCCCATAGTATCATTGTCCTTGAAAAAAGTTATAAAAGTTTATATTTAAGAATTATATTACTTATATGGCTCTTTACTAAAGTGATGTATTATTAAACCATCATTCAAGCAAGGTTATTAATATTTCGTCAATTATTTCATTATTATTATAACGACTCTAGAAGAGATGGGTAATGAATATTAGTAAAGTATAGTCAATACTCAATACTGTCGAGTAACATAAGTTATAACTTATACTCAAATTTATATTATACTATATTTTCCTTACTTATATAGGGGTAGATTAATAAATCTTAGCAACTTATATCACATAAGTTAAGTGAGTTCATTAAACATTAGCTTAACAAATAACAAATATTTAATTAATCATTAACCCAACACTAACAATAAATATAACTAAAACTTATAAGCCCTATATGAAAAGTTGACAATAACCAAATTAAGGCTATGACTCATTTTTTTTTTAATTAAGCTCAATAGTTGCCAAGTAGGAAAATAGTCCAATGATTAGTTATAATAGAATTTAATTAAGCCCAAAAGAAAGGTATGTATAACATACCTGCTAGTCTGCTACTGAAATTAAACAAGGAATAGAGGAGATGGACGTGCGAGAATAGGACAGCCGTAGGCAAGTCGACGGCGCGACAGGGCGACGGGATGGGCGGCGGTGCGGTGGTGCAGCGACACCGTGCGCAGCGAGGAGAGGAGAGGGTGGCACGCAGGGGTGCGTGCTGATGAACGAAGGGTGGTGCAGTAGTGGGGCGAGGGTAGCAGCAGGTGTGGTGGCGTGGTGCATTGGATTTCAGAGGTGGTGGTGGTGTGATGTTTGAAGGTGGGTAACAATGGCTATTTATAGTCATTGATGAACTTCTAGAAAGCTTGAGAAATCATTGCTTTTTACTTTAATGGAATTGAAGATAACAATGAGGTTGTAGAGAATTTGAGTGAGAATTGTTTCCTTGGTGTGATAGTGGCAGTATCTTTGAGGTTTGAAGATGAGAAAGTTTCACCTTTAGTTGCCATGTAAGAGAAAGAAGGTGGTGGAAGAAGAAGGAAGAAGAGTGGAGGGAAACAAAAAGTCAAATTCATGTTCATCTTTGCAACTACATTCATTCTTTTCTTTTTCTTTTCCTATTATTATTATTATTATTAAAAATAATTACACACTTTAGATGTTCATACTTTGTGTAATAGTATTAGTTTATCTAATTTAATAGTTTATGTGTTGCTCAACTATAAACAAATAAAATAAATTTAGCCTCTTATTCAAGTTTATAAGTTAAGTAGGATTAAGTTTTTGGGACATTACATCCTCACCCCCTTAGAAAAAGTTTCGTCCTCGAAACATGAAAATATAGTCAGGTGCATAATGTAGCGTCATGCATTTCATTCATAAAAATTTCAGAATCACGTATTCGTATATACATAGCATCACATATTATTTTCGGTGTTCAACTAAACCTTCATTCAGTCAAAAAAAAAAACATTACATGTTTGGACGAACTTATATATTGAGATCTAAAGCAAACCTATGAACATATGATTTTCATATCGAAATCTTAATGTCTGAAAAGTCAACCAAAAGTCTCACTTTGTTGACGAATATACTACTTCCTATGAATGATTTAGTAATATTTCATTTGAACCTCCAACATGTACATCTATGATTCAATCCCGAATAAGTTTATCCATCATTGGAGTAAAAGGTTAGGTTCTCCTACTATCTTCATCATTAGTTTCTTTCTCTCTAATTCTCATCATTCACATAATCTCGAAACAACATTACATTCCATTATATATTTCGAATCCTCATGACTTCAAATATCCAAAAACATAATATCATACTTGGTCCACCAGTTTACTAGAAAGCCTAAACCCAAATTCATTAAGCTAACTTGCCTTTAATATATCAATCTACTCCTCTCTCATAACCTTTTGAAGAGTTTAATCGTGCTTTGCATATAGCTTATTCATTCTCCTTCTATAATATGATCGTCATTGGACATTTATGAGCATCACATTTTGTTCCTATCTCTAAAATGACAGTATCATCTGATAAGGTATTCACCAAAACTGGTAAATTCATTGTTTCATTATTTATCCATCCTCAATTTCAGTCGTCACATTAAACCAATATTATCATCATAGCCCCAAAGTTAAAACATTGACCTTCCCAATCAATCATAACGTATTCGTAACCAAGTTTCTTAGATCGTTAACATCAAGCGCTCAAGCTCTTAATTGCTCATGATTCTATCAACCTACATAGTGGTTTAAATTACTCTTCATCACGACTTCGATTTCCTCAACATTTCCTCAAGATTCTATAAACATTTCCCCCTTTTTTTATGGGAATTCTATCACTTGAATTCATCTATTATACATTTCTAAATTATATCAATGACCATACTAATACGACATTCATCTAATAAATTCTCAAACAGAAAAGTTTCTTGCCTGAAGTCTTTCAAAGAAGGTCAAGCACGTAGTTCTCCAAATTCAGTTTTCTATTGACGACCATATGCTTACTTCCTAATCACACTCCATGTAGCTCTTATATCTCCAAGTAGCACACTCCTATTCCTTCAAGATATATATATTTGTCTAACTTCTTCAATCAATGCTTCACATTACCTAAAAGCCATAACACCAACCATAACATCCAATATACATTATGACGTACTTCAGCTTTTCAAAAACTCAAATCCTTAAGACTGAAGTAATATCAAGTACTCTCTAACTCCTCACGTAGAAATCATAATTCCTTATAAATTTTCGAATCTCAAAATCGGCATATAAAATTCAATCCCAAAATAAGTATCACGTCATTAAATAATTGGATAATCTCCACCATACCATTAACTTTAGATATTCAGAATTCCTTAACCCCCTTTTCTTTATACCACCCAATAATATATTCTTAATCATCATGAAATCTCTCAACATTCTTTACATTATTTCCTTAACAATTTTTGTGTCTTACCTCGAACATCAAATATAACCACTCATACCTCAAAAGATCATTCACAAATTATTCGTCCCTATTACTCAAATAACCATCAGTTTATCCTCGAGCCATTCAACATCGAACTTTTCACATAATTCATACCAAGTAAGAATCTCGAAATTTTCTATTCAGCATCTTATTTCTAAGATTCTACTAACCCAAAACTTAAGATTACCAATCACTAAATATTATCCTTAAAAGATCATAAGGTTGAATTCTTATTTCTTAGCTTCTAATAACCCAAATAATCCTCAACTTTCTCAATGTCTAAATATCCAAAGGATCATACCTAGGCGGTGCAAAGTCTAAGACTCCACACTTCCGGCTAGGTTTCGCCCGATACCACTCTGTAACGCCCCGAAAATACATAACCTTAATCATCAGCGGAATCATAGCTTAAGCCTGTTGGTTAGGGCCCACTTATAATATAATAGTCTAAAATGATAATTCATATATACATTTGCTCATCATAAAACAATACTTGTTCGTCTATCATACAAAATATTCTAAACCTCATAGAATCATACATAGTCTCCTCAACACATCTCATTATAATAGCCATACTGTAACTGTTCTTCAATACCTAAAACATAAAACAAAACGTCATGAGCCGAGGTTCAGTAACATACTACCCTAACATCGTAAAAGCATTTCAACTTATTTTAGTTGCAAACAGGGAGAAGAGAAATAGTAAAACCATTTCGTAAACATAGCCATTAAATCATAATCATAAAACATTATCATCACTCTTTGTCATGTTCATCATCATATATCTTTTACTTTGGTAACTTGGCTAGTACAACAGAAGGGACGTCTCCCCAAAAATATACAGAAAGGCGGCCACAACATAGGTGACACTTTCGGTGCCCACATTTTTAACAGAAGGGCGGTCACAACAAAGGTGACACTTGCGGTGCCCACAGAAAGGCGGTCACAACAAAGGTGACTTTTGCGGTGCCCACGGGATACTGCCAAGAACCATCTTTCACTTAACTTTATCATGTTTCGTTTCTTTTACGTATCATAATTACATTACATCATCGTAATCGTAATCATAAAACGTAATTGTAATCATTAAACATAATCATAATCATATTTTCATAACATTAAAATCGTCATACTTCATAGCATCAAATCATTTAATAAACATCATTTACATAGCAAACATTTCATATCCCGCACACCATAAATAACATAGCATAAACATCGTATAAAGCATCATAAAACATAGTTGGAAGGGGAGTGCGGGTGCTAGCAGTAGACGTTATCTCAATCCTGCTTACCAACTTTGATAGCCGGGGGAGGCTTGTAATATCCTTTATCCTTTTTAATCTAATCAAGAAATTAAATAAAGATTCGTTTATTTACTCTTTTACTTATTCCTTTAGTTGTTATAATTAAATAAATTCTAACTAACTATAAGTGGTTAAGAGTTGTCGTTATACAATGTTTAGGTCCTTGCCCATAGTATCATTGTCCTTGAAAAAAGTTATAAAAGTTTATATTTAAGAATTATATTACTTATATGGCTCTTTACTAAAGTGATGTATTATTAAACCATCATTCAAGCAAGGTTATTAATATTTCGTCAATTATTTCATTATTATTATAACGACTCTAGAAGAGATGGGTAATGAATATTAGTAAATTATAGTCAATACTCAATACTGTTGAGTAACATAAGTTATAACTTATACTCAAATTTATATTATACTATATTTTCCTTACTTATATAGGGGTAGATTAGTAAATCTTAGCAACTTATATCACATAAGTTAAGTGAGTTCATTAAATATTAGCTTAATAAATAACAAATATTTAATTAATCATTAACCCAACATTAACAATAAATATAATTAAAACTTATAAGCCCTATATGACAAGTTGACAATAACCAAATTAAGGCTATGACTCAATTTTTTTTTTAATTAAGCCCAATAGTTGCCAAGTAGGAAAATAGTCCAATGATTAGTTATAATAGAATTTAATTAAGCCCAAAAGAAAGGTATGTATAACATACCTGCTAGTCTGCTACTGAAATTAAACAAGGAATAAAGGAGATGGACGTGCGAGAATAGGACAGCCGAAGGCAAGTCGGCGGCACGACAGGGCGACGGGATGGGCGGCGGTGCGGTGGTGCAACGACACCGTGCGCAGCGAGGAGAGGAAAGGGTGGCACGCAGGGGTGCGTGCTGGTGAACGAAGGGTGGTGCAGTAGTGGGGCGAGGGTAGCAGCAGGTGTGGTGGCGTGGTGCGTTGGATTTCAGAGGTGGTGGTGGTGTGATGTTTGAAGGTGGGTAACAATGGCTATTTATAGCCATTGATGAACTTCTAGAAAGCTTGAGAAATCATTGCTTTTTACTTTAATGGAATTGAAGATAACAATGAGGTTGTAGAGAATTTGAGTGAGAATTGTTTCCTTGGTGTGATAGTGGCAGTATCTTAGAGGTTTGAAGATGAGAAAGTTTCACCTTTAGTTGCCATGTAAGTGAAAGGAGGAGGTGGAAGAAGGAAGAAGAGTGGAGGGAAACAAAAAGTCAAATTCATGTTCATCTTTGCAACTACATTCCTTCTTTTCTTTTTCTTTTCCTATTATTATTATTATTATTATTAAAAATAATTACACACTTTAGATGTTCATACTTTGTGTAATAGTATTAGTTTATCTAATTTAATAGTTTATGTGTTGCTCAACTATAAAAAAATAAAATAAATTTAGCCTCTTATTCAAGTTTATAAGTTAAGCAGGATTAAATTTTTGGGACATTACAAAAATGGGAGAGGAGCAAGACGCGTAGTGCTATGTGGTCATGCTACCAACAGAGTTCAAGAAATCAGAAGACAGACCAATACTACATCATGGGCTAATGAAGTTGATAAGGAAGAAAGGGCAGGTAATTTTAAAATTACTTCTTCTCGAAGCTTGTCATCTTATTTGAATGCACCTCATAAGAAAGTGCCTAACAAAACATCTCCAAATGCTAACCTAGAGAAGTTAATCATAGATAAAATCTTTAGGTCAGTTGATGTCAATAATAAGCACACTAAAGCCTTATTCCTAAATGTTGACTTTGAGGGAGTCCGATTAGGCAAAGAATTGGTAGACACAGGAGCTACTGTTAATATTATGCCATTCTCTGTATTTAGAAAACTAGGGAAAACAAGAAAAGATTTGCATAACATACAAATCAACATAACTGGTTTTTTCTGGTTTATCTGAAAAAGTGGAAGGAATGGCTATCTTAAAGATAAGAGTAGGAACTAAAACTACTTATACCGGTTTCTTCATAGTCGAAAATGGTACTCACTATAATGCCATACTAGGAAGAGATTGGTTACATCATAATTTTGCTATTCCATCATCACTCCATCAAATTTTAATTTTGTGGAATGGTGATACTTATGAGATGGTTCAAGCAGATGAGGAAGTTTGTCTAATTACATCTCCTGATTCTGTCTTTGTTATGAACTCTCTAAAGTCGGCTTCCTACCATCAAAATTGAGGTTGCTCTACAACTTGAGTCACAAACTCACCAAGAAGTAGAAAACTCGGGTGCAATTCTCATTGAAGAAGTTAATGACGCCCCCGGAAGTCAAGACATTCAATCAAAATGTGAATATATTCAACAGGCGCCGACTATGATCAACCCTTTCGCTCTCATTAGTTTGTAGAGTTTAGGATGTATTTTCCTTATAAAAGTTTATTATGATTATAAACCAGAAGAATGTTGTAATGGGTTTACCCCTATTGTTGATCAAGTAATGAAAGATTTAGTTTTTAGAAAATACCTGCATGATTTTCTTATAAATTCTAACGCATGTTGCTCTACTTTACACGAAACTGAATCCTAAGAAGAGGAGGATAAGAAAGTATGGGCTTAAAGTGAGGATATTAAACAACAGGTTCATGATCCACTAGAGGAAATAAATTTAGGGGATAATGAAAATCCACGAGTTACTTACATAAGTAAGCTCCTCACTAACCAAGAAAAACAGGAAATCATAAAAATTCTAAAAGAATTTAAGGACTGTTTTACTTGGGAATATCACGAAATGCCTGGAATTGATAGGAAAATAATAGAGCATAAATTACCTATCAAAGAAGGATTCAAGCCTGTGGCACAAAGTCCTAAAAGACTGGCGCCTGAACTAACATAGCCTATACAAGAGGAAATAAACAAACTCCTCAAGGCAGAGTTCATAAGGCCTTGCCAATATGCTGACTAGATTTCCAATATAGTTCCAATAGTTAAGAAAAATGGCAAAATACGAATCTGCATTGATTTTAGGGACTTAAACAAAGCTACCCCCAAAGATCAATACCCTATGCCAGTGGATGATCTCCTAATAGATGCAGCATCAAGATATGAATACATATCTTCCATGGATGGGTATGCAGGGTATCACCAATTAAGGATTGCACATGAAGACTGTAATATAACGGCCATCAGATGTCCAAAATTATTTGGCTTGTTTGAATATGTAGCCATGTCATTTGGATTGAAAAATGCTGGAGCCACATACCAACGAGCAATGGATACTATCTTTAAGGACATGATTGGTAAAATCATGGAGGTTTATGTGGATGACATCCTGGTAAAATCAAATGATTTCTTAAAACATAAAGAACATTTGATTAAGTCATTCACTAGAATGAGAGAGTATCACCTAAAAATGAATCCACTCAAATGTGCATTCGGAGTTAAAGCTATTAACTTTTTGGGATTCCTCATTCGTAAAAATAGAATGGAAATTGACCAAAACAAGGCAAAAGCAGTGTTGGCCGCTAAGCCACCCTCTAATAAGAAGGAACTGCAAAAATTCCTTGGGCAGGTTAATTATGTTAGAAGATTCATGGCCAACTTAGCAGGAAAAACTTAAAAGTTTTCACCTTTGCTAAGATTAAAACATGAATCAGAGTTTAAATGGAACGAGGAGCATTAAATGGCTTTTGATCAAATCAAACAAGATTTGGCAAGCCCTCCCGTATTGATACCTCCAAGACAGATTGGGAAGCAATTAAGGTTGTACCTATCTGCTTGTGAAGATTCCATTAGTAGTCTCCTTACTCAAGAAAATGAGAAGGGACATGAGCAGGCTATATTCTATTTAAGTAGGATCCTGCATGACACTAAGAAAAGGTATACTATGGCGGAAAAATGGTGTTTGTGCTTGTATGATGCATCCATCAAGCTTATACATTATTTCATGGCCTTTACAGTGGAAGTAATATCTCCAACAGATGTCGTAAAGTATATGATATCTCAACCTTTTCTAAAAGGAAGGCTAAGTAAATGGAGTGTACATTTACTTCAGTTCGACCTAATATATGTGCCACAAAAGGTAGTAAAAGGTCAAGCTTTAGCTGACTTCTTGGCAACTCATCCATGTTCTGACTCAGGAATTATTTATGAAGATCTCCTTCCATGGGTTTTGTTCTTTGATGGATCCAAGATTCAGAGAAACGGCAGAGCCGGAATATATATATTATCTCCTGATGGGATTCCAACTAAACTAGCAAAGTAGCCCCGAAGGGTCCATGCACCAACAATAGAGCTGAATATGAAGCTTTATTAATTGGACTTGACATGTTGCTAGAATTGGGATCTAAGAAAGCAAAGATATATGGAGATTCTCAATTAGTCATTTATCAAATAAATGAGGAATTTAAATGTATATCGCTAGTATCTCAGGAATATGGTAAGAAAGTACAAAAGTTGTCTAAACAATTTAAGGAAATCACCTTCATACACATTCCTAGAGAAGAAAACAAGGTAGCGGACCAGCTATCCCAAATAGCTTCTGCTAGAGAGGAGATACCTTCACAAAATGAAGATATCATTCTCCAAGAGAAAGTCCTAGTACCTCTCATTGAACTCGATCAAAAAAGATCAGAGGATATATTGGAAATTTATAGAATTTCAATATTAAGGGAGGAGATGGACTAGAGAAACGAAATTATTCATTATCTCCAGGATCCAACTGGGACAAAAGTGCCAAATAGAGTGAAAATGGGAGCAACTAAGTTTTGCATGCAATTCGGTAAAATTACATAGAAAGGATCCTGAAGGATTACTTTTGAAATGTGTAGATGCTGGAGAGGCTTTGACCCTCATGGCAGAAATTCACCAAGGGTTATGTGGTGCTCATCAAAACGGTCTAAAAATGAGATGGCTGTTGCACGAACATGGCTTCTATTGGCCTACAATGAGAAAGGATTGTATAGACTATGCTAAAGGTTGCAAAAGATGTCAAAAGTTTGGGCCTATGAGCAGGGCACCAGCTTAAGAACTTAAGGACATTATTAAACCTTGGCCTTTCAGAGGATGGGCAGTAGATGCCATAGGAGAAATCAATCCTGCATCCTCTACAAAGCATTCATACATCCTAGTGGTAACTGATTACTTCACCAAATGGGTGGAGGCTCGGGCTTTCAACGAGCTCAATACTCAAGGTTGTCATAAATTTTTTGGAAGAAAAAATCTTTACAAGGTTTGGGATTCCAGAAACTATAACCTTTGATCAAGCCACAGTTTTTAGAATTCCTGATCTACTGGAATATCTTAACCAGTTTGGGGTTACTAAATTGCATTCAACGCCTTACTATGCTCAAGCAAACGGTCAACCTAAAGCTACCAATAAGATCATAGTCAAGGGGATCTCAAAACTCATAGATAATAACCCAAGAAAATGGGATGAGTTGTTGCTATACGCCCTATGGGCATACATGACCTCTAAAAGTGAAGCAACAGGGGTTACGCCTTTTAACTTAGTTTATGGGCATACTCCAGTGATCCCACCTGAAGTGAATGTAAGATCATCAAGGGTAGCCCAACAAATGGTATTATCGAGGAGATGACTATTAACAAAGCGATGAATATTGAAATTATGGATGCTCTAGAAGCTAAGGAAGAAGCCCTAGCCTAAATGAGAATCCGTAAAGAAAAGTTGCTGTGGCCTACAATAAAAAAGTAGTGCCCAAAGAATTCCGAGGAGAATGATAAGGTGTGGAAAATGTTCCTGCCAGAAGGAGCTTATAAAGATCCACAGTTAGGGAAATGGTCACCTAAGTGGCAAGGCCCTTTCATCATTCATAAGAAAATGTCAGGAAATGCATATCTATTAAAGGATATAGATGGCAACATAAAAGATAGAGCCTTGAATGGCAAATTTCTAAAGAAATATCACCCATCTATATGGGAACAACATGATCCCGTGTTTCAATTAAACATGCGTAATTGTTTCAAACAAAGAAGGAATCATTAAAATTACAACATTAATAATAATGTTACTAGACATTCCAACATTGTCTACAAAGCCTAAACTAAGGTGTTTTATGACAGACCAAGCATTACAGAAGTTTTTCCTTTTGGAGAATCAAGCTTTGTTGTAACGCCATATCTTTGAACATCTCTTGCCTCAAATGAGCAAGGTTTGCTCGCCCTTGGTATCATTTTTTCTCTTCAATTACAATGGAGCTTTGGAGGGAAGACTTTTCATGAACGATATTAACCTCCTCTTTATTTATCTCAGCTAGGCGATTTTGTAAAAATTGTCTCTCCTCGTAAAGAAGTTTCGGTTTCGATCACAAGAACTCAAGGAATCTTGGATCTCGCTTATCGAAATTTTGAAGGATTTAGCCCGGACTTCCAAAGAAGTCTCCTCTTCCCGAAGTTTCGAGCCGAGAATTTTGGAGGTTGGACTGTTGATTCAAAGAAGATATTGTTGAAGAACAAGAGTTTCCTTAACATAATCAAGACAAGGCATCCAGTATTCAAAGCCTTGAGAAATCAGGGATTCCAAAATTTGCTTAAGAGCCTGTGCAGAAGCCTGATTATAAGGGTTGTTGGTTAAGGTTTAGCAGAGATCCCAGATTTTATCTTCTTATTTTATGTGTGCCGATGACTCATCACTGGAATGATCACTGTTGGTCAAAGTGGGTTGATCACTTACAGAGTTGATCCCTTACAATAATAGCCGTCGCAGACTAATTTCCTTCCTTCCATCGGACTCTTTTCATCACACTTCGCTCCATGAATGCTTCCTTCGCATCATAAAGAAGAGAAGCCAAGTTAGCAAGAGAGTGAAGTATGGTATTATGAGGACTTGGACTCATATAGAGGAAATCTAAAATGAATTCATGAGGAAAGAGAGGCAGACCAGTCCCTGAAGTAGATGCTGAAGTTGATGAAGAGCATTTGCAAACAGAGGTAATTACAAGGTCAGTACTGCTCCGCAAAGGTGTAACCTCTAAAGGGACAGTAGTCTTTGGAACTTCATCCTTAGCAATAGAAGGAATTGCTATGACAATATTCAAAGGACTTGGTTCCAAGGGATTTTCGTCAAGATGATGAAATAATTCCTCTTTAGGAGATTCCACATAAAAATGCTCAGTTTCTTCTAACTGGGGGGCAGTACACCCTTCCAAAGCAAGGGTAGCCACATTTTCCAACTGGGGGGCAGCACCACTTGAGATGGGATGATTGATGACAAATTTATCAATAGAGCCACCCTTTGAAACTAACTCTGGAGCAGCTACATGAGAAGTGTCTCCTGGAGCATTGTTGATAGAGCCAAGAGGTGATGAGTTCTTAAAAGAAAGGTCACTAATAATCTTATGCTCATTATCATCAGCACCAGAGGAACCAGGAACAAATTAATCAATATGCTAGAAAAGTGAAACTTCTCATAAAAGGAGTAAAAGTCAGATTCTTACTTGCTTTAACTCATGGTTTCCTTTTGAAAATCTGAGATATGATTTTATCATCATCTTCATCAGAGGAGATGGTATATTGTGGTATTTCTGAACCAACCTCTAACTTAGGACGTTTCCTGTAGGAATGTCTTAAAGGCCTGGAGGCAGATTTACAGCCATTATCTCTCTTCTTAGAAGCCTTCTTAAAAGGCTCAGGTTGCTCCAATAACCCTTCGGGTTGGGTGTCCTTGGAAGCAGAGAGACAATTATAATCTCTTTTCCTTGTAGCTCTTTTGAAAGGGTCAATCTCCTCCGATCCAGTGGTCCCATGGATTGAATGTCATCCACAGACTAAACATCTCCATAGGAGATCCCTTGTTCATAAGCAGCATCATCTTCATCCTCTGAAGAGGTATGCGGAGGAACCCTTTTGTCTATGGTATTCCAATAGAGCTTGTCATATCTAGACTCCGTTGTCATACCATCAGGCACCCTTAACTTCTTCTTGCCAACTTTTCTAAAAAGTCAGAAGTAGAGCATAAAGAAGGTTTAGTAATATTTACTCCTACAAAAAGTTATAAAATAACTAAGGAAGGAAAATTACTTACAGCCTAAAAAGAGCTGATCCTCAAAGTTCGCCAAAGCATCAGAACACATTGAGTCATTTGGGAAAACATGATCTCACCACAGATGGAAGCCTCTAACAGCTTTAGTGATCCATTTCCAAGGAGATATGGACATGGAAGTAAGGCCAAGAGTTCTGCTCTGAAGGGCTCTACCTTCATCAAAACGACCCCTTGAAGCCCAAGGATCATTACGGGTCAAGAAGTAAGGAATAGCTAGTGTTTGGACCAATCCAAATTACCTAGCTACCAGCTGTGGATTATAAGCCTTAAAGCCAAAATATTCAGGCTGGGCAGCTATTAAATCCCTAGACCAAAGAACACTACCCCAAAAGTTTCCACTCCCTAGGGAACCAGAGTGGATGTTCAGGGATTTTAGCCAAGAAGGCATTGTTTGATGGCGCAAGTTTCGTCTGCAATAGAAACATCCATCTTATCCGGAAAAATATTCCAGACACCAGGATTGAACTTAGAAACCAAGAAGTTTGAAAAGATTAAACTTGGATGCCAAACTTCGTCTGGAGATATAAGATTGAAGCTGACTTCACCATAACAGCTACAATCATCAAGACTTGAGAGGAACAAAAGGGGATCAAAAGAAAGATTTTCCTCCTCTGAACTCTTAGATGCTTTAAAAGTAGAAAAGGGCTTGATAACAATTAGGCAGGGTAGATTCATATGACCCCAACAAGTCAAGAGCCAAAGGGGTACAAATCCCTTGTCAGTAGAGAATATGGGAGATTCAAAGGTATGAATTCCAAAACCTTTGAAAGATGCTCTACTCCTGAAAAGACATCTATAAAGTTGTCCTAATAGAGCAGGAGCCAAAGCTACTTCTTCAGAAGTAGAGGAGATGTTAATAGCTAAAGATAGCCATAATGTTACTACTCCTCCAGCTCTAAACATCATCAATTTGGAGAAAGCAAAGGTGAGAAAAAGTACTTTCTCTTGAGGAGTAACTTCCTCATTAGTATTCTTATTGAGGAAGAAATCAACAAATTTCTGAAAGTCACACTTGCTAGCACTAGCAGAAGGACAAGCAATCTGGAGAAAAGTTGATAAGCATTGACTGTACAGTTGATTGTGTTCTTTAACATGGTGAAAGATAGGAAGTTCAATTCCATATTTACCTGTTGGAGAAGTCCCAGGAATAAAGGCAATATCAGCTAATATCACAGTTATTGGTCCCCATCGGAACAAGAAGCAGTTGATGGTAGGGTCCCAGTATACCAATAAGGCAGTACATATAGCTCCGTCAAAAGGCATGGCTTCATAAGAAGCTAGTCTTAAGAAGGGCAATATTTTATTTTTGGACCATTTGTCATGAAAAGGTTTCATTCGCAAAAACCATGCTCTTGCATCCACTCCTGAGATCCAACCTTTAAAAAGTTTGCTGGTCAAAGGCCAACGCAGATGTTGAAGGGATTTTGGGGCAAATGGAAGCATTCTAGGCTTATTATCTTCTAGGATAATATGGTCCAAGAATGGGTAGCACTGTTGCTCTAAGACAAGTTGGCGCTTTGGTTTTTGAATCTTGAAAGGAAAACAAGGACCAATAGTGGCAATTCTCTCCTCCAAAGGAGTATTAGGGTCGAGCTTTTGTTCACATACCCGTAACACTTGAGACTTATAAGTTCCAAGGTTCACTCTAATGGCGTTGCATAATTGACGGGCTGCCTCAGATTGCATGGCATCACGTTTCTTGGCAAGTGCTTCACGAATTTCATCCTCGCGAATTCTTTTATTAGACATGGTGAATTGAAATTTGAATTGAAATTTGATGATGATTGTGAATTTTTAAGAAAGAGAATTAAATTTGGCTGAAACTCTCTGATCTTACTAAAATCCATGAAAAGGGTATTAATGGAGAAGATAACTAAAATTGAACAGTAAAAGAGAACACGTGCACAATACGTGATACGTTTTATTTTGGATGATGTGTAATTGGGTCAAGTTAAAGCCTAGTTTTAACAAATTAAAACATAAGGTCCTGGAGTCATCTAAAAGCCCATTTTCAAAGGGCACGTGATTTAAAGGCCCATTTCTGAAGAACAGTTACTCTAAAGCCCATTTCCAAAGGGCGTAACTTTCCGTTTTTCAAGAGACGGTAAATCTCTTTATAAAAAGGGGTAAGTGTAAGGAAATCTTCACACTACTCATCTCTTGAAAGCATCATCTCCAAAAAAACCCTTTCCTCTCCTAACCTTCCCAAAAAACTTCCTTCACTAAACACGGATGTGCCTCAGCCATCTACAAAGTCCTGTATCACAGGGACTCATGAGGTCAACCCCCAAGAGGTTGACCAACCTTTCGTTCCTCCTCCAGAAATACTGGAAGAAAGAGAAGACGAAGAGGAGGAAGAAGAGGAAGAAGAATAAGATGAGGAGGGCCATCATCAGACAAATTTGATGATGATGAAGAGGATGAGGATGAAGATGATGACGAACCCGCCGCCAACCGGATGAGGGTCGACGAGGAAGATCTCCTCGAAGAACCCTTCGCCAGAGAAGAACGCTTCTTCTATCCTATTGGTGATGACTCCAGCGACGCCGTTGCTGGAGATGATGAGGAGGATGAAGACACCGATGGCGACAAGCCACGGTCTCCAAGGGATTAGACATAGGCCTAGAGTTTAGAATTCTAAAATTCTAAACGAATTTTGTAAATTTTTATCCTGAGATAAAAAAATTTAATCTAGGTTGTAATTTCCCTTTTTAATTAATATAATTTCTCAACTCAGTCCAAGTTTCTTTTAACTTATGTATGGTTTGCATTGTTTATTTTGCCCAATCAAAATTGTGCTAATTAAATTATATTGTGTTATTCAAAAATAACTGTCAAATCAAATAATGCAAAATTCACAGTTAAAATTAAATAAAAGAAAGAAATAAAGTGACTCTTGGGATACTAGTCCGGGAAATGACTTGTTGGTAAGAAGTTACTTCAAAAAGTAATAATTACCATCTAACTCCACACGTCACCAATGGCCAATCCCTAGCAGTGACATGACATATTAAGGAGTTAATGGGCAAGCCCATTCCTATCCACTAAGGCCATGATTTAAAAGTTATAAAGATCAGTTATAAAAATAACTGGAAGAAATTAAGATCAGTTATTAAAATATAACGTGATACAAATATCTAAACAGATAATACCAATCGCCCCATTAACCCCTAACACATAGGGACAACGGTTATAGTTATCATATTATAAATATGTTGCCTTAACCTTGAGCATTTTTCACTCATAATATTTTTACTCTACCATCAACAAATCCAAAAACATATGTGAGTATGGCTAACCAACAGGTTGTTCCTCTACCATTTCCCGGTGAATGTTGGAGACACCGGTTCAATAAGAACATCACACAAGAGGATAGGTAAGAGTTTAGAGAAGAGGCGATGAAAAAATGGGAACTCAAAATCATAAAACTCTTCGAAAAAGACCCAAAGGTCCAATCTGGAGATTCCGAGGAGCAAAAGCCTAGTGTGCAACCAGAATGGGGAGGGATATTGACTTCCTAGCATTGAATCTATGGCCGAAAATGGAAAAGGGAGATTTATTAAAACTCCTAAGCATTTGCAAGGCATGGGGAAAAAGCATTGCAAAACAACATTTTCTGCCTGAACTCACACTAAAGTATCACAGGTCCATAGTCTGTGAAAGCAGTTTGGGCGTGTTCACTAGAAAGTATAGGGTAGTCCAAATGGATGAAAATACGAGTTTCAAAAAACTCATACAATACAAGTGTACATGTCTCTTATGACAAGAGTACTTGTCAGGAAGAGGCATCCCTATGCTATTGAATGAGGATTACTCCAATGATGATGATCCTGATGTTGATGAGCATGAGGAGTCACAAATCACCATCAGTTTCGCTCATCTCCGCTCTTGATCGATCAAGTGGCATAGCGGATAATTAGTAATCCTAGTCATCGTATGCAGTTTAAATTTTCTTTAATAAACTATGTACTTAGTATTAATATTATGGATAACTATTTTTTCATGATTTACTTCATTTATGGAATAAATCTTATTTTTGTACAATATGCCTCCATATCAAGTACCAATTGCAGACTTAGTTGTTATTCATAAAATGAATAATGAATCTAAGGAAGTAAGTATAGGCCCAAATGCCTAAAAAAGTGACATATTAATTTTAAGACTTATCAACAAATTGATAATCTTAAAATAATAATAGTCAATTAAAAATCCATAAACTTCTCGAAAAATGAGGTCAAAGTACTCAATTACTCACTGACCCTAGAAGTTATTATGAAAATAGCCGTTAAATAAAATGACTTGGTTATTTAAAGGGATTTGGCCATAGCATCCCACCATGACAATTTCATTTCAAAAAATTAAAATGGATTACGAAAAATATGCAAACTTGGCAGCCGAGTTTGATGATGATTGTTTCAATCATCGCTTCGCCCTCAACATCATAAAGGAAGAAAAAGAAGCCTTCATCACAAATGAGAGGGCTAGATGGGCGGAAGCAAATGACGCGCATCTTTGGCGATGCACTGTAATGGGGCCGAAGGCCCCGGGGCCGGTGGAGTCAAGCGCTACAAAAATCGGTACAGAGATATCGATATCTTATCCACCCACATATGGCCCAAATTAGATGGGAATCACAAGACAAGTCGCTAATGTTTGTAAGAAGTGGGGCAAAGAAGTTTCCACTATCTTAAACTTTCCAAGGCCTCAAAGGTCGAATGGGTCTACGCCAAGAGTTTAACTCTTTCCCCGCACTCGGACCTCCTCAAAGTGGTGAGGGCAAAAAAGGGCCAAGACAAAAATCAAGGGAGGATAGTACTTTTTAAGTGCGTCTGCCAACTATGGGAGTTATTAGCCCAAGAATAGTTCCTTCCTTGGATGTATATCGCACTGATCGATAGGAGATACGCCTGGGACAACAGCTACCATAGGATTATCTTCAAGGCAAGGTTCAACAACTCCCCTGGAGAAGATTACTACTTTACAGTTATTAGGAGTAGTGCAGGGTGCGAGTTGGAAATCAACGAATGTAATGCTATGATAAACATAGTATGTAAAATCACTTCCAAATGCTTTGTCTCTAGACCCAAGCATTTTTAATTAAAATGTAACTAATGATTTTATCTTCATAAAGATAAATCATTTTATCAATGTTATGAAATTACCCCAAATGGTAATCTTATTAAATATATTTTCACATATTTGCAATGACTTAATTGTTTTGACATCAGTTTTTAGTTCACCAAAGTGAAATAGAAACAAACACATGTCCAATTAAGACTCGCATCCCTTAAGAAACTGCTCTAATAAAGTTAAGTGGTTAGGGAGAATTATTGAACGGTTAAGGCATCAAAATGCTATATATATATATATATATATATATATATATATATATATATATATATATATATATATATATATATATATATATATATATGTGTGTGTGTGTGTGTGTGTGTGTGTGTGTGTGTGTAACCTCTAAAAAACTTAAAATTTTAATTAAAATGGATTGCACATATAACCACATCTTTCGCCAAACTGCTCCAGAACATATGCCATATCCATCAAAATGCCCAAATCATCACAAGGCATTGAATGTCATATCTGGAGATAAAGATGAATTTATTAAGAATGAAGCCACCAAATTGGTTTCTTCTATCCAAAAATATTTCGGGGACACTCCTGTCATACAACAGGATCCGAAAGATAAAAAGGGATCTAAGGCCTTCCAAATGGGGTCCAATTTAGATCTAATGAAAAAATGGATATTTCCTAAACTTGAAAGGAATGATCAGGTCACATCTCTTCTGGTTTGAAAATCATGGGGCAAAGTCATTACGGAAAAAATGTGGAAACCGAACATGCCTTGGAGATATCTAAAGAGGCTTTTTGTCAAGGTAACAACAAGGAAAGTAAAAGTATATAGATTGATGGATGGGTCATCATCAAGAGATTTGGTACAATACAAATGCGCATGTCAAATTTGGTATGATCTCATGACCTATGATGTAAGTCCTTGTTGGTTATCTCCAAATAATCCTACAAGTTGACATCTTGAAGAAAATTTCTTAATGGATTTCACAATGGCTAGAAAGAAAGGGGAAGAAATGCACGAAAGGTTTTTCTTCTCAACCAAATTCAGTCATCCTAAAAGGAAGTTCATCGATCATCTTAGAACAATGGAAGAAGTCACATTCAGGATACTACTGGATGAAATTGGCTATAACCATTGAGAGTCCTTCTCTGCTCATAATTTATGGGTGCTGAGTACATCACTCCATAAATCAGGGGGGCAATTTGTTACTACCATTTTTAGATGACCAATAACATTTATTATGGTACATTGTATTAGGCCCCAAAGGTTTAATTTGGTCTTAACATGAAAGCTCAACAAGAGCAGGCCCAGTGGATAAAGTCAACACAAGTCAAAGTCAATAAAGAGGAGATTGCCAAGACCATCGGGAGATGAAAGTCAATAATGATAAGCGTACGAGTAGTTAAGGAGCAATCATTAGACGAATCCACATAAGGAAGAACGTGTAAGGCTACAGTTGTTCAGCGCTAGAAGACGATTGAAGGTTTGAATCAAAGATGATTCAAATGTTTTCCCTCCAAGTAAGCACGGAAGTTACGCATCATGCTTCTCTATAAATAGAAGAGCGATCATCAAGCAAACAACAACAACACACAAAATAAGTTGCAAATTACTCTTTTCTTAGCGTAGCCTAGCTCTAGCCTAGCCAACCCCCTTCTGGGGTTATAGTTTAGTCCTTAGACGTAGAACATGTTATGGCGACGAGTCCTGTAATTCTCCGATTGAAGCAAGCAACCATGGAGGTAACTCCCTTCGTGTCTTCCCTTTAGTTGTCGAGCCTGGCTTATCCCCCTATGTGTTGTAAAATTCTTTCCTAAAAGTTTGTGGCATGTATAGGAATGTTGTGCTTTAATTAATAGATTAATTATTGTTTGCTCTATTTATTGCATTTCGCCTGAATTTATTAGGCGTTGTGGTTTAATCCTAAATTAAATTGCAACAAAGTATGTAAGCAAGGTTTTATCTAATTAAAACCGTAACCCCTGCGCTGGTTAAGTCTCCCGTGACATTCAAGCACCAAACCTATCGAGTGTGCATTGACTTATTTGCTAAGTCAACCAACTGATTTTGCACCAACACATATAAAGCCTATAAACTAGGTAGAGAACAACCACTAAAATTAAACAAAAGGTGAATAAAAGACCAATCACCAGTCCAACCACAGAAGAAACATAGGAAATTAAACAACTGCGAAACTAAAAATAACAGAGGAAATTAGAAACAACAAAATCAAAATTTTAATAAACCATAACTCCAACTTCATGTTTATCGACGGGAAATCGTTAATGAGGACCCACTGTCGGCGGCGTTAGCGCTAACCACTGAAACCTTGAGACCGAAATGGCGGTGATTAAACGGACCCCAACACGAGAAATCTACGAAACCGTAACTTTACCTTCACCTACAACATCACGATCACCCTTTTTCTGGTAAAACCCACGATGGAGGCGATAGAAATAGCCCAAGACCCTTGAATTATATTGCTGGCAACTTTACCACAAAATCGTGCTCTGAATGAAGAAAAACCTCTTGCTTTTCCTCACGAAGAAGAACGACCCCAAAACCTAGAGAAAACACTGAAGAAAACTAGGAAAAGCTAGAAAAAAACAGGGAGAACCCACCGAAAACCTACTCTGTACCATAAATCCGGTGAGTTTCTAAGTTTAGAGGTGGTGTGGGTTTTGTTTTAGAAGAGAAGGCAGAGAGTTAGTGTAGAGAGAGAAAGAAAGTATTCGTTATGGCACTTAGAGGTAATTCCTCGTTTTTAAGTGCGCAACGTACCTCCATATATAAGTACCATCCGAAGACCACTTTTTTAATACCGACCAAAAACATTAATTTATTAGTGTCTAACACTAAGGCACATATATAGTTCACCATATCTCCTTTCTCATCAATGGGGTCTCTATACATTTGGGTCTATTTGGAAAGTACCTACTGCGGTAAATGTAGTGGTGTCAAAACAGGTTCTCAAACAGGTTAAGGTATACCCATGCGAACAGCAGTCGAGCCGAACAGGCGGGATTCGCGTTAGTGCCCCAGGTCGTGATTGGTCAGGTTTAGTTCATTTGGGTCAAACACATTTGAATCATGGGATTGTCGGGTGCGGGATGTGTCCGAGCGTTCCATTTACAAGTCGATCCATGCCGGGTAAGATCGCCCGTGGATATTTTTTAGCCGAGTTTGCGCAGGTCGTATTTGGGTTTCATGTACGCTTGGGTAGAGTCAAGTATACTTGGGTTGAATTACTAATGACCTTAGTTCGATCATTGTAAAGCATCGGGTCCATTCCCTATTGAACGTCAATTCAACTTCGGTTAACTCCTGGTCGGGTCATTTGGATTTTGTAAACAAATCATATTATTAAATTAAAAGTATTAAGATCGACATATATATGCATTTGTGTGTGTGCGATAAATATGTGGATGATAACGAAAAACTAATAAAAACACTATATTATTTACCGTGATGTTTAGTGTACTCTCTTAGTCAACTCTTATTTCGACTAATCAACTGCGTAAAACCACTTTAATAAGTAAAGGAGTAGAACGACTCTTCATATGTTCTAATATTATACATTATAACCAACGACAATAATAACGAGTAGACGATCAGTTCCAAGGTTTATATATTATAAGCGTTATGATTGATATATAAGTTTGTAAATAGCTATGATGATAATGAGAATAGTAATAATAATGAACATAAAGCAATGATGATGATAATAATAATACAAATAATAATTGTAATAGTAACAATATGCTAATAATAGCAATAGTAATACAAATAAAAACAAGAATACTAACAATAACAATAAGAATAAAAATACCAATGCTGATAGTAATAGTAATAGTAGCAACAATGCTAATAATAGCGATAACAATAACAAACATAACGCGGTATATATGTATTATGCTGTGACTATATGTGATGAAGTATAAACAAACTATTTTATCAATATGTTTAATTATTTTAGTAGTACATTGGTATTAAAATAATTCTAAAACCATTCTAATACTATATTGATTATAGATTAGTACAACGACTCTTTATATGTTATAATATTATAACAAAAGACAATCATATGTTTACAACAACAGTTCGTATGAGGCCTAAATTATTATAACGAGAGTTCATATGTTGTACAATAATAATAATAAACCTAACAACAGTTTATATAATTGATAGTAAGCATAACAACCATAAGTCAATAAGTTAACAAGTACTTACTAGATAGTAACTTATTAACAACCATATGTTAATTTATCATTTAGTCAGGTACTCACTTAGACTTATACCAACTCAGTAACTCACTAATTTGTTCCTAGATAGTTGAAAGAAGTTGTTACTAGATAAGTTAATGGATGTATCAATATAGACTATAAGCAAATTCAAGAATAATACACTATTTTAGCTAATAGTCTTCATGTGAAATGCATTTCAAAACTAAAAACATGTATTTGGATTAAAACAATTGTTATCGGATGAGATCAATGAATGCATCACTTAAATAAATATAATTATACTATTACTTAATTGAGCAATAGACTGATAGTTGTATAAGTAATGTTATAAGGAGTCTAATAAAAATTTAGAAACTCAAATTTTAATCTAATAATAGTAATAATAATAATAACACTATGCTAATTAATAAATGATAGTTATACTTAAATAATACTAATAATAACTTCAATAAAGATAATTAAAATTTTAAATTATAATGAAATAATAATTAACTAATTACTAAAGATTGTAAGTTACTAAACCAAGACAACAACTATTAAAATTATAATAATATAAGATTATCTCCATGTGCTAGGTCGTCAATCCATGTGCTAGGGTATTCTATTTTTCTATTGGCTAAAGAATGATATCATGGATTATGAATTAGAACCATTGATCGGAAAAGGATTAAAATCTAACCATTAATTGTGTATTGAAACATAAAAGAGGAAAAAAAAGATGGGATCTAATCTCATCCAACCTAGAAACCCTAATATTATTAGGTATAAAAGAAGTGTGTTTTTCCCCCCACATTTTTCTTCTGCCTACTGCCTCCCTCGACCCTCAGCCCTCCTCTGCTCCCTCTATCTCTCCTCCTCACGCCAGATCCACTCTAACGCCACCACTCTAACGCTCTCTCCTCACCACCACCACCATCGTTCTTCCCTATTTGCTTCCCCAACAACCACCCGAAGTTTTCACCATCGTTCAAAACCGCCATCAACAACAACACCAATATCTTCCTTCAAGGGTTTCCCCGCCCTTCTTCTACTAATAAGAAGTGTTGCTAAAACGGAGGAGATTGAAGAAATTTGAGTTGGAATTGGGTTTGTTGAAGGAACGTGAATTGGGTTTGAGTTTTTTATTTTAATTTTTTATCTACCATTCATCTTCAGGTTAGGGTTAGAGTTTCTTTTTTCTATTTTTAATTGAGTTTGTTGATTGTTCTAAATCGTTTCTTAATTTAGCTTGTTACTGTATCACAAACATTGTAGAAATCTTCAACAAGTCTGAATTTTTTTAGATTTTTAATTTAGCTTGTCAATGTATATTATTTTCGTATTTTGTTTATTAATTTAGCTTGTTTAGATATTATTTTTTAGATTTTTAATTCGTATATTATTATTTTTTGCGTACATTCTACTGAATAATTGGGAATTTTGTAATTCATTTTTCTTGTTTTTATTAATTTGTTTCTTCGTTTACTGTCTTTTTTATTTTTATTAACTTAATTGTACTATGATATGGTAAGTAGAATCTCTCTTGCTTTTTCAGAAATGATAAATATTGTTGGTGGTGCTTGCTAATGGAACAAGATCTGCAGAAAACCAGTAGTTAGCAAGTACTTGATTAAGCGCTATTTACATAATTAACTGGTCAAGCTCATTTACTATTGAGGAGTGAAGGTCGCAATCCATTATAGCCAGTAATACGATTTTATACTTCTTTTGCATTAATAGTTTAGCTGCGATTCTATCTCTTTTTACTTAAAGAGTATTATCAGTGTAGTTCTTAGTCATCATGTAGTTGCTCGCTGTGATCTAAGCTTGAAGTACCATGTTAGGTGCTATAACTAATAATAGTCTCCGACTCTTCAATTAGTCAACAACTGTCACTTATCAGTCGCAAAACTAGCATCTAACTCAATTTTAGTCGCTAAAATCATTTAGCGACCAACACAAAATTGGTCTCTAGCAGTTGCTAATCAAGATTGTTGATCGATTTCCCTATTTTAGCTACTGATTTATGCGGTAGACAGAGCCTATTTTTTTGTAGTGCGTCGTAGGTTGGTTTGAAAAATTGGATCAAATTCCGTCATATCTGGTAAAATATATAACATATTTAAATAATTTTGTAGATATAGAAAATTAATTGAATTTTTATAATTTTGTGGTGTTTAGTCGTCCAAATAGGTGGGTTTGGAAAATTGGATCAAATAAGGCAGATCTTATTTTATCTGGTTAACATGAATTATAGTTGAATTCGGGTCAGTCATCAACAAATTGGGTATACTGGGTCTAGTTGGGTTTTGGGTTAACATCTTGTTGGGTTACGGTCAGGTTCGGGTTTGAATGCAGGTCTGTGTGGTCAGGTCAGAATATAATCTTGTCGGGTGCCGGTCAGGTCTGGGTAATCCCAGGTCAGGTTTCGGTCAGATCTGGGGACTGACCCTCACAGGTCGAACCAGGTTTAAGTCAGGTCAATATCAGGTTGACCCAGCAGTCAGTTTTTTTTTTGATACCACTAGGTAAATGTTAGTTGTAGTACTACCTGTTAGCTATTGTACTAGTTGTTAGCTCTTAGAGTTTGAGAAAATTGCTTTTATTGATAAATAGTGTTCGGTAAACTAGTTGTTATTTTAAAAAAGATAAACTCTATTCAATTTTCAAAAGCTACTCTGCAAAACTAGCTTTATCCCAAAAGCTAATATTTATTGCTTTCCAAAATACTAATTCAAACACCAAAACCTACTTAAAGTTCTAATACCAAATACAAACTTTCCACAGCAACTTTTCTAAGTAAAAATAACACAAAATTCGTAATTAGAGAACATGTATAATATCCATTTATAAAATAAAAAACATAGGTTGTAGTGAAACGAACATATAGAAAATGGACATACAATTTACATTATTAAAAGAACAACATACCTTTTTTTGAAAATAAAAACTGGCCAACGAATTTGAATAATTTTCTTGTTAAAGAATTTATATTGAGTTAAATTGTCACACAAATTACAACTTAAATTTTCACACAATAATTGAAAATCCATAGATATCATTACAATAATTGAAAAGACCCCATTGATGAGAAAGGATATATGGTGAACTATATATATGTGCATGCGTTCGATATCGACCAATTTAAATTTTCATACATGCAATTTCAAAAAAAAAAAAAAAAAGAACTCCAACTAATCCACGCGTATGAACCAGTCTCAAAGAAACTCAAATAAAAAAAAAGACTTGAGAGTATAATTAGGTGACCAATTTAATTGTAATCATGTAATGTTATCAGGGCTGTTCAAAAAGCAAATAAACCCTAGCCTCCTCCTCTCCCCTCTCCCCTCTCTCCTCTTCCTCAAAAAAAAAACCCTAATTTTTTCTTCTAGTTTGGGGCTACCATCATCCTTTCGATGGTGGTAAGCCCCCAATTCTTCTTTTTTCTTCTAGTTTTTATTGTTTTTGTTATTAATAATATTCCATTCTCTCTCTTTTTGAGAGTTTTCTACCCAATTTTTGGGTTCTTTCTCTCCTCTTATCGGAGTTTGGAGTTTAGTTTTAGTCTATTCCCACGTGGAAGTTTAAAAATTGGTATGAGAGATTGTTCCTATTGGTTGAAGTTCAAGACCATCAACATCGAAGTATTGGAAATTCGGATGCGATCAACCTTGTTAAATCAAGAATTTTCTTCCCCAAACTATGTTAGAATGATAGACTTCCCAATCAATAGCTGCGTGATTCAGCAAATACAAGGGGGCTGCGCTGTATTGCTCGATCTGGTTCATTGTAGTTTCTTCGAAGACGAATTTGATGTGATCTTGTGTGATTATATCTTGTTTTTCTTTAATACTTATTGTAGATGTCGTTTGGCCTTCATTTAATGAAATTTCTCTTTCAAAAAAAAGAATGTAATGTTATCTACAAAAGTAGAGGATGACATCGCGAACGCATGCTATGGTAATAGCTTTTGAAGCTTCTCTGAACTGAACATACGTAATACTACCGTTCAACACGGCGAAGGTGGATGCCAAAAAAAAAAAAAAAAAAAAAGAGGGAAGGTAAGCTTGCGAAATTTAGTCGTATGCCACGCGTAAATTAACTTAGCTCAGAAGCAACAATTGCGTCTCACTTATATATAAAAACCTGAACATGCCTTATTAGAATGTAATTCAGACATCTTTCGATTAGCATAAGATATTATCGTTATTTCCCATATCTTATCTTCAAATCATTGAATATCTTTCGACTTTAATTTAGTCAATATTTTAAAAGAGTTATTAAAAACAATATGACGGGTCACCACCATTACAAGGAGGAAGCGCAAAAAGAACCAAAGAAGGAATTGAAGCACCATAAACACCTTCAACATCTCGGAAAGGCGACTGTTGTTGCTGCTGGTACTTATGCTCTGGTAATTTTAAGATATTATTGTTTACCATATAAATTTTTGTTATTATCTGGGATTTTTTTATCAATCCGTCTTACGTGGACCCGGTTCACATTAAAAATAGTGTGGACCAGGCCCAGGCACGTGACCCGGTACAAAGTAGTCACTCCCACTTTCCAAAAATGCGCGAATTTCTCTCATTTCAATATTTCCAAAATCTGCGATTTTCTCTCTCTTCAATATTTCTAAAAACCAAAGATTCTATCGCTATAAAATTTCTGCAAACTATTCTCTCTCTTCATCCAAATTATTTCTCAATCAATTTCATACGAAACCTAAATTTATGTACATCTCATTCAGAATCAAATTATTGTTCTTATTTGATTCAATAATTGTAACACTAAATTGATTCGAAATTGATTCTTCGACAATTTCCTATTCAATTGAACAACTACGACAAATTCATGGAAAATTCGGGTTTAATTGATCAAATAGATCTCAATCAGAGTATTGTAGCATGTAATATAGACGACCTAAATCCGAGCATTGAAGCACTCGACGACGAACAACATCACAATTCAATCCAAAATGAGCATTGAGATCCACTCGTAATAGATCTCAATAATACACCAAGTTTTGAAGGTAACAACATTGAAGTAAATAATATCATTTGTTTGATTAAGCAATGCACTAACACTATAATTTTATGTAGATAATGTGGTTCTGTTTCATGATGAGCTAGAAAATCAAGTTGACGAGCAATATGCAATAGTATCAATTGATGAATCTAATTCAGCTGTCATTCCAGGTAAATAGTTACACTATCACATACATATACTATATCATAAATAGATACACTATCACATACATACACTATATCATAAATAGATACACTATGTCAGATACACTATCACATAAATACACTATATGATAAATACATACACTATATCATAAATAGATACACTATATCAGATAGAAACACACTAGCATATATAGAAAATATTTACGTAAATGCATTACACAAACATATACCATATCACACATAAATACACTATATCATAAATAGATACACTATACCACACAGAAAGACACTATAGAATATAACAAAAATATTGCGTACTATGAAACACAAAAATGGACTATAATTCACAAATACACTATATCACACACCCATACACTATATCATAAATAGATACACTATATCATATATACATACACTATAATAAAAGTGACAAAAATATCTTCAATCTTTTATAACGAGTTCAATCGAACAATCACCGAATAAACATGAAATTGGAGGAGTTTTACTTGGTCAAGTAAGACCAACATTGGATGATATACATGAGCTATATTGTCAGCATGCTGCTATAGTAGGGTTCAGTGTTAGAAAATTCAAAAACAGAAAAAAAGAAGGGACATTAGTTGTGCATCAAAAGTACTATGTCTGCTCTGCTCAAGGGAAAAGAAATACCAAAATCAAAGAAAAACAGGGAGACAATAATACAGAAATAATGATACAAGACAACATTTCAAAGAAACAAAAGATAAGAAGAGTTATGATCACAAGAACTGAATGTCCTGCCTTGATTAGAGCAAGGATGAACCCTGAAGGACACTATGAGATTGTGCAGCATGTTATAAAACACAATCATCCACTTACAAGAGAACCACTAAATTACCTTCATAGATCTGAGCGTTAGATGAGTGATCCAAAGAAACAAACCATACAAGCTATGCAAGAGTGTGGACTGAGACCGATAGATTCATTCAAATACATGAGTACGAAGCGGTGTGGTGAAGATGTATTGGGTCATTCCATGAAGGACCACTTCAACCGCTGCTATAGACTCAAAATAAAACCAATTGAGGGAAAGGATTCACAAAATGTAGTTGATAACCTTTATGAGCAGATGCAAACAGATAGTAACTTCTTCTTTAGAGTAAGATTGAATGATGAAGGAAAGGTTTGCTGCTTGCTTTGGAGAGACTCTATGATGCTTGAGGACTATACAATCTTTGGAGATGTTATGGTTTTTGATACTACATATAGGACAAACAAGTATAATCTTATTTGTGCACCATTTGTAGGAATTAATAACCATTGGAAAAACACAATGTTTGCATGTGCGTTTCTTGCGGATGAGACAATACCATCATTTGAATGGGTTTTTGTAACATTCAAAAAGTCAATGAAAGGTAAATGTCCAATAACAATATTCAGCGACCAAGATGCTGCAATTGCAGGAGCAATAAAAAAGGTACTCATGTTTATGTGACATTTCTACTTCTGTTATGTACTATTGCAGGAGCAATAGATATTACTTGAAAAACTAACTAAATGAACTCATTGACAGGCTTACCCAACCTCAAGACCCAGGCTATGTTTATGGCATTTGAGTCAAAATGCAAATCAACAATTTGGATTGATGAATGCGGATAAGGAATTCAAGAACATTTTTCACAAGTGTCGGAGTGGTTGCATTACAACAACAGAATTTGAACAAACTTGGAGCACAATGACCAAAAAATACAAACTAGAAGATGATCGTTGGTTCAAGAGATTGTATAGTTTGAAAGAAAAATGGTGTTCAACATTTAGCAAAGACTTCTTCTCTGCCGGAATACTATCTTTACAGAGAAGTGAAAGCACAAATCATGATGTTGGGTTTAAGGCAAGCAAAACCACTAGCTTGACTGACTTCTTTTCAATATTGCAACAAACAGTAATAAGGTGGAGAAGATAGGAAGAAAGGGATGATTTTAATTGTACAAAGGGAATATCAAAATCAGATCTCTGCATGAGTCCACTATTAAAACATGCTGCTTCACAGTACACACATACTCTTTTCCGAGATTTCGAGGAAGAATTCAAACATGCAATGGCAAGTGCAATTGAATTGGTTGGTACATAAGGGAACATTCGGACATACAGAGTTTTCCTCAATGGCATTGATGGTTCTTCTCAACAAGTCTCCTTCAATTACCCAGAGAAGACAATTGAGTGTGGATGCAGAAATTTTGAAGAATCAGGTTGGTTGTGCTTTCATGCCATAAGAGTTCTACACTTGCATTATGTCCAAAAAATACCAGATAAATACATATCATCAAGGTGGACAAGATTTGCAAAAAAAGAAGTTTGGGAGAAATTTGATAATGAAAAGAGAGAAAAAGGAGAAATAAACAACTTCACACCATGGAGGCTGCACATGATAAGGAGGTATGTAAACACACTATACACCAGCATAAAAATACATTATATCATAAAGAAATACACTATATGATCTATAAACACACTATATCACATAGAAATCCACTATATGTTTGTCTAAAACTATATCTACACTAGCACACAGAAATACACTATATGATCTATAAACACACTATAGCACACAGAAATCCACTATATGTTTGTCTAAATACTAACACATTCATGCCATAAGGTACTACAACCTCATATTTAAGAGCCACAGAATAGAACCGGCTAAGAAAGTGATAGAGGAAAGTTTCAAAAAAATAAATTCAAAAGTCAAGAAGTAATAAAGATTGAAGAAGCAAAAGCAAAAGCGAAAAAGCTAAAGCTCATGAGAAAGCATTACAAGAAGTAACTCAACACATTACAAGCTAATGATAGTCATGAAAACAATGCACAAGAATCAGCACCAAGACCAATAGTTTTGGATCCAGATAGAGCAGTCACAAAAGGAAGAGACAACAAGCGAATAAAAGGACACTATGATTCATACAAGAAGGCATCAAAAAAAGGGAAAAAGAGACACAAGGAGTTTGGAAGCATAACTCCAAAAGAACATATGTTCTAAAATACTTTACCAAGAGAACTATGCAATGTTTTTAATCATTTGAGTTTAAAATAAGACTTGTACACTATATGGTTATGTGCATTTTTTTTTGAAAGGATATGGTTATGAAGTACATTATATAAATAAATTCTTATGAAAAACTGTTTGTAAACCCATTAAATTTACGCAAACCTGCTGTTTAACCCAATAAAAATTAGGGAAAATGGACTGGAATAATCCCACCTTTGGCCGATTTTCCAATAATAATCCCACCTTTGGATTATTCTGGAATAATCCCACCTTTGGTTAGTAAATCGTTTTTTTGGTCCCAAGAACAAAGTGACCGGTAACAACAAGTTACCAGCCCTTTTCCCTGTTGCCCCACCCCACCGCCACCCCAACCCCACCCCCACCATCACCCCCCAAAGACTACATTGATATCCCCTTCCCCCGTCGCAGCCCCTCCTCCCTCCCCCGTCGCCCCCTCCCCCTCCCCCGTCGCAGACCCCCACCCCCTCCCATTCGCACCATCTCACCACCATCATCTCACCATTCGCAGCCCCCACCCCCTCCCATTCGCACCATCTCACCACCATCATCTCACCATTAGCCCCACCCCCTCCCATTCGCACCATCTCACCACCATCATCTCACCATTCGCAACCCCCACCCCCTCCCATTCGCACCATCTCACCACCATCATCTCACCATTCGCACCATCATCTCCACCATTCGCAACCCCCACCCCCTCCCATTCGCACCATCTCACCACCATCATCTCACCATTCGCACCATCATCTCCACCATTCGCACCACCTTGAAATCCGCAAAGAGAGACGCAGAAAGAGGAGAGAGACAGGAGGAAGAGAGAAGCGGCGACGGGGAGAAAGAGAGGGTGGGGGACCTGGTGGCTAGGGAGGGGCCTGGTTGCTGGGGAGGGGTCCGGTGGCTGGGGCGGGGTTTAGGAGGGAAAACTAACTTGGAGTTACCGGTTTGCCAAGTTACAGGTTGTTGGGACCAAAAAATCAATTTAGTAAGCAAAGGTGGGATTATTCCAGAATAATCCAAAGGTGGGATTATTATTGGAAAATCGGTCAAAGGTGGGATTATTCCAGTCCATTTTTCCTAAAAATTAAAACAAATTACTAATTTGTAATACTCTATATGTCAACAAGTAAAAATACACTATATCATATAGAACAACACTATATCATTGAAAACTACACTATATCAAAACGGAACATTATTCAATTTTTACAAGGCACTACCATGCATAAACATTATAGTACACACTATATCACATTAAAACACACTATATCACATACCACCCCACTATATCAAATACAAACACACTATCACCACCACATACATATAATACACTATATCATATAGAACAACACTATATAAGTAAAAACTACACTATATCACATTAAAAAAACACTATATTTCCATCAAATCAAACCTACTGTTAGATTACTAACATTGTTTGTAAAATCAATCAAGACTACACAATTACATAAAGAAACATTATTTGTAAACCTATTATATCAACACAAACCAACTGTCAACCCTAACCTACTATTAGATTAGTAACATTGTTTGTAAAATCAATCAAATACATCAATATAGTTTTACTTTGTAAATTTGACAGTTAACTTTTTCCTTCCTGTCTTCTTCTTCTTCTTTCCATCCTCAACTTCTTTGTTCTTCTTCTCTTGCTGCATTTTCAGTCTCAACTCCTCTTCAATCCTCTTACTCTCTTCAGCATTATTCCTTTTATTTTCTTCAATAAAAGCAACAGTCTATGATCTCTTTGATTTGAATGATATCACCTTTTTCACAAGCTCACTTCAATTCTTATTCAGATCAGATAAAATCATGCAACCACACAAGGAGACTCCTGCTGCTTTCCTAATCTTCTCCTGAAAAATAAATTAAATAAGTAAGAAACTATAAAAAAAAAACTTTAATAGATAACTCAGTTAGAAATAATTATATTAAACCTACATCATTCAAATATGGGCATTCAAACTCTTCCGAACCTTCAAAAAATAGCATATGGACAAGTATGTACACACCACAGTCCAAATCATATGCACCTTTTTTCCAGCTTCCTTTGACTTCTGTCATTCCCCATAAACCCATATCATCACCTTGAGATTGTGGGATTTCATAATGTTGGAAAAGACTTGAAAATCCATCAGCAATGGTTGAACTGTGAGTCTCCATCATTTTCTTATATTCCTTATCATCATCCCAAATCTTGTTATCAATATAGAAAACAGTCTTTTTCTTTGTGTCCAGCACAAAAAGGACAAAATGATTAGCTCCTTTAAGCAAAATTGGGAAAAACACCTACAAAATAAATAGAAGTATAAACTCACTAGATGAGAATAAAAATAATTATATCATAACATAATAATATAAAAATAATAACACTATATCATAAACAAAACCACTATATCATATACAAACACACTATATCACATAGAAATCCACTATATGTTTGTGTAATACTATATCTACACTAGCACATAAATACACTATATCATAAAGAAATACACTATATGATCTACAGACACACTATATCACACACTGTATGTCTGTCTAATACTATATCTAAACTAGCACATAGAAATACACTATATCATAAAGAAATACACTATATCATAAAGAAACACACTATATCATAAACAAACCCACTATATATTTGTCAATTTATACTAAGAAATGCTTTCATCATAATTTCAAAAATAGAATTTGTCTCACCAATTCAACACCAGCATCCAGTTTTGAAATATTATTCAAGTCTTGAATTTGAAACTTCCAACATGTGATCAAATCATCAATGCGTTTAACATCAATTTCATCTTCAAGCACATGCAATAATACAGCCTGCAACATAAGTGCTCATATTATCAATAAATAAATAATGCATGCAAAGATAAAGAATTCAACAACATAAAAATATATTACAAAAAGTTCTTACACCCTGAGAAGAAGTAAAGTAAAACTTTTTTGGAGGAGAAGAGAGGCGAGTTCATTGATATTCATCATTCTTGCCCAATTATCTATAACTGATTCAAACATCTCAGTCTCAGTAGCAACCGTCCAAATCTCACTCCGAGGTATAGAGAAGAACACTTCATCCAGCTTAAAGAGCTCTTCACTGCAACAAACAACACAAATTGTAAGAATATTTTCAATAAAAAACAATACATTAAACAAATTTCATTCAAAAATTTACCTCCCATCTAAAGGATGTTGATTTTCAGAACAATAATCAACAGCCTTCCTTAAAAATATTGGGAGATCTTGCATCACATTTTCAAAATCTTTCATCATCTTTGAAAGATGAGTGAAAGGACCCTCAACTGCATATTCATCCAGCCTTAGAGTTGACTTGGCTGGACCCCTAGACAAACCATTTTGGAAAACAGTCCATGTATTCTCCTCCACGGACATGTCCTCACTTGCATCATAAAAAACGTTCTTGACAACGTTCTGGATGATCTCATTGGTCTTCTGACTCATTTGAGTCAATATAAAGCTAGGGAACGCAGTAGTAGAAGGATTAGAAACCTCTTCCCAACCAGCTGGCAAATCCTTCACAGCATATGCAATTGATACCATTTCATCAAAGTACTTCTGATAAATTGAACTTGACAAAATTTTGTCAAGATCATCTTGAGAAGGATTATCAGAAGGAGGAATGTCAGCCACATAAGAGTCCTTCAAACTCTTTAACGAATATATGTGGCAATGAGAGACAGCTTCCAAATCCCTCTTCCACATCAACCACATAGCATGAAACTCCTACAAAAATCAAAACAAATTACTAATTTGTAATACTCTAACACTAAAAATACACTATATCAAAACAAGACCAACTATATGAAAATAACACCAACTATATCAGAATAGAAACACATACACTATCACATACAAAATACACTATATCATATAGAACAACACTATATCATTCAAAACTACACTATATAAAAACGACACATTATTCAATTTTTACAAGGAACTATATCAAATATTAAAAGCACACACTATACCACATACATACACTATATCATATAGAACAACACTATATCAGTCTAAAATACACTATATTAAATTATTCTAAATTTTTACACTACAAGTAGCACACTATAGTACACACTATATCACATACAACACCACTATATCAAATACAACACCACTATATTAAATACAAACATAATATCACATACCAGCATCACATAACCACACAATCACATAAAACCATGCTATATCACATAAATAAAAAAACTAATATGGACCCGGTGCACACTAACTTAGTGTGCACCTTATCCATCTCACGTGAGTTTTAATGATTACAACTTTTCGTTTTTGCCGCGTTCAGTCTTCCCCTATTTTCTCTCTCCTGATAACTTCTCTCTCCTCTGATAACTTCACTCTCCTAATAGTGTATTTTTGAAACAATATAGTGTATTTTGAAATGATATAGTGTACTTTAAAATGATATAGTGTATTTTAAAATGATAATGTTTTGCTGAGTTTTTTGGCATGATAGTGTTGCATGTTATAGTGTATATTGACATGATATAGTGTATTTTGAAATGATATAGTGTATTTTAAAATGATAGTGTTTTCTTTGAGTTTTTTGGCATGATAGTGTTGCATGTTATAGTGTATTTTGAAATGATATAGTGTACTTTAAAATAATATAGTGTATTTTAAAATGATAATGTTTTGCTGAGTTTTTTGGCATGATAGTGTTGCATGTTATAGTGTATATTGACATGATATAGTGTATTTTGAAATGATATAGTGTATTTTAAAATGATATTGTTTTGCTGAGTTTTTTGGCATGATAGTGTTGCATGTTATAGTGTATTTTGAAATGATATAGTGTACTTTAAAATGATATAGTGTATTTTTATAATGATAGTGTTTTACTGAGTTTTTTGGCATGATAGTGTTGCATGTTATAGTGTATATTGACATGATATAGTGTATTTTGAAATGATATAGTGTATTTTGACATGATTGTGTTTTGCTGTGTTTTTTGACATGATAGTGTTGCATGATATAGTGTGTTTTGACATGATATAATGTATTTTAAAATGTTATAGTGTAGTTTATTTGTATATTACACAAAATTATCATAATCGATCGTTATAGTGTTTGATATGATAGTGTATTTTGACATGATATAGTGTGTTTAAAAATGATATAGTGTATGTTTGTTTTGAACAACTGTTTTTGTTAAAATTTTAGAGCGAGAGAATCTTATTGAAGAGAGAGAAAATCGAGCGGATTTTGGAAAGCGGGAGTGACTAGTTTGTAGTGGGGCACGTGTCTAGGCCTGGTCCACACTATTTTTAATGTGAACCGGGTCCACGCAAGATGGATTGTCACATAAAACCAGACTATATCACTCAAAACTCTACTATATCAAAAATTAATATTATTCTAAAATTTGAACTTACATCTCTAGCTTGTGCAGTAATTTCTTCATCAGTGAGACTTCCTGGTGGAAGCTCAAACTGAATATGAAGATTGCCCTTCACCTTCCTCTTGGGCGCAGCCTTCTTTGGTACATCACTACTTCTACTTCCTCCACTTCCTGTATCATCACTCAATACAGGACGTGGTACATACGGAACTTCAATTTTTTTTTGAACCGGCTTCATCCGGGTGAAATCAACTTGCCCATCATCAGTGAAGTAAAACTTAGCACTTATTGGATAAGTTTCATTAAGCAAACCACTTCCAAACTTATCACATAATACTTCACGACGAATTCTCTTGGCAATTGACTCATTATCCCAGTGAGCCAACAGAGGTAGTCGAGTTGGAGGCACGCCATCACCAATCTGTAGGTGATGAAAGTAAATCAACTGCAACAAAATTATACACCCAGTATAATGCCCCCGAACACCTTTAGCAAACAGTGAATTCTTGAACAAAACATTCGCATGCATCAACCTATCTAAAATATATTTAAACCAATTCAAACGAGGAATTCTCCTAACCTCATTTACAGCAAGAACAAGCCTCAAATCCAGTGTGTTATTTGCAACTGGAGCTAAAAAAGAAGAAAAAGCAAATAACACATACAGCTTTTGAAAAACCTCCCCACCATCAACTAAATTCCTTAACACCGAATAAACAGCAAACAAAGGAATCTGCCCTTTATCCCGATCAACTCCAAAGTACTCCCTCCAGTTTGCTTTCAACTCAAAATGCGGATTCTCCGTATTAGGTCCCCTAGACACATCCACCACATCCTGTCCTTCAACTAGAGGGAGCTGAAGCACATCATTCACATCAAATTGGTTAACCTTGAACTCTTTTCCATAACCAACCTTAAACATGCTAGAAACACCATCAAACCTCTCCACCAACCATCAACTCAAAGAATTATTAGTCCTGGAAATCTTTAAATCCAATAAAGATCCAAAACCAATTTCTATAACAGCTTTTTTCTATTCAACACTAAAACCTTCATTCAGCTCACAAAGCCTTTTACCACATCAAGTAGTTTTGAACAGGTTTACCCTCTGTCCTTCAGCATCAGTGTATATTTTCCTCTTCTTTGGAGCTTGGAAGGTATCCTTCTGAGCTACACCTTTTACCCTCTTCTTGCTTTTTGCTCCCTCTTTTTTTACAACGGGATTACCAAGATCGGTTCCTTCATTACCGGGATTAGCAAGCATCACTTCTTCCATCCTGCTGTTCAATAGATGGCATACTAACATCATGTCCAGCGTGCTCTGCAAGAAAAAACAATTGTACATAACATACACTATATCAGTCGAAAACACAATATATCATGTCAAAACATACTATATCATGGCCAAATACACTAACACAACACTAACCTTATATCATGTAAAAATACACTATATCATCTCAAAATACACTATAATGTCAAAACACACTATATGATGTAAATATACACTATCATCCAAAACACTGCCAAAGAACTATCACAACAACACTATCATCACAAAATACACTACAACATATCAAAATATACTATATCATGTAAAAATACACTATATCATCTCAAAGTACACTATAATGTCAAAACACACTATATGATATCAATATACACTATCCAAAACACTGCCATAGAACTACAACAACAACACTATATCATTTTAAAACACACTATATCATTTCAAAATACACTATCATTTCAACACTAATAAAAGTATAATTACAAATACACTATATATTTACAAAATAAACTATATCATATCAAAATACACTATATCATATCAAAATACACTATAATGTCAAAACACACTATATGATATCAATATACACTATCCAAAACACTGCCATAGAACTACTACAGCAACACTATATCATTTTAAAATATACTATATCATATCAAAACACACTATATCATTTCAAAATACACTATCATTTCAAGACTAATAAAAAGTAGTACAATTACATATACACCATATATTTACAAAATAAACTATATGTAACACCCCAGAATTTCAAAGACCGAAAAGAAAGAAATAATAATATAATTAATAGGACGATGGCGGAAACATCGTCTTCTGGGAATGTCACTACTACAAGATTATTGTTTATATAACTAAGTGATAAAAACAAACATAAGTAAATACTATAAGTAAATTAATTACTTAGATTAAAAATCGAAATGAGAAAACTATCTCAAACTAAAGAGAAGTCTAGAACTAAAACCCCTAATAGATTATTTCTCGCATCTCAACCCGAGCCCAAAATCAAAGAAAATCCCCATCAACAAAACCTGCAAAATATACAACAAATATCCACAATCAGTGGGGAGTAACTAGCAGTTCTCCCAGAACAAAAGCAATCAAAGTACGATTCAGACATAGATTAATAAGCAAGGAAATAATTAAGTCAAGTTAACTACAATATGCATTCACTTCCATATAACTCACAAATAACGCAAATGAATAATAAATAGCAAGTGAGTTGGATAAAAATAAATAAATCATCTCAAGAGTACTTTTAGAAAAATAAAAGTATAGGTAAAACAAGTGTCTGAGACAGAAACCGAACGCTAGTGATTCGCAAATCACTTCCTAAGGTTTGTCGATCGCAATCTCAGTGCGCCCATGGGCTTACGTTCCCCCCTTGCCCGTGTCTAAGAATGGCCAAACTCCCGATGCGGGGTAGAACACGCGAGAACTCCCCGACCTCTCGGACGACAACAATTAACCCGGGTGTACCCCTAGTTCGCAAACCAGGTGGTTGGCATGTTCTTCACCGGGGACTACATCTATTCCACCGGATATTCTTATCTCAAAAAACAAAATCATAATTCATAAATATCATCAAAGTATCATTCATCTCAAAAATATTCGTCAAAAGGGATGCCACCCGGCCTTATACCCACAGTTCATCAAACAGATCTTCATAATTCCTCAAAATAAATAACTTACGAATTTTCAACAAATAACTCTCTTAATAACACTTGAACATCTCCCAACATCATCAATGATAATATACTGGTTTTTACAGCAACCACAATTCAATCAAAAATACACCACCAATTAACTGTAAATCATATTCATTAAAAGAGTAGTAACAATTAATCATTTCCTTTCATAAATCAAACATAAACATGTGGTTACCCAATGATACATAATGTATACTACTGAAAATCAGCAACCCAGAATATATTAAATTATAAATTATATCTGATTTACAAGCCTTCAAACAATTTAAAAGTGTATCCTCAATTTCATCACAAAAACACCATAATAATTATGAAACTAACAAATTCGAGCACTAAAAATCACACAAAAATTATCATATAACCCTAATAGCTCTACTGACATGGTACAAATTTTATTTATAATTTTAGGACCCAAAAAGTATTTTTAACAGTTAATATACAGATTCCTCAAATAAGCCATTATAATAATTAAAAATATAAACAGACGCGCAAAAATTACCAAAAATTCACATAACATGTAAAAACTCACGGAAATACATATTATCCAAATAAATTAATTTTTCTGCCACTATAAATAATTTTCATGAATTATATACTGACTGAACAGAATTTACAAAAACAGATATATCAATTAATTAAAACAGTAAACAGTAGATAAAAATTATTCCAAGGCATGGAATACATTATACGCATGTAACATGATCTAAGAAAAATGATTTCATCAATTTCAACAGTCGATCAATAATTATTATGAAATTTAGCCAAAAACGCACAAAATACTAATTAAATCAAATAAATATTAAAAATCATGCAAAAATTATTTTTCTCTATACAGTATTCACATAGCATGTGTCACGTATGTTCATGTAAAATTTCATCAAAAATATCATTCAAAAAGTATTTTAGATAATTCCTAACGTATTAATCTAATACCGAATACTACTCTAATCACTATGATTCTAGGATAACAACTAGTTACCTGGATCGTCGGAGGCGAGCTGAAAACTTCTGGAAATCCCCACAATAGGCTTGTGATCCTCTTCTTCTTCAAATTCCAAGCACCAAGTATAAGGAAAAGGCCACAAAAACAATTCACGAACAATTATCAAAGAGAAGGAACGAAGAAAATTTGAGAGAATGAAAATGGTGATGATGGACGAAAATATGGAAGAATGGCAGCCAAAAGTTCTGATTTTCTAATCAGAATTTGAAGTGAATTAAGAGGTTTAATGAGGTTTTAATTAAAGAAATCATTAAGGGGGGTTATGGGGGTTATAAGGCATCAAAGAGTCTTAAGGAAAACAAAAGAGAAAAGAAAGGAGAAGGCTCTCCTAAATCCTTCACTTGGCCGGCTGCCCCAAGCCCAACACACCCACAAAACTTTCGGCCCAAATTCAACAACGATCCATGCTCCGAAAGCCCGATACGCGATAAAACGGTTAATTCCTAAATCGCGCCTAAACCTTGAAAATACTTAATAATGAAAATAATTCTAATAAATTATCTTATAAATATAAATATAATAAACACATTAGCACGCCACATGCGATGCAACATTTCATCACCCAAGTCGGTCCAACAACGTTACAAAACGCTACGCGACAAAACAAAGATCCTAAACGCCTAAACAAATAACGAAATTAATATAACCTTTAAAATAAATAACTAACAACTTAAAATAAATATATATATAAATATATCACAACATATAAATATATATACACATTTTCACAACACGTTCCAAAATAATCTAAATAATAAATTATTTATTTTTACGAAAAATATCATTTTAAAATAAACTAACACCAAAAATAAAGAGTGAAAATTACGGGGTGTTACACTATATCATGTCAAAATATACTATATCATCACAAGAATAACACAATTACAAATTATCACAAAAAAATAAACCTAAAAAACCATCAGAACTCCAAAATGAACGAATAGTAATTCAAACTAAAAAAACATCAGAACTCCAAAAATCGCACAAAAATCAACAAAAATTTATCATGCAATCAATAAAAATCGCACAAAAATTGAACGAAGAGTAATTAAAACTAAAAAAAATCAAAACTCCAAAAAATCGCACAAAAATGAACGAATAGTAATTCAAACTAAAAAAACATCAAAACTCCAAAAATCGCACAAAAATCAACATAAATTTAGCATGCAAACAATAAAAATCGCACAAAAAATGAACGAAGAGTAATTCAAACCAAAAAAACATCAAAACTACAAAAATGAAAAGAAATTATAGTAAAAACCAAAATCAACAACATAATTACCATCAGTATGAGAAGTTCGACTAACACCAGGAAACTCCGATTCCTCTGCACGACCAGCACCAACAGATGAACGCAAACCACTACGTTTTGGAAAATTCCGATTAGCGATCGTCTTCCTTCCCATTGCTAAATTCAAGCGAAAAAATTACACAGGGCGAAAATGAAGAAGTTAGGGCGAGAGAAGATTACACTTAAGCGAACTTGAAGAGAGAGAAAATGAAGAAGTTAGGACAAAGAAGATGAAAAGTTATTATTGAGAGACAAAATGCAGAAGTTACAAGAGAACGAAGTAGTGGGAAGAAGTTATGAGGAGAGAGAAAATCTGAGGAAATCTGAGGAGCTAGAGAGAAAAACTGAAGGCGGTCAAAACTGAAAAGCGTAATCATTACTATTGCCTCTACTCACGTGATATGGATCGGGTGCACACTAATTAGTGTGCACCGGGTTCATATTAGTTTTTCTATTTTTTTATATAAAAGATGTAAGCATTTCAATATCATTGCTCAAGAATTAAGGAGATGTCTACGAGGCCAGCTTTATGATAACATATATATGAGTATTATATTACAGAAGAAAGAAGAGAATAATTAACAAATAAGCCTAGTGGGCTACTCTTTCTATTATCAATTACTTTTAGGATAAAACCGGTTGGATTTGTATGTATATGTGGCCAGGCTGCCAGATTCATCTTCAACGTGAGCTTGTGTTTTGCCCAAAAATATTTACCATGTGATATATATATATCTTGTTATAGATTTATTATAACATTATATATCCCATTAAATAATATGAGATGTAGCATGTAGAGTTGATTGAACAAAATAGAAACATAGAGAGAATTTCGAAGTAATGAGTTGAGCAGCTTAGTCCTTATTTGATTGTTACATGCATTCGTTTTCTTCTTTCCTCCTAAACACACTATAAGCTTCTCTATCAAGTACTATAAACCAAGTTATCAAACATAAATTTATTCTTGAGCTAGGTTTTTTTTTATTGCATATACTTACATTTCCTTGTGAATATTTTGTAGCATGAGAAGAAACTGGCCAAAAAAGACCCCGAGAACGCTCACAAACACAAGGTGAAAGAAGGGGTAGCAGCTGCAGTTGCAGTTGGTGCTGCTGGTTTCGTATTCCATGAACATCACAAGAAGAAAGAAGCCAAACAGGAGCTCAAGCAGCAAAAGAAGCATCACCACCATCACTAGTATAAAAAAAGAACAAAAAAAAAAGTAGCCTCACCTTTAATTCTTTTTCCTGGTTGATCATATTCTATAATTTATTTTATAGTTTATTTCGTTATGATGCCATCGGTTGTTTTCTTTGTAATATATATATGGACATATTAGTTTGATTATCTTTCGTATCGTACCAGATCAATCCAATGATGTTGCTTCTACTCGCTCGCTTTCAAGGTAGAGTTCGAGCAATATCAACCATTGAATATATACCACCTTTGTTGTTTTAAGTTGCAATGGTTTGATTTTTATATTACTCACAGACTCATGTTGAACAAAGGTTTTGTACTGATATAGAAAACAAATTTTAGTTTGCACATAGTCAATAGGTTGCACACAAAGGGAATGTGCACATAGTTAGCTTGTGGTGATCAATAGGTTGCACATATCCTGTATGTGTTAGCGTATGATGATCATATAAGTTGCACGCACAATTAAAATGTATATAATTTTAATGTTATATTTAAAGATAAGAATATTAATAACCCGAAGTAAAGTGTCATATTCTATGGCTTGCTTTATTGAAAAGATCACAAGGTAATGTTGAATCTAGAGATGTAAGAGAATTGAGGCCGTCTTGAAAATGCTGGAGGCCCTATTATATTGTACAATTTAGGCCCGTAATTATTCTTTTTTTTTAGAAAAAAATGCACTATATAATTAAAAAAAGCTTGTTGTTGACTAATTTAAAGGGAATTATTTTTGAAGAGTAACATGAAATAAATTAATTTTTGATAAATAGTGCAAAAAAAAAAGGTTCGCTTAAGGAAAGAGGGTTCTCATAGATTTAAGTAGAAGTTTCGAACATAGTTGATGCATTTACACTTTACAGTTAGTTTTTTTTTCCATTTTAAGGCACCCAAAAACAAGAAGCCCTGTTTTACACAACATGTTGAGCACCTTATTGGTCGGGCTTTAAGAGGAGAGGAAGAGAAGATAAAATAATAACTAACAAAGACTAGAATTAAAAAATATCCCACAAACTTAACTCATGCCAAAATAAGTTGTACACTATTTCCACTAATTCAATCCCTTACATGATTCTATATAAAGGATAAAATAACTAACAAAGACTATAAATAAAAGAAATAAAAAAATATCCCTTTAACTTAGCTCATGCCAAAATAAGCTGCCCACTATTTCCAGTATTAACATGCTATGAACAAGTTAAGTTTCCTATATGTTTTTTTTGACTAAAACACACATGCTTTTAAATAACAGGAACTAACTACCCACTATTTTAAAGGACTAATTTCAACATACCTCCTTCCTCTAAAGTTGGATCATCAACAACTTGAACTTCTATATTGTCATAGATTTACAATATTTGATGCACTTCTCATCAATAGTTGTTGTCGATGCACATTATCAACACCACCAACTTTTAATTTGCTGATGTACATCATCACCAACCTTCATTCAGTGGAGCACATCTCTCAATATGACCTTGTGAAGCACTTCTCTTCACCATGATGCAAAAAATTATCATCAACCTACACTCTGGCCATGGTATTTTGCCTTTTTGTTCACTCCTAAAATGGAAGATGGCGTGCAATAATGACTTACTTGCTACTATCTCTCTCTGGAATCCAATCCAACACTGATACCATGTTGAATTTGGAGATGTAAGAGAAGAGAGGGGAAGAGAAGATAAAAAAAACATAGAAATGTAATTCAATATAATATGTTACATGATTCATATTAAGAAGAAAATAACTAACAAAGATTAGAAATAACGAAGATATCCCACTAAGGCTTTGTTCTTTTGGACTGAATTAATAAAAATTCAATTCAGTTCAGTTCAGTTCAGTTCAGTTCAGTTCAGTTCAGTTCATTTCAGTTAGTTTTCTCTCTATCAGTTTTCATTCATTTCAGTTCAGTTCATTTCAGTTTAGTTTAGTTTAGTTCAGACAAATTCAATTCAGTTCAGTTTAATTCAGTCCAAAAGAACATAGCCTAACGAGTCCGGATCCTCTAGAGTTTTAATAAAACTCTACAAGGTAAAGTTGTATCTGAACCTTATATTTTTAAATCAAGGGCTCATATTGGTGGGAAGGGGAAAATTAGGGGGTGGATTTTAATGAGAAAAAATAGGAGGATTTTGGAAAGATAATATATGAGCCATTGATTTTTAATTCAATAGTTGATATTGCTCAAACTCTACCTTGTAGAGTTATTTTAGAACTCTAAAGGATCCAAACACGCTTTTTATTGACCAAACAAACACACGTTCTCCTGAAAAACAGGAATTAACTACCCACTACTTTGCAGGACTAGTTCCAACATGTAGGAAGATTAGGTGACATAGTATGGAAACAGCAACAAAAATTTTATCTTTTGAAAATACCAATTAATTCATCCTTAACTATGGGATAGTAAATGAAATTCTTTGTAAAACAAATATTTAGAAATCTTTTAGAAGTAGATATTTTGAAATATTTTAGATAATGAATATAATTAATGAACTCTATAAACTTTTTTTTGAAAGAGAAATTTCAATAATTGAAGGTCAAACGGCGTCTACAATACATATTAAAGAAAAACAAGATACAACCAAACAAGGTTAAATCAAATTCATCTTTGAAAAAACTACAATGAACCAGATCGAAAAATACTGCGCAACCCCCTTGTATTTACTTAATCAAGCAACTAGTGATGAGGAAGTCTATCATTCTGACATAATTTGGGAAGAGCATTCATGATCGAGCCATGTTGACAGCATTCGAGATTCCAATACCTTCATACTGAGTCTCGAACTTCAACCAATGAAAATAATTTCTCATACCTAAAGACAAAAGAAACATACTCACAACTCCCATAGGGGAGAAGGAGATCTCCATAAAAGAGACTAAAATCCCCATAACAGGGTTTGAAAAAATCTCATAAAGAGAGACTAATTTATTCAACAAAACAAGAAAATGAACTAAAAACTGAAAATAAAAGGGGAAAAGGGGCTTACCGTGGATGAAATCATACATGGCAGCCCCTAACTGATGAAGAAAGGGCAGGGAGGCTAGGGTTTGAGTAAGAAGAGAGAGGGGGGCGACTAGGTTTTTAATCTCTCTTCTAATATGCAACTCTATAAACTAAACTGGGTTAAAGAATAGGTTTTGGAAAATGGGTTTTAGTAAAACTATATTTAAAATGGTTTTCGAAACTGCGCTTTTATAAAACCATTTATACACAGGTTTTCAAAAGTAGGCTTAGAAAATCAGCTAAAATATATGTTTTGGCTTTGAAAAGGTTAATTTTTAGCTCGTTTTTTATTATTTCTCTAATCCTGACCAATTAGATGGAAATATTAGTCATCATTTGGTATTAAATTGGGGAGATAGATTTATCTCGTCTACATGTTACAATCAAGAATCATGGACACCATTGATTATTTATGAAATCATTCGTGAAGGTTGACAATGATTAGAGATTTTTTGTGTAACTCATTTTTATTCACAATAATAATACCATTAATTTGGCCTTGATTTTCTATATATTTTATGTAAGCTAGACGAACGAACTATTATATTCACATATGTAAAAAACTTATATGGATCTGATCCACACTAAATTATAACATACAAAATATGATAAATGATGTGATTTAATTTAGGAAAAACTCATTATGTTCGGAGTATTGCTTTAAATTAAAGTTCAAATTTGGAAGGGCATCAATATAGTGACAAGTAATTAAATTTAATTTATTTGATTAGGAAATTATCACAAAATTAATTGTAATTATGAAAATGTGTATGGAATTCAAATTTGGACACATATCAAATTTAGATCAATTAGTTTAAATTTAGATCTATAGTATAGTATCTTACTCCATAGAATAAAACATGTTAACATTTTAAATCGAGTAATAGAATATGGCTTAATCTTAATATAATTTAAATTCAAATAAGAAAATCATGATCATAAATCAATTTTTTTAGCAACTAATCAAGTTTTATGAATCAACTATGGGATTAATATTTTTCGGCCCTATTTTCAGCAAATATTATATTTTACAATGAAAATTAGGTGGATTACAGAAGAAAGAAAACTAGGCAACTTCTTTAAATCTCAATGAATATGTGTTAAAATTATAGCATAATTATAATTAATTTCATCATCAAATGGGACATCATCACCTAGAAGTAATATATAACCCAGATCGAACCAGATTTATTCCATCATACGAAATTTTTCATAGATAGAACTAAAGCATTAATTAGTGCAGCAGTGGTGCAAGACAACAAGAATTAAAAGAGGGGGTGAACCGGACTGCAGAAAGCGGGATCGCGGAAGTGGCTGCATGATTATGTGCAAGTAGTAGTGTGAATGATGATTTTATTTAAACCTCTAAGCGTAGCAATATAATGGGTAGATCGAATACTTTTTCAATTATTATTTTTAAAATGGTTTGTCACGTGTTCCACCATAATATTTATTACATCAATCACTGAACACACGAGTCGTAAGCCAATTTTACAGTATTCTTAATATACGATATGATTATAAAAGGTTGCTTGGAATTTCAGGAATATAATGATCGATTATATGACAAAAATAATAGGCAAAATTGGCCTCAACACCCTGTACTATAGCTTGGGTGCACCCAACACCACCAACTACGACTAGTAGCCTAAACACCACCAACTACGGGGTGGGGTGCAGTCTGTACCACTAACTACGGGGTGGGGTGCAGTCTGTACCATAAAAACCCACCATCATCGACAACATTTTAGGCTTCCGGCCTCGTTTGGTAGGGTGTAGTCTGTACCATAAAAACCCACCGTCATCGACAATATTTTATCGGCAACATTTTAGGCTTCCGGCCTCATTTATGGTACGGAATGCACCCCACCCCATAGTTGGTGGTGTTTAGGCTACTAGTCGTAGTTGGTGGTGTTGGGCACCCGAGCTATAGTTCAGGGTGTTGAGGCTAATTTTGCCAAAATAATATGATGAGACCTCTGTGACAGGTCATTGGATATTCTCATTTTTTTGCAACCATCCCCTTAACTTTTACAATCTGCCAAAAATTTTCATATAGATAATGTCTGCTAAGATTCTCCTTGCAAACAGTGGTGGTTTGGTGGGTGGTGCCGAGTGGATGACCTGGTGCATTGCAGGAGTGGTACCCGACAACAAGAAAGAGAGAGTGAGCAACAAACTGAAGAAAGGCACGAGAGAGAAAGTTGAGTAGAAGTGGTTGCATGATTGAGTGTTAGTAGTGGTGCGGATTACGATTTTATCCGAGCCTCTGAGTGAAGAAATGGGCAGAGCGAAGACTTTTCAGTAAACTTTTTTAAAAAAAAATTGGTTGGTCACGTGTTCTAACATGATATTAAATAAATCAATTACTAAACACACGGGGTCATAATCAAGTTCTAAAATATTCTTAATACACAATATGATTATAAAAACTTCAAATCAAAAGCTATATTCACGCCATATTTTTAGAAGAAACATCATAAAATCTTAACTTTGTAAAACAAAAAAGTTCTTGACAGGTAAAACAAACTAGCTCATATACTAAAAAAAAAGATGTAGAATTATACGGATGGATAAATCATAAGGTAAGCTATTGGAATATCTATTATGTTGGATAAATGGTCATTGTTGTCCAATTTGGAAAGTTATTGATTTGTCAAAGTTCATCTGAATAATCGAGATAATGATAATATTAATATATTTGACCCAAATGACCGAGGTTTATTTATTTTGATATTTTTTTTAGCAATGTGAAACACAACGAAATGGTTTACAATCCTCATTTTCATCATTTAAAAGTTCCGATTCACAAGTTATTGTAAGCGTAATTAACAACAACAACTTGGTTAAGGATAGTGAATTGTTGTTAGTATATAATGATAATATTAATATAAGTGTCATTGATAAGATGTACTCGATGTAACCCAAAATGATCCGATGAAATCCTGGACTGGAAAAAACTAAATATTCAAATTTCTAATGAACCCGATTAAACTTGAAATTTTCACATAATCCGAAATGACCCAAACAACCAAAGAACGAAGCAACCAAATCGAAACTCTGTCCAACTCGATCAGATTTAAAATAGACCTACAAACCAAACTAAAATGACCCAAAGCAAACGACCCGACCCTATTGTTTTTTTTTTTGGTAATTAAGAGTAATATAACCAAACAAAACTTACACTTAATATGAGCTTAGCAAAAGCCCATCAACCTTAAACTGGAAATGCCCAGTTTTACAAGCTCTCAAGCCACATTCTATCCCTATCTTTTACTTTTGCGCTCATGATATGTACAATCCTATTTTTTACATTGAAGTTTATCTCGTTAATAGTATGTTTTATAGTATGCACAATTGAATCCCTGCAAGCTAGATTTTTGTTCTGCCAAATCTTGTAAATAGTAGCCTGTACTGCAGCCAGCCCTACTTGTATTTTGAATTTTGACCTAGCGAACCTATCTTTCAGCCATCTGCATAGCAGAATAAGATTCCTCCCCTGCCATCTTATATCAAGCCAATCCATGATCTCCTTAATACACCTCTTGCTGAAAGTGCATTCGAAAAAAAGATGATTATGGTCCTCACTATGCTACATACAAATATAGCATAGATCATCATAACATACTCCAATCTGCATAAGTCTATTCTTAGTCTTCAGCCTTTTCTGAACAATTAACCACATAATAAATCGATTTTTAGGTATTGAGTATCTATTCCAGACATACCTACTCCATTGCACCTGTGTATCATCCTCACACAGTTTCTTATAAAGCTTTTTAATACTGAAATTCAGATCTTGCAGCCAATGGCTCCCATGCAATTTCACACTCATTTCATGCTTAGCCTTGGAAACAACTTTCCAAGCCCAACTTGTTGTAATAGGAGCCTCATAAGAACTCCAACTTTCTCCTCTAATATAAACACAATTCACCCATTTCACCCAAAAATTTTCTTTCTCTTGAGCTATATGCTAAACTAGCTTACAAACAGCAGCTATATCCCATTTCTCAATATTCCTAAAACCCAAACTCCCTGAGTTCTTAGCTCTGCAAACATTAGCATAAGCAACAGAACCTGGCCTACTTTCATTATAAATCCCATTCCATATGTAACTTCTACAAATGTTATTGATTTCAGTCAACACAACATGTAGCATGAAGATCTGCCCCCAATAGATATGCATGCTCATCAGTAGACTATTCACAAGCTGAGCTCTCGCTGCAAATGAGAGATTCTTGGAACTCCAGGTTCTAATTCTGTTAATCATCTTGTGTATTTGCCCCTGACAATCCTTAGCCGTAATTTTGTAGTAGATTGCACTCCAAGATATTTGAATGGCAAAGCACCACAAGAAAAGCCACTAACATCAGTACCTCGACTGATCTCATGAGTAGACATACCAACATAATAAACTTCAACTTCAGTCCTATTCACCTCCAAGCCATAAGCATTCGAAAACATTTAGAAACCTAGCAACATAGTGTAAATAGACCTAAAGTCATCATTGCAAAAGAGCAATAGGTCATCAGCAAAACATAAGTGAACTAGCAATTTAAGCTCTTTGCATCTAGCATGGTACTTAAAGCCATCAGTCTCACCAACATAGGACAAAATTCTAACCAAATAAGCATTCCTAATGCAAAGAGTAGAGGAAACATAGGATCTCCTTGCCTAAGCCCTCTGTGAGCATTAATTAAAGAACCCAGAAGGAGTCCCATTTAACATGATTGAAAATCTAGGAGTCTTCACATATATCATTATTTGATTCACAAAGTGCCTAGGAAACCCAACACCCTCAAGCATCTGCTGAATGAAATCCTAGTTCACAGTGTCATAAGCCTTCCTTAAATCAAGCTTCATAAGACAACTAGCGCTGGTAGCCTTCCTATATACATCTTGACCAAATCTTGACAGATCATCACATTATTAATGATACTTCTACCAGCCACAAAAGCACCTTGGCTAGGAGAATGATATTAGGTAATTAGACTTTGTTAAGTTTCTCACTAATCAGTTTTGTGATACATTTATAAAGCACTATACAACAAACTATGGGTCTAAAGTCAGACATTACCAGGACAGTCCACTTTAGGTACCAATGTTGGAGTAGTGACATTTACAGCTTTCAAAAGTTTCCCAATTTAATTTTAAAATTACAGCCTCTGAAACCTCCTCACCAACAATGGACCAGTAGTGCTTGAATAATTTGCTATTAAAACCATCTTCCCTAGGAGCCTTGCCATCTAGAATATTAAATAGTATTGTACTCTTTTTATATCCTCCTTGGTAAACTCAGTGTTGATGATGTTCAAGTGAGTAGTAGAGAGCTTCCTACCCTTGTCATCAATGTACTCAGGACGGCTTGTTTTTGGCTTTTACATGAGAATAATTTATGATAGAAGTCTAAGAAAGCCAAGTCAATTTTCTCTTTATCATTCACCCATTCACCACCTGAGTCATGAATTTAGTGAATTTTATTCTTATATATCCTAGTCTTGACTGCTTGGTAAAAGATCTTAGAGTTTTCATCACCAACTTTTTACCTAGCAATTTTAGACTTATGTTTCAACAATGAGATATTATTCTTCATAGCAAGCTTGAAATGTTCCAGAGCTATCTTTTCTCTACTAACAAGCTCACTATCTACTGGATAACTGTGCATAGCATTTTGAGCTCTCTCTCTAGATACTCTTTAGCCTTTATCACCGCTTCTTCTACATCACCAAACCCTATTCTATTGAAAACTTTTAAATCTTTCTTCACCTTCTTCAGTTTCTGCTGAACATTGTACATAGCACACCCTCTCACATGCACATTCCATGTCTGATTAATTGTCTCCGTCATAGCATGATGATTGCACTATATATTGTGGAATCTGAAAGGTTTCTTTTGATTAACTTCATGCTAAGCACTCAATAACATCGATGTAAGATCATAATTGCCTTCTGGTAGAAAGACAACATCTGCCATGTTGTTCATGTCTATCCATTCAGTGTTAGCTGTCAATTCGAGAGAAACTCTCTGATCTCCATCTTGTTTATTATTCCAAGTAAATTAAAATATCTTCCAATAGCCTTCACATCAACTAAATTACACCATCTCAGGCAATCCACTATAGGAGCAATTTCTAAATGTCTAACAGTTGTACCAATTCTATATTCCACACTACTAAGAGCATTAAAATCCCCTATTAAGAGCCATGGTTTACTAATACTGCTAGCAAAACTTTTGAGACTAATCCATAAATCCATTCTATTATTCTGGTCATTGAACCCATAAAACAATGTGCAATCAAATTCATCACTGTTTTTAGGCTTCACAATACATTGTAGAAACTGGTTATTCACACAACCAATGTTAACAGTGAAAGAGAGAGGTCACCAACCTATTATAATCCTCCCATTACTATAGCAGCTATTGTTGTGAGTAAAACACCACCCAGCTCATTGTTCATTTGATATTCTCTAAATGTACCTATTGTGTAGAGTTTTAGGCTTGCATTTGTTGTTGGTTGCATTTCGGGAACGAAAAGGTCATTTTAGGCCTAGTTTTGCCTTTTCGCTTTTAAATCGTACTTATCGAGTCATTTAACCCCAAATTCTTTTTTAACATGATTATATGAGGTATAATGTACCTATTGTGTAGAGTTTTAGGCTTGCATTTGTTGTTGGTTGCATTTCGGGAACGAAAAGGTCATTTTACCCTAGTTTTGCCTTTTCGCTTCCAAAGCGTACTTATCGAGTCATTTAACCTTAAATTCTTTTATAACATGATTATATGAGGTATAATGTACCTATTGTGTAGAGTTTTAGGCTTGCATTTGTTGTTGGTTGCATTTCGGGAACGAAAAGGTCATTTTAGGCCAAGTTTTGCCTTTTCACTTCCAAAGCGTACTTATCGAGTCATTTAACCTTAAATTATTTTTTAACATGATTATATGAGGTATAATGTACCTATTGTGTAGAGTTTTAGGCTTGCATTTGTTGTTGGTTGCATTTCGGGAACGAAAAGGTCATTTTAGGCCTAGTTTTGCCTTTTCGCTTCCAAATCGTACTTATCGAGTCATTTAACCCCAAATTCTTTTTGAACATGATTATATGAGGTATAATGTACCTATTGTGTAGAGTTTTAGGCTTGCATTTGTTGTTGGTTGCATTTCGGGAACGAAAAGGTCATTTTAGGCCTAGTTTTGCCTTTTCGCTTCCAAATCGTACTTATCGAGTCATTTAACCCCAAATTCTTTTTGAACATGATTATATGAGGTATAATGTACCTATTGTGTAGAGTTTTAGGCTTGCATTTTTTGTTGGTTGCATTTCGGGAACGAAAAGGTCATTTTAGGCCTAGTTTTACCTTTTCGCTTCCAAATCGTACTTATCGAGTCATTTAACCCCAAATTATTTTTGAACATGATTATATGAGGTATAATGTACCTATTGTGTAGAGGTTTAGGCTTGCATTTGTTGTTGGTTGCATTTCGGGAACGAAAAGGTCATTTTAGGCCTAGTTTTGCCTTTTCGCTTCCAAATCGTACTTATCGAGTCATTTTTTTTAATTTTTGTTGATCTAACTCCTAACTTATTAGTATGTAACTGTGTGCAAGGGGGGCGGGGGTGCGAGCCGTGGGGGGGGAAGGGGAGGGTTATGTCTTGGGGGTGGGCATGCAGGGGCCGTGCGGGGGGTGGTCATAGGTGGGCGGGGGGGTGGCGGTGGGGGTGGGGGGACTGTGGGCGGGGGGGTGGGGAGGAGCAGCAGGTGGGGGAGGGGGGCTGTGTGCGGGGGTGGGGAGGAGCAGCGGTGGGGGGGGGCGTGTGCGGGGGTGGGGAGGGGTCTGTGTGCGGGGGTGGGGGGGGCGTGTGCGGGGGCGGGGAGGGGCGCGGCGGTGGGATCTCTCCCACCGCCGCGCCCTCCCCGCCCGCACACAGCCTAGCCCTCCCCCATCCCTACACGCCCCTCCCCCACCGCACACGGCCCCTCCTCACCGCTGCCCTCCCCACCCCACCGCACACCCCCCCCCACACACCCCCCGCACACGACCCCCCTCCCCCCTCCCCCCACACCTCACCCCTCCCCTGCACACCCCTCCCCCCTCACTGCTGGCCCTCCCCTCCCACACCCCTCCCCCCGCACACCCCTCCCACACCCACACTTGTAATACTCCGTATTTTTGGGAGTTATTTTGCTATAAATAAGAAAATATAAAGTAAAAGTGAATGTATTTTATAATATATTTTAGGTAAGCCTACAGTTATAAATTAAATATACAACCTACTTTCGTACCTAATTATATTTTAGTTTGGTTTTTGTTAAATAATAAATCAGAATTCGATTTGGAAACAAATCCTAATAAACTAAGGTTTTTCATACTATAAATAAGAAAAGGAAGAAAAAAAAAATTATTAGAAAACCCTATTCTTAACTCAGCCGTTTTTTTTCTTCTTTTCACTCTCAAGATTTTTTTTCTCTCTCCTCTCTTCTCCTCCTTCCTCACGCTGCTTCCTCCTCCTTCTTCGTTCGTTTTCTCCCCTCCTCCTGAGTTTGTCAGCCTTGAGTGGTGCACGAGGCTTCGAGGGTGGTCGAAGGTGCTGAGCGTGCGAGGCTGCGTGTGCGAGCGTTCGAGGTGTTGTGGTTCGTGTGCGAGACTGTGTGAGCGGGGTGTCGAGTGCGAGCACTCGAGGGTCGTGCGGTGCGAGTCGGAGTGCGGGTGTGTGCGGCTGTCGAGGGTGCTGCGTTGTACGAGTGTGGCTCGACGTTGTGGTGTGCGAGTGAAGGTTGTGTGTGGTGTGTGCGACGAGTCGTGGTCGAGCGAGAGTGAGTGGCTCGAGTGTTTTGTGAGCGACGCGTCGAGGCTGCGAGTGTGGTGGTGCTGCCGCCAGAGTCCTCATGTCGCCGGTGGTCGTCGCCGGCAAGTTAACCCGGTATAAAGAAATTAAAATTCTCTCTTTTCCTCTTTACATTAATGTATATAATCTGATTTTGTAATTCTTATGAATCTTTGATTAAGTTTGTAATTATAAGTAAAGTATAAAAATTAATAAAAGAAATCAGATTTATAATTAGGAAATTGTTGGTAGTTCTTATGATAATTTATTCCGCAAATCTGATTTTGACGATACTTGTATATGAAATTGTGTAAGTTTGTAGTGTTCAACAAAGCATAAAATAAGTTAAAAGAAATCAGATTTTGCAAGCATAGTAATTAGCTTCTAATTATGTTAGTTTCAATAGAGTTCATGAAAAGAAAGTTTAAACAACAAGAACGTTTACTTTTATTGTTCAAAACACTAAGTTTTACATAGTGGTTAAGTTGGTTTTATTTTAATGATATCAAGGACTTAGAACTAAATTATTCTTATATTTCGATTAGGTCCCAATATCATAAGCGGAACATTTTAAGTAATCAGCAAAGATTATCCGTTACAAGGTACGTACGCATGTTAGGTTGTTAGGTTGTGATTTATTCTATTGGAACCTAGAACCATGATAGGAAACAATTGTGATTGCTGAGATTGTTTGGTAACATGATTGTTATTGAAAATCGATATGTAGCATGGTTATGCGAAATTCTATCGTATCATAAGCATGATTATTGGATTTGTATTCTTTGATCTATGGTGTAACAAGGATGTTACAAAAAGTAAAGATTTGAGTATTGTATCTAAGAAGGAATGTTAAATGATTACATGTTTAATGTGGTATGAATGTACAATACTAAGAAAGGATTTTGGCAATAAACTTGTAGTTGGACTCCCTACAAGTGATGAACAATGGGGGGAGTGTGGGACTTGTTCTACACTCCCTCACGGGAGCCTACCGTGACGACAAGTAGTGTCCTTATAAATTTTGATAACTCAAGTAGGCGGAAGGTTCCGTACGATCTTGGGGGTATGCATACTAAGGTGATGGATGTGGAACGGAACGAAACCGTATTTACATTTCATCTAATAGACCAAGTTGTCTATTAAGGATTAAGTAGCCCATATGATTCTAGAAAGATGACGGTGCCCGTTCGATGCCAAATAAATTGTAAAAACGGAATTTAATGTTTTTGTAGAATCATGTTTAGGAATTGTTATTATTATTCTGATTATGTTTAGTGTATTATGTAACTGATTTTGTACGTACTCAGCATAGCTGATTGTTTGTTATTTGTGTTGTTTGTTGACCTGTGATGAACCATTGATATTTCAATGGGGAGCAGATTAGGTATGCTGGTGATGCTGCATGAGTTCGGGCATACGGTAGATACTTTTGATTATAAACTTTTAAATTGTTTTGGTTGAACATCGTAGAGATTGTTTATGATTTACATAGTTAATGGTTTTATATAAAAGGGGACAATAGTGATTCCCGAGTTGTAGTTAAGTTATCATTTTATTTCCGCTGCAATTTAGTTTTTATAATAAAGAGTAAGTTAGTGTCTTAAATTCAATAAGCCTTGCGTTTCACCGCGGCGGTAACACTCCCAAAGTCGATGCAACGTAGTTTAGACGTGTATGCACTAGTGGAATAAAGTCCAACCGCTGCGGTCAAAACCGGGCTTGCCGCTGCGGTTTTGGCCCGCAATGGTTGGACTAGCAGTAGTTTTCATAAAGAAACTGCTGCGGTTGTGAACCGCAGCGGTTTGTTCTTTGCCGCCAACCTCTTTGTATGCAATGGAACATTAACTGATGCGGTTTTCTTAATAAACCGCATCAGTTAATGTTATATAATATATATATATATATATATTATATTTGTATATATATATATATATATATATATATATATATTATATTTGTATATATATATATATATATATTATATTTGTATATATATATATATATTATATTTGTATATATATAATATTTTATTATATCTAACTTGCTATAGTTGACACAAATCCCACAAGCGCGTCGTATACAAGTCAAATTAATATATATATATATATATATATATATATATATAAATATAAAATTTGGAGAATGTACTACAAATGAAGTTGTATTAAGTACTAAAATCCAAAATAAACATCAATTATATTGTTGTACCTAAATAACTAGCAAGTAGAACAAATAAACTCAAAGTCGCGGCATCATCTTCACATGCAAACTTCGGTAAGGTAGTGTGCTAGCAAATCCCGAACCTCGTTTATCTCGGTTGTGGTGAAAGAATCCCTTTGGTTGAATACCTTAAACATAAGGAAACACACATAATATCAGTTTTAGTTTGAGTAAGACCTTAGATAATTGACTCTTATAGTTATATATGGACCTATTGGAACTATATATGACCTAACATGTGGCTAAATGCGGGAAATTAAGTGAAGTGAGCTTCGAAGGCTAAAATCGGCCCGAAACGGCCTTCATTTACCCAAAATGGGTTTCAAAGCATATGAGTGAACTATAATTGACTCTTATAGTTATATATGTACCTATTGGAACTATATATGACCTAATATGTGGCTAAATTCCGGAAACTAAGTGAAATGAGCTTCGAAGGCCAAAATCGGCCCGAAACGGCCTTCATTTAGCAAAAATGGGTTTCAAAGCATATGAGTGAACTATAATTGACTCTTATAGTTATATATGTACCTATTGGAACTATATATGACCTAACATGTGGCTAAATGCGGGAAACTAAGTGAAGTGAGCTTCGAAGGCTAAAATCGGCCCGAAATAGTCTTCATTTACCCAAAATGGGTTTCAAAGCATATGAGTGAACTATAATTGAATCTTATAGTTATATATGTACCTATTGGAACTATATATGACCTAACATGTGGCTAAATGCGGGAAATTAAGTGAAATGACCTTCGAATTCCACAATCGGCCCGAAATGGCCTTCATTTACCCAAAATGGGTTTCAAAGCATATTAGTGAACTTTAATTGACTCTAATAGTTATATATGTACCTATTGGAACTATATATGACCTAACATGTGGCTAAATGCGGGAAACTAAGTGAAATGACCTTCGAATTCCACAATCGGCCCGAAATGGCCTTCATTTACCCAAAATGGGTTTCAAAGCATATGAGTGAACTTTAATTGACTCTAATAGTTATATATGTACCTATTGGAACTATATATGACCTAACATGTGGCTAAATGCGGGAAACTAAGTGAAGTGAGCTTCGAAGGCTAAAATCGGTCCGAAACGGCCTTCATTTACCCAAAATGGGTTTCAAAGCATATGAGTGAACTATAATTGACTCTTATTGTTATATATGTACCTATTGGAACTATATATGACCTAACATGTGGCTAAATGCCGGAAACTAAGTGAAATGAGCTTCGAAGGCCAAAATCGGCCCGAAACGGCCTTCATTTAGCCAAAATGGGTTTCAAAGCATATGAGTGAACTATAATTGACTCTTAAAGTTATATATGTACCTATTGGAACTATATATGACCTAACATGTGGCTAAATGCCGGAAACTAAGTGAAATGAGCTTCGAAGGCCAAAATCGGCCCGAAACGGCCTTCATTTAGCCAAAATGGGTTTCAAAGCATATAAGTGAACTATAATTGACTCTTAAAGTTATATATGTACCTATTGGAACTATATATAACCTAACATGTGGCTAAATGCCGGAAACTAAGTGAAATGAGCTTCGAAGGCCAAAATCGGCCCGAAACGACCTTCATTTAGCCAAAATGGGTTTCAAAGCATATGAGTGAACTATAATTGACTCTTATAGTTATATATGTACCTATTGGAACTATATATGACCTAACATGTGGCTAAATGCGGGAAACTAAGTGAAATGAGCTTCGAAGGCCAAAATCGGCCCGAAACGGGCTTCATTTACCCAAAATGGGTTTCAAAGCATATGAGTGAACTATAATTGACTCTTATAGTTATATATGTACCTATTGGAACTATATATGACCTAACATGTGGCTAAATGCGGGAAACTAAGTGAAATGACCTTCGAATTCCACAATCGGCCCGAAATGGCCTTCATTTACCCAAAATGGGTTTCAAAGCATATTAGTGAACTTTAATTGACTCTAATAGTTATATATGTACCTATTGGAACTATATATGACCTAACATGTGGCTAAATGCGGGAAACTAAGTAAAATGACCTTCGAATTCCACAATCGGCCCGAAATGGCCTTCATTTACCCAAAATGGGTTTCAAAGCATATGAGTGAACTTTAATTGACTCTAATAGTTATATATGTACCTATTGGAACTATATATGACCTAACATGTGGCTAAATGCGGGAAACTAAGTGAAGTGAGCTTCGAAGGCTAAAATCGGCCCGAAACGGCCTTCACTTACCCAAAATGGGTTTCAAAGCATATGAGTGAACTATAATTGACTCTTATTGTTATATATGTACCTATTGGAACTATATATGACTTAACATGCGGCTAAAGGCGGAAAGAAAACAAAACTAAGTGCATTGAGCTTAAGAGGCCAAAATCGACTTTAAATTAAGCTACGTATATTAGTTTTATATGTATATATATATATACCTTCTCAATATCCCCGACTTCCTTGCAACTTGAGGCTATATCGATCATGAACCTCAACACATAGTAGCCACACTCGGTTCCCCCCGGTTGCTGAGCACACTAATCATAGAATTACATAAAAAATCATGTAATTAACATACATGGTTGTTTTTTGCTAAAAGAAAGAAGTACGTAGCTTAACTAATATGTATTACCTTCATTGCTTTCCATTCGGTGTATTTTTTCCGTGCTCTTAAATTTCTTCAAAGAAGCGTAGTTAAGTTAATTTCATGTCGAAGTGGCCAAAGAATGGAATTAGTAAAAAGTGTAATGCTTATTAGCATTTTAAATAACAAATATACCTATTTATGCATGATTTGAGGAATAAGTGTCGTGGTACTTCTATTCGGCCCTTCACTTGCCCCCGCACACGCCCCCTTCACGGCCCCCATGATCGCCCCCTGCCACCCCACCCTCGCTGCACATCAACCCCACAATCGCACACTCCCCCCCTCTTGCACGCTCTCCCTTGCCTCCCCCCCTGCCACCCTCTTCACTGCCCGCTTAGCCACCTCCTTCACTGGCCCCCTTCACTGCTCCCCCGCACAGCCTCCTTCTTCCCCCCTTGCACGCCCACCCTCACCGCACACTCCCCCTTGCACCGCCACCCCCTTGCACAGCCCCCCTTCATCGCCCCCGCATGACCCCCTTCACTCCCCCCATTGATCGCCCCCCCGCACAGCCCCCGCACACTCCTCCCTCCCCCCTGCACACTCCCGAACCGCACAGCCCCTTTCACTGCCCCACCCCTTCTTCACCCCCTTCATCGCCCCCTTCACTGCCCCACCTCCCTTGCACAACACCCCTTGCACAGTCCCCTCCTCCCCCCCAAAACAATCCATAATTACACCTTAAACGACATTCATCTACCCAATTCGGTTTTCAAATCATGTGACCCGACTTTAAGTGACTCTAATAGGCCGAAATGACATTCACTTACCCAAAATGGGTTTCAATACATGTGAAGCGAGTTTAGTTGATTGTAATACATATATATATACTAATAAGAACTATACATGACCTAACATGCGGCTAAAAGCGAGAAATTAAGTTAATTGAGGTTGAAAAGCCGAAATTGGCCCGAAATGACATTCACTTACCCAAAATGGGTTTCAATACATGTGAAGCGAGTTTAGTTGATTGTAATACATATATATACAATAATAAGAACTATACATGACACTACATGCGGCTAAAAGTGAGAAATTAAGTTAATTGAGGTTGAAAAGCCGAAATTAGCCCGAAATGACATTCACTTACCCAAAATGGGTTTCAATACATGTGAAGCGAGTTTAGTTGATTGTAATACATATATATATACTAATAAGAACTATACATGACCTAACATGCGGCTAAAAGCGAGAAATTAAGTTAATTGAGGTTGAAAAGCCGAAATTAGCCCGAAATGACATTCACTTACCCAAAATGGGTTTCAATACATGTGAAGCGAGTTTAGTTGATTGTAATACATATATATATACTAATAAGAACTATACATGACCTAACATGCGGCTAAAAGCGAGAAATTAAGTTAATTGAGGTTGAAAAGCCGAAATTGGCCCGAAATGACATTCACTTACCCAAAATGGGTTTCAATACATGTGAAGCGAGTTGAGTTGATTGTAATACATATATATACAATAATAAGAACTATACATGACACTACATGTGGCTAAAAGTGAAAAATAAAGTAAAATGACATTGCAAAGCCGAAAGCCGGAATTGGAACCAAAGAAGTCGAGCCTATTGTTTACTTTTGCCACCTTCATTTGAAGTATCAACCATTATCCCTTCCCCGTGATCTGCACGCATGTAACTTGTCGCTAACTCCGCATCAGTGACATCGGAGTTGGGAATGGTGAAAGGCGGGGTATCTTCAAATGCATCATACTCATCCTCATCCTCAACATCACCAACTCCGAGTATATTTCTTTTTCCCGGAACAACAATTGACCACTTGTTATCAGAAGGGTCAGTTACGTAGAATACTTGCTTAACTTGTGATGCAAGCACGAATGGCTCTTCACTATCACGCAACCGACCCAAGTCTACAAGAGTAAATCCACAAGGGTCATCTTTCCTTATGTAACGCCGGTTATACTCAACCCACTTGCATCGAAATAAGCAGACCGTGAAACCAGAGTAGTCAAGTTCCCATATATCTTGAACTCGTCCATAGTATAACAATCTAGCATCAATTGGAGACTTGTCTTTGGCACTTGCATACTGCGTAGATGATGCCTCTACCGAAACACCACTATTCTCGGGAGAGATCTCGACTTTTGATCTTGACGATCTGTCCAATACGTATATCCGTTAACATCATAACCCTCATAGGAGTGCACAGCTTCTCGAGGACCAAATGCTAGCCACTTTAGAGTTTCAGAAACATTGGAATCTACTTCACGCATTATTCGGTTATGGAACCAATCAATAAAAAGTCTTATCATGCAACCGCATCAATGCTCTAGTCCCTTTACCTCGGATTCCGGTCACGCAACTCCTCCAAATGCTCATCCAAGTACGGATGCACTGTACTCATATCTTTGTAATACAAATAAGTGTGCTTGTATGCGGCTTTCAACAGGAGGTACTATCATTTTCGAGCCAAGTGTACCTTTACCCGCGAGTCCGCCCTCGTGTCGAGATGTAGGAAGTCCAATAGGATCAACATTAGTTAAGAACTCGACCACAAAATTACCGACCTCTTCACTCACAATCCCCGAATTATACTTCCTTCCGGTTGCTTGGATTCCTTACTTTATCTTTCAAAGAGCCCATATGTCTCTCAAAGGGATAGCACCACCTCAAAAACACCGGACCACATAGCTTAATTTCTCGAACTAGATGTACAACCAAATGGACCATAATATCGAAGAAAGCGAGGTGGGAAGTACATCTCAAACTTCGCACAAAGTCCGTATCACGCTAGCTCGCAGAGCATCAAGCTTCGAGGGTTGTAACGTTTTGCTACATATAGTATTGAAAAAGAACACAGCTCTGTTATGGTATGTCTCACATGTTTCGGCAATATCCCTCGAATTGCAATCGGTAAGAATACTTGCATCATTACATGACAATCATGAGACTTCATGCTCGATAATTTCAACTCACCGTCTAAGGTAACAAATCTTTTCATGTTCGATGAGTACCACCGATGGAACCTTAATGTTGTACAAAACACTCGCAAAAAGACGCTTCTCGGCTCTAGATAGAGTGTAGCAAGCCTGAGGTAAATAGTTCCTATCATCATCCTTCACCGTTTTCTTTCCTTTTCTTTCAATTCTCCGCAGCGACCCTTCTTCCTGTTTCTTTTCTTTTCCCTTTCCTTTTCCTTTTCCGGACACTTTATCTTCTTTCTTTCTTTTCTTAGTGTCCCTCTTTTGAGCCCATAGTTCTGGTCGAAGCCCCTCACTTTCCAGATACAGTCGTACCCCTTTGCTATCCTTTGTCTTATGTGGAATATTCATAAGTGTCCCCAGAATGGCGTCGCATACATTTTTCTCTATGTGCATGACGTCGAGACAATGTCTAACCTCTAGATCTCTCCAATATGGAAGTTTCCACAGAATATACTCCTTTTTCCAAAGTCCCTTATCACCAACACTCGCTCCTTTGCCGAATATCGTTTCAATACCCTTGACTTGATCATAAACCTCAATACCGAGCCAATGGTCTACGAGCAACCCCTTCCTCAACTGTTCCATCGAATGCCTTCTTCTTATTACGATAAGGATGGTCGCGTCGAAGGAACCTTCGGGTGCGCATATAAACTTCTTTGTGACAAGTAGTAATGTATTTAAATGTTGTGTCGTCCAGGCAAATCGGGCATGCTTTCTTCCCTTTGTTCTTGTACCCGGATAAGTTCCCATAAGCAGGATAGTCATTAAGAGTGAATAAAAGCATGGCATGCAATGTGAATACCTCATCAGCATGTGCGTCATACACAGAAACTCCTTCATCCCACATTTTTCTCAAATCATCAACAAGTGGTGGAGGTAGACATCTATGTCGTTTCCAGTCATGTTTCGAACCCTGAAATAAGAATCGACAACATGATGTATTTGCGTTTCATGCACAACCAAGGAGGCAAGTTGTATATAACTAGAAGAACCGGCCACATACTATGTTGAGAACTAAGATTGCCAAATGGGTTCATTCCATCCGTGCATAGGCCAAGCCTCAAATTTCTGTCCTCGGCACCGAAGGTCTTATGACAATGGTTGATACCTTTCCACTCAGGAGAATCAGTCGGATGTTTGAGAAAACCATCCTTTTTCCTTCGTTCTGCATGCCACCTCAAGTTCTTAGCATCTTTTTTGATTGAAAACATGCGCTTGGATCGTGGTATAATCGGAAGATACCACATCACCTTTGTTGCAGGACCTTTCTTATCACCAACCCCCGCGCGCCTGTAACGCGACTTCCCACCTCGAGGACACTCATCCATATTTTCATATTCATTTCGATATAGCACACAATCGTTTGGAAAAGCATGTATCCTCTGGTACTCTAACCCGAAGGGACACATCAGTTTCTTAGCATAATAGTTCGACTTGGGTAGTTCATGGTCGTCCGGCAACATATCACCAAATGCTTGCAACAAGGAAGTGAAACAAGAGTCACTTATACCGGCTTTCATCTTGATATTAAAGAGTGTTATCACGGCCGTCAGCTTGGTGTACCTCGTACAACCGGGATACAACGGTTTTCGAGATGCCTCGTCCATGCACTCAAAAATACGAGGCCGTTTGCCACAATGATCTACCCCCGCCATCATCTCCTCGATATGATCCCCTTCATCATCATCATCTTCTACTTGAATATCCTCATATTCATCCTCGATGTTGTCATTCTCAATGACATCAAACTCACCTTCTTCATGCACATTGTTAACAATGGCATTTCGACCATCACACATACCCTCCTCACCGTGCCAAACCCATACATAGTAGTCTTGTCTAAACCCGCGACGAAAGACATGCTCCCTAAGCGACTCAATGCTACTAACGATGCTCACATTACCACAATCAACACAAGGACAATAAAACCCCTCGGTTCCCTTTGCAGCCTGATGACTTAATGCAGCATCACAAAATTCAAAGACCCCATCCACGAATTCACACGTGTCACGACTACCATACATCCATGCACGATTCATTTCAACCAAACCTAGCTCTAATTAAACACAAGCAACAAGGACCCAATGTCAATGACGGATTTCACTACATTATTAGAGTTTATACACGATATAAATTTAATGAAATTAGGCATGCTTTCCAAGGATCCTTATCACTCCAACCTAACCCATCCTTAGATGTCTAATCTCACTAGTGAATGTATTGCCTTCAGTTCGAATCTACGGAAAATCCGGCAGCATTTCCCTACAGTTCTCCAAGTACACGATGTAGATATAAATTTATTTATATCTACATATGTACCCAGAGAACAAAAGTAGGGAAACGACGAGCCAAGATTTTCCTCTAGAATCGAACTAAAGACATACATTCACCACCTAAGTGAGATTAAACATCTAAGAACAGTCCCAAATCGGGGACTATTCAAGACTTACTCCTAATGAGTAAGTCTCGAACGGGTATCTAGGCATATGATATGATGATGCGAACATAGGTTTTTAAAAACAACAAAACATTTTACATCTAATCTCAATTCAACGATAAATATATACACATTTGCATATATATATATATATACATATATGTATATGTATATACATATACATATATGTATGTATATATATATATATACATATACATATACATATACATATACATATACATATACATATACATATACATATACATATACATATACATATACATATACATATACATATACATATACATATATATATATATATATATATATACATATACCAATTTACTATGAAAGAAAGTTAAATATGAGTGATAACATACCAATATCAAGGTTGTGAATAGGCAAATCGAGCTCAACAATCCGTCCCTAGCTAGCTTCAATAATCAACAACAAAGTTTAAAAGTTAACATTAGTATAAATTAGCAATTCAAACTAAACTAAGCTAAACTAAACTAAACATCTAAACCAATAATCAACAACAACTTTTAAAGTTCAAACCTAACTAGTTAGTAAGTACTACAACAACAACAACAACAACAACAACAACAACAACAACAACAACAACAACAACAACAACAACAACAACAACAACAACAACAACAACAACAACAACAACAACAACAACAACAACAACAACAACATCAACAACAACAACAACAATAGCTACTACCAACAACAACCATAAAAATAGCAACCACAACAAACCCTAGTTTTTTTAACCTAAAAATCAAACTAACTACTTTAAATAAAATAATTAACTCAAATCAATCAAATTTACAACCTTTAACTATTATACAACCTAATTTAATTAACAATTATTCATAAAAGAACAATTAATTAAAAACTTAAAGCTTCAAATATGAGAAGGAATGGTGGAGGTAGAGGTAGAGAAGGAATGTAGGTACCTAAGAAGAGGTAGAGAAGGAATGTAGGTGTTTAGGAACGATGGAGTTGCGGCGGTGGTGGTGCGGCCACGGAGGAGGACGCAGGTGGGGTTTGTGGTTGAAACCCACCGAGTGGAGAGGAGGACGCGGCGGTGGTGGTCGTCGGGGTTGGAGGTAGGTGGAACCCAGGGTGGTGGCAGTGGTGGTGGAACCTAGTGGTGGCAGGTGGGGTCGGGGTTGCGTGAATTGGAGGGACCGAGGGAGTCTTTTTTTGAAAGGAAGGACGAATTGAAGGAGGGAGTTAACAGTGTAAGAGAGGGAATTTGACGCGAAAAAAAAAAACAAAATCAACCGTTGCGGTTCATAAAACCGCAACGGTTAATAGAGAACCGCAACGGTTAACTGTTAACCGCAGCGGTTTGTTGATAACCGCAGCGGTTTGTTAGGCCAAATTTCTCACCCAAATTTTCGACGATTTACCGCTGCAGTTCTATTAAGGACCGCAACGGTTTTGTTGTGACATATAGCGTTTTTTCCACTAGTGATGGATTTTGGGGGTGTTACAAAACTGGTCGTCAGAGCCAAAAGATCCTATTTTCAAAGATATTTTAAAAGATTTTTAAAATGGGTAGTATGGGATAAGAGCAAATAGATTACTTTTGCGTGCATTAAATCATAGGAATGATTTTATTTGTAATGCATTTCTTGCCTTACTTGTCTGATATGTTTATAGAAAGTATGCAAATACTGTGGAATGAATTAGATGTTCTGATTATATGAAATGTGGTGTTGGTTGCTTGATTGAATTTGTGAAAGGTTCTTTGAAATCTTCGAAGTATGAATAGAGTAGAAGGATGTACAAGAATAGATGCATAGATAGTGATATTTTATAGACGCACTAAGTTAGATATTGAAATATTTTATTCCCTAAAATTTCGAAGTAGTATAATTTTCCAAAGATGTTTCAAAAAGGTATTGAACTAAAACCTTATTTCGAATATTTTAGGAAAGAATCATCTAATTGTTGTAAATATTTTGAACCTCTTTAAGGAGTTTTAAAATTGAAAATAATCGCTTTACCTCTTATATATATGTTTATATATAATGTATACTTAAAAATCTTTACTTCTCTGGAACTTAGACTCTTTTCTTCTTTTAATTCGCGAATAGTTTACGACCTAGGTCCTCAGGAATACCTGATGAAATGGGACACCTGGGCCTATAAGATTAAAGCTGTTATGGAATATAGAACCTTACATGGAGATACTAGACTAAGGACTGAAATGGAGAAAATATACTTTATGTTGCGAGACGCCCCTAAGGAGGAACCCTACCTTTTCGTACACCGCAAATATTGGGATATATGGTTAGAAAATGGAGGTTTTAATGCAATCAAACATACTTACTGGAACCAATACCTTCCTACTGTAGGGCAATTCATCACTGATCTTAAATATTGTGTAAATGAATGGAGAATTCGTGAGAAAAGAAGTTGGGAGCCCTCTACCTCATCACCTCTAGTTAGAGGAACCTATCATGTGGGGGAAAGCTTGGGAATTAATGTGAATTCTGAGAACCCTAGAGTTAAATCTGAGCCGCAAGCGTCCTTTAGAGCTGCAAAAAGAGCTAGGTACCAAACTTTTGAGGATGAGTTCATACCCGAGGACTACCACATAGCGTCAAACCTCAGAACTGTTACCTACATTTACGATGATGAGGGGAATAATAGGACATTCATCGCAGTGATTGGGGAAGATAATGATGTACCTATAATTAACTTGAAAAATGAGGAAGATGGAGATCCTAATGAAAATGAGCCTGCTGAAGAGGGAGATCCTAATGAGAATGAGCCTGCTGAGGAGGATCCGATTGAGGAAAATGACCACGAAGAAGAAGCAGAAGAAGAGCCCATAGAAGAAGAACCTCTGGAGGAAGATGAACCTATAGAGGATGACGAGTCTTCTGAGGACGAAGCTGTCATGGAAGAAGGAATAGAAAATCCTAATTCAGATGACAAAGCTCACCATTATAGTCCCTAGTTTCTATTGAATATATAATTAGGATTAGAATATTATTTTATTCGTTTATTTCAGTCTTAATAAGGCTTGCATGCCAAGTAGCAAATTAAAATTCTTTTTATTCCTTTATTTATTCATATTATGTTTTCCTTGGAAACAATAACTTTTACCCTTTTCAATAATAATACAACAGTTTTAATCTTTTATTTGAAGTAACGTCTTATTTGAGATGTTTATATTGCAAGTCAATAGAGACTTAATGATTGTTCGCAATAAAAATGTGTTATATAAACGTGCCAATGTGTAGTAGTTAAGTAAATAAACGACTATGTGTATGCCGCTGAAACAGCCGTTGTGTCATTTTTCAGCGTAGAATGGTTCGTCAGGGCGGTACGCCTGATCCCTCTTTGAATGTCGAACAATCGATTCGTGATCTGGTGCAGATCACAGCTAACTTAGCCAAAGGACATAACCGGGATGGGGACTTGTCTGAAAAGGTTGCCCGTAGGAACCCACCAGTACTGAAGGGGAAAGGGGGACCCGAAGAATTGGAAAACTGGGTTGGGGAGTTTGATAAGCTTTTCTTTACCCTTTCCTGTCCAGATGACAGGACTGTGCCCTTAGCAAGCTATTACCTACATGGGGATGCCCACTTTTGGTGGACCCAAGCTATGGATAACCTCCTCAAACAACCTGACTTTGGGTGGGAAACCTTCAAGAAAGCCCTGAGGGATAAGTATTACCCACCATACCTCAAAAAGCAGAAAGCTCAAGAGTTTATGATGCTAGAACAAGGGAACCTGTCTGTTGAGGAGTATTACCGCAAATTCATTGAGTTGATGAGATTTGCTCCTGAAATTGCCCCTACTGAGGAAGCTAAGGCCTAACGTTTTGAATTAGGGCTCACCCTTGACCTACAAGGGAGACTGGGGGGAGATACTTTCACCTCGTTGGACCATGTCTTTGGCAAAGCTGCCCACCTATATGCCATAAGGAAACGAGAGGAAGGGGGTAAACAAGGTGAGAAGCGAAAGGAGAATCCAAATCCCGAGGTTCAGAGATTTGAAAAGAAACACCATGGGAACCAGAACAATCAAACCTCCCAAAGAAACTTCAATAAGGGACCCAACAACGATAACAATAACAGCAACAATAACCCCAATAACCACAGACCTGAGCGTGTGTATAGGTGTAAGAAGTGCCCATACAACCATCCTGGGAAGGATTACGAGGGTAATAAGGTGAAGTGTCATGAATGTGGGAAAATGGGGCATAGAGCGTACGAGTGCTATTCGAGAATAAAGTTAACCCCAATAGTCAAGAAAAAGGGAACTATGGAGACAAGCCTATGAATGGGAATGAGAATGGTGGAAATGCATACAATGGGTCAGGGAACTCTAATTACTCCAAACCACCAACCAATGCAAATAATCAGGCACCAAATGGGAACCATGTGACCAACAATAATGATAATAGGGGCACAAGGAAGCTGTATATGATGACGGCTAGCGAAGAGGAAGCTCGTAGAGATGTTGTTACGGGTACTTTCTCTATCAACTCAATTCCTGTTAAAGTATTGTTCGACTCTGGAGCATCATTTTCTTTTATTGCCCATACAACTATTAGAACTCTAGAACTGGTTAAGTCCGAGTCAATTTCTATGCCTATAGTTATTCCGTCTGGGGATACTGTTAATTGCTCTAAGAAATTCTTAATGTATCACTGAAAATAAGGGAGGGCTTCTTTCCTTTCGATCTAATAGAGTTTAACTTATTGAACCTTGACGTCATTTTCGGAATAAGATTTTTCGACCCTACCTCGATAAATTCGTAGTCGTGTTCATAGACGATATATTGATCTATTCAAGGAGCAAGGAAGAATATGAGAACATTTGAGGCTTATTTTACAGACACTTAGGGAGAACCAATTGTATGCAAAGTTTTAAACATGTCATTCGAGTGCATGAAATACCCTGAGCTCTTTCAAGGGGTAGGTGAGTTACGGGGACGTAACTTTTCTTTTTAGGCGATAGAATTTCGCGCTTCCACCCTAAAGTTGGCTTAAGTCTGTTATTTATGTGTATCATTGCTTATGTGACTTGCGAAAACTAGAAAACGCTTGTGAAATTTTGGGACTTAGAAGTGCAAAAGTTCGTCGTTAAGACTGGCTACCTCAAAGTTTCGGGACGAAAATTCCTTTAAGGGGGGAAGCCTGTAATACTCCGTATTTTTGGGAGTTATTTTGCTATAAATTAGAAAATATAAAGTAAAAGTGAAAGTATTTTATAATATATTTTAGGTAAGCCTACAGTTATAAATTAAATATACAACCTACTTTCGTACCTAATTATATTTTAATTTGGTTTTTGTTAAATAATAAATCAGAATTCGATTTGGAAACAAATCCTAATAAACTAAGGTTTTTCATACTATAAATAAGAAAAGGAAGAAAAAAAAATTTATTAGAAAACCCTATTCTTAACTCAGCCGTTTTTTTTCTTCTTTTCACTCTCAAGATTTTTTTTCTCTCTCCTCTCTTCTCCTCCTTCCTCACGCTGCTTCCTCCTCCTTCTTCGTTCGTTTTCTCCCCTCCTTCTGAGTTCGTCAGCCTTGAGTGGTGCACGAGGCTTCGAGGGTGGTCGAAGGTGCTGAGCGTGCGAGGCTGCGTGTGTGAGCGTTCGAGGTGATGTGGTTCCTGTGCGAGACTGCGTGAGCGGGGCGTCGAGTGCGAGCACTCGAGGGTCGTACGGTGCGAGTCGGAGTGCGGGTGTGTGCGGCTGTCGAGGGTGCTGCGTTGTACGAGTGTGGCTCGACGGTGTGGTGTGCGATTGAAGGTTGTGTGTGATGTGTTCGACGAGTCGAGGTCGAGCGAGAGTGAGTGGCTCGAGTGTTTTGTGAGCGACGCGTCGAGGCTGCGAGTGTGGTGGTGCTGCCGCCAGAGTCCTCGTGTCGTCGGTGGTCGTCGCCGGCAAGTTGACCCGGTATAAAGAAATTAAAATTCTCTCTTTTCCTCTTTAAATTAATGTATATAATCTGATTTTGTAATTCTTATGAATCTTTGATTAAGTTTGTAATTATAAGTAAAGTATAAAAGTTAATAAAAAAAATCAGATTTATAATTAGGAAATTGTTGGTAGTTCTTATGATAATTTATTCCGCAAATCTGATTTTGACGATACTTGTATATGAAATTGTGTAAGTTTGTAGTGTTCAACAAAGCATAAAATAAGTTAAAAGAAATCAGATTTTGCAAGCATAGTAATTAGCTTCTAAATATGTTAGTTTCAATAGAGTTCATGAAAAGAAAGTTTAAACAACAAGAACGTTTACTTTTATTGTTCAAAACACTAAGTTTTACATAGTGGTTAAGTTGGTTTTATTTTAATGATATCAAGGACTTAGAACTCAATTATTCTTATATTTCGATTAGGTCCCAATTTCATAAGCGGAACATTTTAAGTAATCAGCAAAGATTCTCCATTACAAGGTACGTACGCATACCAGTTCAGTTGCAATTACTAGTATCATGTTAGGTTGTGATTTATTCTATTGGAACCTAGAACCATGATAGGAAACAATTGTGATTGCTGAGATTGTTTGGTAACATGATTGTGATTGAAAATCGATATGTAGCATGGTTATGCGAAATTCTATCGTATCATAAGCATGATTATTGGATTTGTATTCTTTGATCTATGGTGTAACAAGGATGTTACAAAAAGTAAAGATTTGAGTATTGTATCTAAGAAGGAATGTTAAATGATTACATGTTTAATGTGGTATGAATGTACAATACTAAGAAAGGATTTTGGCAATAAACTTGTAGTTGGACTCCCTACAAGTGATGAACAATGGGGGAGTGTGGGACTTGTTCTACACTCCTACGCGAGCCTCTTGTGACGACGAGTAGTGTCCTTATAAATTTTGATAACTCAAGTAGGCGGAAGGTTCCGTACGATCTTGGGGGTATGCATACTAAGGTGATGGATGTGGAACGGAACGAAACCGTATTTACATTTCATCTAATAGACCAAGTTGTCTATTAAGGATTAAGTAGCCCGTATGATTCTAGAAAGATGACGGTGCCCGTTCGATGCCAAATAAATTGTAAAAATGGAATTTAATGTTTTTGTAGAATCATGTTTAGGAATTGTTATTATTATTCTGATTATGTTTAGTGTATTATGTAACTGATTTTATACGTACTCAGCATAGGCGATTGTTTATTATTTGTGTTGTTTGTTGACTGTGATGAACCATTGATATTTCAATGGGGAGCGGATTAGGTATCTTGGTGATCTTTTGCATGAGTTCGGGCATACGGGGATACTTTTGATTATAAACTTTTAAATTGTTTTGGTTGAACATCCTAGAGATTGTTTATGATTTACATAGTTAATGGTTTTAAATAAAAGGGGTCAATAGTGATTCCCGAGTTGTAGTTAAGTTATCATTTTATTTCCGCTGCAATTTAGTTTTCATAATAAAGAGTAAGTTAGTGTCTTAAATTCAATAAGCCTTGCGTTTCACCGTGGCGGTAACACTCCCAAAGTCGATGCAACGTAGTTTAGACGTGTATGAATTTTGGGGGTGTTACGCACACCCTCCCCCCCTTTGCACACCCCTCACACGGCCCCCCATCGTGGCCCTCCCATCCCACACCCCTCCCCCCACAATAATGTATTGATGTAGTGTGATGAAGCATATTAGTGGAACAGGACTTCGAGCACCAAAAGCTCATGTTTGGATACCAGTCGAGGTAACATGACTAATTTATTTGTCCTTATATAGAAACACTTTAGCCACATACTACACATCTAACATGAATGTCATTGGATGCATCCTTTGGTGAACATTTAGTGTCCGCAACAAGATGATGGACTTGCATGTGGCTATTACGTGCTGAGGTACATGTTCGATATCGTCAACCATTGCACTAACGCCGATGATCTTCAAAAGGTATGTAACTTATTAGTATATGTTAGTTTAGATTCTTAGGCCTATTTGGGAACGAAAATGTCATTTTTAGGCCTATTTTTGCCTTTTACGCTTCCAAATCGTATTTATCGAGTCATTTAACCCCAAATTCATTTTGAACATGATAATATGAGGCATAATGTAACTATTGTGTAGATTTTTAGGTTTGCAATTGTTGTAGGTTGAATTTTGGGAACGAAAAGGGAATTTTAGGCCTATTTTTGCCTTTTCGCGTCCAATTCGTACTTATCGCTTCATTTAACCCCAATTTCATTTTGAACATGATAATATGAGGTATAATGTAACTATTATGTAGATTCTTAGGCTTGCATTTGTTGTTGGTTGTATATTGGGAACATAAATGTGATTTTAGCCCTATTTTTGCCTTTTCGCCTCCAATTCCTGTTTCTCGAGTCATTTAACTCCATTTTCTTTTTGAATATGATAATATAAGGTATAATATAACTAGTGTGTCAAGTTTTAGGCTTGCATTTGTTTTTGATTGAATTTCGGGAAGGTATATGTCATTTTTAGAACTACTAACTACGGTAAATGATTGAATTCTTATATTATGTGTTTATTCCTTGGTTGTTTTGCAAGGTTTATATGAATAACACACCACGTTTGAGGGCCTTCACCACAGACGAATTACATGAAGTTCGGGATAAGTTGGCGTCCCACATTTGTGATGATTGCTTATGATACATCTACTAGTTTGTATCAATTCTATGTACACTTTTTACATTATTAAATATACATATTTAAAGTTAATTATTACGTTCAAAAACTTGTCATATATTATTGCAATTTGATCGGTTTTTTTTTGTGTCGAAGGGAGGTTTTGGGTGGGGGTGGGGTGGGGGCCGCCATGGTGAAGTTTCTTGGTGGGCTATGGGGTGGTTGGGAGGTTGGGGTGGCTGCGGCAATGGGTGGAGGAGGTGGTTGAGGGTGGGTTGGGGTGGGGGTGTAGGGGAGTCGAGGGGTGGGGGGGGTGGGGAGGGGGCGGGGGAGGGCGGGGGTTGGGGTGGGGTGGGCGGGGGCTTGGGGGAGTGGGCGGGGGTGGGGTGGGGGGGGTGCGGGGGTGGGGTGGGGGGAGTGCGAGGGGGCGGTGCGGGTGTGGGGCGGGGTGGGGGCTGCGGTGGGGGGTGGGGCTGGAGTGCGGGGGGTGGGTGCGGGTGCGGGGGTGGGGGGTGTGAGGGGGGGCAGGGGTGGGGTGGGGTGGGCGGGGGGGTGGGCGGGCGGGGGCGCGGGGGGTGGGTTGGGGGGTGGGCGGGGGCGTGTAGGGCGCGGGGGCTAGGGGGGGGGCGGGGTGGGCGGGGCATGCGGGGAAATTTTATTTAAAAAAAAAAGAATTTGAAGGGTGCGGTTTATATAAAAAAGCCTTAAAATATTGTTAAGAAGGGCTGTTTAGAGGGCTGGCTTTAGCCGGGGGTAGAGCGGCGTTTTTTGGCTTGAACCGCGGCCCCTTTAGTTCTTGAAGGGCTTAGGCGCGGGGCCTTCTTGGCTAAAACGTAGGGGTGGGCGGGCTTGGCCCCTTGGAACAATTCCTTATTTTTCCACTAGTGTTTAAGTTCAAAATTTTAATGTAAAACCTAATTCCCCTTCCTTAAAGGATTACTCGTTTGGTTTTTTCATGATCTCCAAAATACACATTTGACAGTTAATATCTCCAAACACATATTTTAATGTTTTCCCCTGCCTATATACTAGTGACAAAAATTGATTTAAAATGGTTTGTCACGTGTTCCACCATAATATTTACTACATCAGTCACTGAACAAATGAGTAGCAGCGGTTTTAAAATAATTATAATATACGATATGATTATAAAAGGTTGATTGGAATTTCAGGAATATAATGACCGATTATATTTTTTTTTTTGAAAGAGAAATTTCATTAATTGAAGGCCAAACGGCGTCTACAATAGGTATTAAAGAAAAACAAGATACAATTAAACAAGACTAAATCAAATTCGTCTTCGAAGAAACTAAAATGAACCAGATCGAGCAATACAGCGCAACCCCCTTGTATTTGCTGAATCAAGCAGCTATTGATGAGGAAGTCTATCATTCTGATATAGTTTGGGAAGAACATTCTTGATCGAGTCAGGTTGACCGCATCCGAGATTCCAATACCTTCATGTTGAGTCTCGAACTTCAACCAATGAGAATAATTTCTCATACCTAAATACAAAAGAACCATACTCACAACTCCCATAGGGGAGAAGGAGATTTCCAAAACAGAAACTAAAAACCCCATAACAGGGTTTGAGAAAATCTCATAAAGAGAGACTAATTTATAAAACAAAACAAGAAAATGAACAAAAAACTGAAAATAAAAGGGGAAAAGGGGCTTACCATGGATGAAATCATCCATGGCAGCCCCTAATTGATGAAGAAGGGGTAGGGGAGACTTGGGTTTGAGAGAGAGACAAAGAGAGAGGGGGCGGCTCTAATGACCGATTATATGACAAAAATAATATGATGAGACCTTTGTGACAAGTCATTGAATATTCTCATTTTTTTGCAACCATTCCCTTAAATTTTTACAATACACAAAATTTTTCATATAGATAATATGCCGCTAAAATTATCCTTGCAAACGGTGGTGGCCTTGTGGGTGGTGCCGAGTGGATGGCCCGGTGCATTGCGGGAGTGGTACCAGACAACAAGAAAGAGAGAGTGAGCAACAAGCCGAAGAAAGGCACGAAAAAGAAAGTTGAGTAGAAATGGTTGCATGATTGAGTGTTAGTAGTGGTGCGGATTACGATTTTATTCGACCCTCTGAGTGAAGCAATGGACAGAGCGAAGACTTTTCAGTTAACTTCTTTTTATAAAAAATTTGGTTGGTCACGTGTTCTAACATGATATTAATTACATCAATCACTGAACACACGGGTCATAATCAAGTTCTAAAATATTCTTAATAATATGATTATAAAAACTTCAAATCACAAGCTATATTCACACCATGTTTTTAGAAGAAATATCATAAAATCTTAACTTTGTACTCCCTCCGTCCCGGAATACCTTCATGTTTGTCCTAAATTAGTTTGAACACTTCCATTTTGGTATGGTCCCATTATTAATATGTTATTTCTTTTACCCATTTTTGGCCCTATATTCTACCTTTGTCGATAAAAGTTACCCAATTTTCTCTCTCCTCTAATGAAAAATACCCCGACAACTCCTATCACATCTACTTTTTTAAATAAAATAACATTTGATAACCACACTACAATTTATCACCTTAGATTACGTATCCTAACAAGGGTTCAAATCTTTTTGGGACGGAGGGAGTAAAACAAAAAAGTTCTTGACGGGTAAAACAAACTAGCTCATACTAAAAAAAAAAGATGTAGAATTATACGGATGGATAAATCATTAGGTAAGCTATTGGAATATCTATTATGTCGGATAAATTGTCATTGTTGTCTAATTTGGAAAGTTATTGATTTGTCAATATTCATCGAATCGAGATCGACTTAGGCCCTATTCTTTTGAACTTATTTTGGCTGAAGGCGGGCCGAACTTATTTTATTTTCTTTGACCGAACTTATTTTTACTTATTTTTATTTGAAGCGAACTTACTTTTCGTTGAACTAAACTGTATTAACATAATATTATCAATACTTATTACTATTATTATTTTATTATTTTATAATAATAAATAATAATTAATTAATAATTAATAATTAATAATAATAATAAATAATAAATATTAATAACAAAAAATAATAATAATAAAAAAATAATAAATTATAAATAACAATATAAATAATAAATAATAAATAATAAATAATAAAAATAAATAATAATAAATAAATAATAAATAATAATAAATAATAAATAATAAATAATAAATAATAAATAATAAATAATAAATAATAAATAATAAATAATAAATAATAAATAATAAATAATAAATAATAAATAATAAATAATAAATAATAAATAATAAATAATAAATAATAAATAATAAATAATAAATAATAAATAATAAATAATAAATAATAAATAATAAATAATAAATAATAAATAATAAATAATAAATAATAAATAATAAATAATAAATAATAAATAATAAATAATAAATAATAAATAATAAATAATAAATAATAAATAATAAATAATAAATAATAAATAATAAATAATAAATAATAAATAATAAATAATAAATAATAAATAATAAATAATAAATAATAAATAATAAATAATAAATAATAAATTATAAATTATAAATTATAAATTATAAATTATAAATTATAAATTATAAATTATAAATTATAAATAATAAATAATAAATAATAAATAATAAATAATAAATAATAAATAATAAATAATAAATAATAAATAATAGGGATATTATCTCATATAACCACGACATATAGGCCTTTTTCTCAAATGACCCCGACATATTTTTTTTTCTCGAGATGACCCCTAAACTTGTATTTTGTCATTAAAGCTAACGGAATTGTTAATGGCGTTAACTATTTTTAAACATAAATTAATTAATACTTAAAAAAACCCAAATAATCTATTTCTCTCTTGTTCTTCAAAACAATATCAAAATTAATATATGTGTTGATCATTAACTTCAATCCTTTTCACTTCCTTAGCTCTATTCAAAAAATCTACGGCTCAACGCAAAGACCAAATTAACAAAACAACAATAACTAAAAAAAAAAAATCAAAAAATATAAGAAAATGCGGGGAAATAATTACTGCGACGAAATGAAAGATGGTGATGGTTGAAATCAAAAGGAATTTGGGCAAAAGACGAAACCATATTCAAGGAATTGGGCAACAAAAAATCCTCACAAAAATGTCGGAGAAATAGAATTAGGAGTTACGTGAAACCCTTGTTCTACAACGAGGATTAGAAGACGTCGAAGAATTAGAATCGTGGGAAAAAAGGAGAAATTGAGAGAGAGAGTGATGTAAGAGGAGGTGGAGGTGGAGGTGGAGGTTGAGGACGAGAGAGGGAGAGAAAATGCGAGAAGAACGTTCGCCATTGCATAATCCAATCGAGAAGAACGAATTTCTTTGGGTTTTAGGTCCACTTTCGGTGGTTTTTAGGGATGTAGTGGGTAGTCGATTTTCGTGGTTGATCTCAACGTTTTTAGGGCCGATTTCGGTAGGTTTTAGGGTCGATTTCATTGGTTTTTGTGGATGCTTTTCCTTGGGTTGTTGGGGGGTTGTAGTGGGTGTCGTTCTTTGCTTTTCTTGAATGTTCTTGGTGGATGCTTTTCTTTGGGTTTTGGGGATTTCTTCATTTCTTAATTTCCCCTTCTTCGTTTCCCCTTCTATATATCATCTTCTCTTCTTCGTTGCTGCTTTGTTGGATCAGTTCTTCCATTAATTGTTCAAAGTTTGCTTGATATTATGTGAAGAGTTCGAGATTTCCATTGCTCTAATTTAGTTTTCATGGTAACCATTGATGAATGCTTGAGAAGAGATGAAGAACAAGAGAGAGAAAGAGATAAATTTGATTTTTTTTAAAATTACAATAATTATTTTTGTTTTGAAAATAGTTAACGCCGTTAGCAATTCAGTCAAGTTTAATGACAAAAATGAAGTTCGGGGTTATCGGAGGCACGTACGCCAAAGTCGGTGTTATATTGGAAAATGGCCTATATGTCGGGGTTATACGAGATAATATCCCTAATAATAAATAATAAATAATAAATAATAAATAACAAATAACAAATAATAAATAATAAATAATAAATAATAAATAATAAATAATAAATAATAAATAATAAATAATAAATAATAAATAATAAATAATAAATAATAAATAATAAATAATAAATAATAAATAATAAATAATAAATAATAAATAATAAATAATAAATAATAAATAATAAATAATAAATAATAAATAATAAATAATAAATAATAAATAATAAATAATAAATAATAAATAATAAATAATAAATAATAAATAATAAATAATAAATAATAAATAATAAATAATAAATAATAAATAATAAATAATAAATAATAAATAATAAATAATAAATAATAAATAATAAATAATAAATAATAAATAATAAATAATAGATAATAAATAATAAATAATAATTAATAAATAGTAAATAGTAAATAGTAGATAATAGATAATAGATAATAAATAATAAATAATAAATAATAAATAATTAATAATTAATAATAAATAATAAATAATAAATAATAAATAATAAATAATAAATAATAAATAATAAATAATAAATAATAAATAATAAATAATAAATAATAATAATAAAAAATAATTAATAATAAATAATTATAATAATTAATAATAATAATATAAAAAATAATAAAAAATTAAAAATAATAATAATAAAAAATTAAAAATTAAAAATAATAAATATTAAATAAAAAATAATAAATAATAATAGTAATAATAATAATAAATAATAATAATAATAATAATAATAATAATAATAAATAATAAATACTAAATAATAAATAAAAAATAAAAAATAAAATAAAAATAAAATAAAGAAAATAAAATTAAAAAAAATAAAAAACTAAATAATATAAATAAAAAACAAATTCATCGTTATTATAATTATAATATTAATAATAATAACAATAATAATAGTAATATTGAAAACAAAAATAATAATTACAACATTTGCCAAGACTGAACTTATTTTTGCTGAACTGAACTTATTTTTACTTATTTTTGCTGAACTGAACTTATTTTTACTTATTTTTGCTTAACTGAACTTATTTTTGCTGAACTGAACTTATTTTTACTTATTTTTTTTGAAAATAAGTCCAAAAAGATCAGGGCCTTAGAATCAAAATATTGACATGAAACTCAACCTTAAGCCTGAAATAAACAGAATTGATATATCCCAACTTGAATTCTTTAAACAACTTGATTTGACCCAAATGACCCAGGTTTATTTATTTTGATATTTTTTTAGCAATGTGAAACACAACAAAATGGTTTACAATCTTCATTTTCATCATTTAAAAGTTAGATTCACAAATTATTGTAGCGTAATTAACAACAACAACAACAACAACAACAATATTAAGGATAGTGAATTGTTGTTAGTATATAATGATAATATTAATATAAGTGTCATTGATAAGATGTACCCGATGCAACCCAAAATGATCGGGATGAAATCTGGATAGGAAAAAGCTAAATATTCAAATTTCTAGTGAACCCGATTAAACTTGAAATTTCCACACAATCCGAAATGACCCCAACTTGACCAAAGGACAAAGCAACCAAATCGAAACTCTGTCCAACTCGATCGCAGTTTAAAATAGACCTACAAACCAACCTGAAATGACCCAAAGCAAACAACTCAAGCCTATTGTTAGGTTTTTTTTTTGGGTAATTAAGAGTAATATAACCACACAAAACATACACTTAATATAAGCTTAGCAAAAGCCCACCTTAAACTGGAAATGCCTAGTTTTACAAGCTCTCAAGCTACATTCTATCCCTATCTTTTACTTTTGCACTCATGATCAGTACAATCCTATTTTTTACATTGAAGTTTATCTTGTTAATAGTATGTTTTATAGTACGCACAATTGAATCCCTGCAAGCTAGATTTACGTTATGCTAAATCATGTAAATAGTAGCATGTTTATGACTAGCCCTACTTGTATTTTGACCCAAGTGTACCTATCTTTCAGCCATCTACATAGCTGAATAAGATTCCTCCCCGCCATCTTATATCAAGTCAATCCATGATCTCCTTAATACACCTCTTGCTAAAAGTGCATTCGGGAAAAGATGATTCTCGGTCCTCACTATGCTACATACAAATATAGCATAGATCATCATAACATACTCCAATCCGGATAAGTCTGTTCTTAGTCTTCACTGTTCGAACAACTAACCACATAATAAATCGATTTTTAGGTATTGAGTACCTATTCCAGGACATACCTACTCCATTGCACTGTGTATCATCCTCACACGGTTTCTTGTAAAGCTTTTTAATACTGAAATTCGGATCTTGCGGTACCCAATGGCTCCCATGCGGTTTCACACTCTCTTCATGCTTAGCCTTGGAAACAACTTTCCAAGCCCAACTTGCTGTACTAGGAGCCTCATAAGAACTCCAACTTTCTCCTCTAATTTAAACACAATTCACCCATTTCACCCAAAAAAATTTCTTTCTCTTGAGCTATATGCCCAACTAGCTTACGAATAACGTGCCATATTCCATTTCTCAATATTCCTAAAACCCAAACTCCCTAAAACCCATTTCTCAATAACACTCTAAGCAACATCTCCCGGCCTACTTTCATTATAAATCCCAGTCCATAAGTAAATTCTACAAATGCTATTGATTTCAGTCAACACAATCGTAGCATGAAGATATTCCTCCAATAGATGTCCATGCTCATCGGCACACTTATTCACAAGCCGAGCTCTCCTGCAAATGAGAGATTCTTGGAACTCCGAGTTCTAATTTCGTTAATCATCTTGTGAATTAGCCACGACAATCCTTAGCCTCAATTATGTAGTAGATTGCACTCCAAGATATTTGAATGGCAAAGCACCACAAGAAAAACCACTAACATTAGTACCTCGACTGATCTCATGAGTAGACATACCAACATAATAAACTTCAGCTTCAGTCCTATTCACCTCCAAGCCATAAGCATTCGAAAACATTTGGAAACCTTGCAACATAGTGTAAATAGACCTGAAATCACCATTGCAAAAGAGCAATAGGTCATCAGCAAAACACAAGTGAACTAGCAGTTTACGCTCTTTGCATGTAGCATGGTACTTAAAGCCATCAATGTAACAACCTAAGATTTTAAGCGGCTTTCTTAATTGGTAATTATGATTATTAGTGTTTTTAAATTTTATTTTATTATTATTGAGTTTAATTTATTGAACTTTTGAAATTGTGATTGAAATACAATATTGGATTTTTAGCTCAATAATAAAATTACAAATATGCCCTCTTGACTTAAAAAAAAAATAAAAACAGAGGACAAAGGAAATATCAAGCTTCATAGAGCAATCGAGAATTGTCAAGAACACAACCAATGTTTCCTATTTAGTCACTCTCATTCAACCCCAAGTTATTCAACACACAATCTCTCTCTTTCATCCTGTTTTGCTCTTTATGTGCTTGTGCTCCATCAAAAGCTAGAAAATATCCCTGATTCATATTAAGATTAATTGAACTAAAAGTTGAAGACTAAAACCCCAATTCTCTCTTGCTCGCACTCTTTTTCTTTCCCCTTCGGTGTTGTTGAATCTGTTGGTGTTCACGCTGGTGCAAGCAGAACAAGACGCACAACTATCGGTGCTCCTCCTCACCACCAGTGCTTGGTCTTTGGCGTTATTGACGTTCGGGCGAAGTTGTTGCTTCCATCTCTTTGTATTTGCTGCCCTCATTTTCCCCTTCTCGGCTCCGTATCTTGTCGTCGTTGTTTGACGCTGCATGTCCAAGTGGTGGCGCCGGCAGTTCGCTGCCGTGTTCCCGCCGCCGCATGACTCCCGCAGCGGCCACGGTTGTTGCGTATTGTTGTTATCGTTTCTCGGCTTTCGGTCCAACTTAATTCTTCTTCATGAATTTCATGAAACCAAGGTTAGTGATGGGATTTTGATTCCAAGGTATAAATTATCTTCCTAAGTTTTGTTTGCCAATTCATTGTTTTAGATTTGATGAGTTTGATTTCTATAGTCACATCTTGAATTAAAAATTTCTTTGGTAAAGAAAAGAACTAAACCACCCGAAGATTTATTTAATGTTGGTAACCGATTTCCTAAAAGCAATTCACTAGATTTTCTTCCAAAGTAATTAGTAGTGGCTTTTGTTAACTAGTTATTTCAATTAGTATTGGAAATCAATCGAGTAGTTTTGCTAACTTATCTAATTAGAGTTTGTTAATACATTTTTGTGAGGAAAATATAGTTAGTTAGTCCTGTTGTGTGAGATTATCATTAATAGGTATGAAAACCCGGGATTGATTAGTCTAATTGGTTTCGGGATATGGAGGTTTCAAATGAGACTAAGTGGTCTAGAAATTATAGTGAGTGATGATTAATATTTGTTATTGTGATGAGGTGAATCATTATGGAGTTCAAGATCATTTGAGCGGGAATCATGGATTATTGGAATCAATTTCGAGGATTCAAAGAATATTTGAAGGTTAAGTAAAGGTACACATTGTCTTTCCACCTTGTAAAGTCAATAATGTTTCTACAATTGTAAGTTGTATGGATTTCATGAGTTCATTGTCAAATATAAAAAAAGAGTTTCGGATTTGAATTTGTTGTGGTTTTATGTACCTAAAGTTCAATATTGTTTGAAAATGTGATTCTTAATTACAACTTTGTTCGACTTCTTGAGTATGTTAGTTCATGCCAAGTGTTTCGGTTATATAGAGATCGACATTGACTTCCTAATTTTGATTTGAAGTATGTCTATAAGTTTTAGCTATGAAATATTATTTCATTCAAATATTTTGAAGTAATCAACTTATATTATACAAAGTCAATCTTGTCTTCAAATTCAAGTATATTTTAGTATATCAGACTTAATAGTATAAGTTATTCAGTGACTTAAGTTTCAAGATATTATATAGAAGTTATGGGTGTCTGATTGTGAATATTTCATAAAGTATTCTCGATATATATTTCCCAATGTTATTATAAGTGTGGTTTTCGAATTGAGCGACTCGTACAACTACGTGATAGATGATCGCCTAAATTTCGAAGAATCCGATTAAGTCTCTAACGAGATACGATTGAATACGGTTTCAAGTTTATGGAGTTTCAGTGTTATAGTTTACTTTTAGTTAATGAGATTTCAAGAATACTATTTTGGTAAGTGATCTCTGAACTAAAGAGTTGTATATAGATTTTGGAAATACAACTATGAACTTCATGGAGGAGGATTATTAGCAGTAGTATAATATAGTAAGTCATAGCTTAATTGGGTATTATTAAAGGGTAAATTATACCACTTAGAGTTTCTTAATGTGTTTATTATTATACTGATAATTATGATAAACTCGAAGGAGTAATTCAACAAGTTTCATATAATTGGAGAGCTCTACCTCAGAATAATTGAAAATGGTATAAGATATGGCTATATCTCCACTAAAATTTGTACTTTATGCATTTAAGGGTTACAGAGAGTCTTTTTACTCCTAGTTACTGGGAATTCGAGTGAATTGTGATCGACAAGAGGTTTAAGATTTAAACTTCGTATATCTATTTCGAGGATCTGAGCATGGAATAAGATTTTAGATGTAACGGTTAACAAGTTTGAGATATATGGATTTGACATTGGAAGATATGAGTTTAATAAGTCATTAATGAAGTATTACAATCTTTTTTTGTGTGGAGAAAAGATTCATAAAAAAAAGCTCAATTAAACCATTTAGAGATATCTTCAAGGAACTTTGAGGAAGTTGGTTTTATATATGTTAGTAGTTGAGAAATGAATTGGTTGTTGAAGAGTCCAGTGAGGAATATAAATTATTGTGTGAGATAGTTGAGTTGATGATTAAAATTGTAATTCGAAAACGAGTTTCGGAGTTTTTAGTACCTTATAATTGGTTAATAAGAAAATTATATGAGAACTTCATGAGTCTAAAAGATGAGATAACTACTAACGATATGTCATGAACAATGACATCTTGTTAAGTTAAGGATGAGAATGTCATTTTGGTAATATAAGAGTTTAATATTTGGGTGTTGAAGGAGTAATAGATAGTAATTCGATATTGTATTGTCTATGGCATAAGAGTTGTAAATCCCATCTTTGAGGATGTAATATAATTAAAATTAGGAATCTTATATTATGAGTACCAGACTAGGATATACAACGGGAGGGTAGACATTTCACTTTTTAATTAGAGGAGTAAGGTTAAAAGAAAAGCTAGGGAAGTCAGGGTAACGGGAATTTCTTGTGTTATTTGATAATGACGGGAAATATATGTACAAGATAAATATAGATGCAGGTGTAATTAGTTGAGATTGCAAAGTTCAAACAAATAACTAAGTCGGAAAAAGGAATAAAGTTGGGAGTTCATATGACATTTGTGTGATATTGAATTTGAGGTTATAAAGTTGTTTCCATGTGGGTTATTAGATGATCGGAAATTCAAGTATAAGGGGTTGAAATCATTAAGAAGTAAGATTTAGGATTAACCATCATGTCACGTTAGAGGAAGTATTAACTACACTTATAGAATATAAGTTTGAACATTACAAGTTACAAGCTTTCATCTAAATTACCGAAATGGGTTTTAAGATGTTGTACATAGTAAGATTTTGGTATATATGATATGAACTTTGAAGTTTATGGTTATGAGCGATGAACAATTTATTATTCTTATCAAATTTTGATTTTAGGACGAGTGTTCCAAAAATAATAGTAGAACTTCTACTTGGAGATATGACAAGAATATAATAATTGGTATCATTGAGCATAAGTATAAACATCGAGATTTGCTTAGTTGCATAGGTTATTAAATGAAAAGCTATTTCTAAGTAGAGAACTTTTGTAATTAAGATATAAACTTATTTAAGATTAAATTTGTTTTGACTTTCGATTGGTAAGCTATGTATTCAATTATAATAAGCTTGGACTATATTTCCTTTAAAGTCCGTATTTGATTGAGTTTTAAGAAATGAATTTTGTTAAGGATTGAATTATACTAAGTTATTGGAAACTCGAGTATCTTCGTGTTTACCAAACAATTTGATTTTGTATATGAAATACTCTTATGCAATTTCGTTATGAGATTTTGATATATTTGCTCCGTAATTATGAATTTAGTTTTAGAAAATATTGGATTATGAATTATGTTTCAGTGAGGGGGAAGAAGCTGCTAGAGCAAGGTGATGAACAACATTTTGTATCTTTGTATATTTTGTATTCGTATTCTAGGGGCATCTCCTGAAAAGTCTTGCAAGCATTACATAATGGAAGAGGGAGACGTCCCTTGTAAAAGTCTAGAGAATTCACCTTTATGGCAACTCTATTCGTGTTCTCTTCCCCAAGTATAGATAATATGATTTCTGAAAGAAAATAGAATATGTATTTAAATATGCAAATGTTTTGGTGAAAAGTTATTTCAAACTTATTTTTCGGGGTGATGTTTTACTCACCCAAGTTATGGAATATATGTGTCGAATAGGGGAATGATTTAGTAAAAAAAAAACTCGTTAGGAACTTATGTAAGGAGTTAGCTACGTTATACATATTGGATTCAAGGTTATTATATTTGAAACACAAAAGTGGAAGATATTATTATGTCTTAGGATATGTCAGATTTAGAAAGTTGATTTTTGGGAGATCGTATTATATTTTGCGAGATATTTGTATTATTATTTTAAACAATGAACATTGTAAATTATGTTCAAGTATGTGTTACATGATTCCTCCATTATGACCTTCCTATTTTATGGTTTGAAATGTCTCGTAAGATAAGCTTAACTACGTAAATACTTTTTAAGCCACCAAAAAGATTTTCTGGTTGGACAGTGTGTACTCAGTTTCACTGATTTTGTTCATGGGATCGATCTGGTGGGGGGGCGAGTTCATTACTAAGTGATTTTTGCAGGTATTAGGAATTGACAATAGTAATTCAAGGACCAAGAGCATAAAAGGGTAACGTTGAAAGTGAGATGTCCGGGAGAATGTGATGGATGATGAAGAATGATTTGTATGTTCTCTTATCGTATACTCGGGAGATCTAGTATAAGATAAATTGTTTCAAGAGCATTTATATATTTTTGTTTGAAGGATTGTATTTGAGTTTATATTTTTATTGCAAGTGAATGTCTAATTGTGGTTTATTAAATGATAATTGAGATTTGTGAATGTTACGTAAGATTAGCTAGCAGCTCGAAAGTGCGGGCTGTTACAATCATTCGCACCAACATAGGACAAAATTCTAACCATATAAGCATTCCTAATGCAAGAGCAAAGGAAACATAGGATCTCCTTGCATAAGCTGTAACACCCCATAATTTCAAAGCGGAAAAGAAAGAAATAATAATAGTAATAATAGGACGATGGCGGAAACATCGTCTTCTGGGAATGTCACTACTACAAGAAATGCGTTTAAATAACTAAGTGATAAACCAACATAATAAGTAAATAGTATAAATAAATTAAATTAATTAGAGTAATATCTAAAAGAGAAAACTGACTCTCAAACTAATTAAAAGTCTAGGCCTAAAGCAACTATCATTTCAATGCTCACAACTCAACCCGAACCCAAAACCAAAGAAGATTCCCATCAACATAACCTCGCAAAATATATAACAACAATACACAATCGGTGGGGAGTAACTAGCAGGTTCTCCCGGAACAAAAGAAATCAAAGTATGATTGGACATAGATTAATAAGAAAGGAAAGCATACAATCATGATAACAATAACATGCATCCAAAACCATAAAGCTCACAAGTGATACAAGTGATAGTCATCATCAAGTAAACAAGATATAGTGAGTAAATCAACTCTAGAATACTTAAATAATAATAAAACAAAAGTACAAGAAGTTATTGAGTCAGAAACCGAACGCCAGTGAATCACAATTCACTTCCTAAGGTTTGTCAGATCGCAATCTCCAGGTCGTCTATGGGCTTACGTTCCCCATGCCTCGTGTCTAAGAATGACCAAACTCCCGATGCGGGGTAGAACACGCGGAACTCCACGACCTCTCGGACGACAACAATTAACCCCGGTGTGTGTACCCCTAGTTCGCAAACCGGGTGGTTGGCATGTTCTTCACTCGGGGACTACATCTATCCCACCCGATATTCTTATCTCAAAATGAAATCATACATATCGTCAAAGTATCATTCATCTCAAAAATATTCGACAAAAGGGATGCCACAGGCCTTATACCCATAATTCATCAAAAACAACTCTTCATAATTCCTCAAAAATAATAACTTACAAACTTTCAACAAATGTCTCCCACAATAAACACTTGAACATTTCTAAAAATCAACAATGATATTAAACTAGTTTTTACAAGCACCAACAATTCAATTAAAAATACATCACTAATTAACTCCGAGGCTTATTCAATAAAAGAGTAGTAACAATTAATCATTTTCTTTCATAAATCAAACATAAACATAAGGATACCCAATAATACTTACTGCAACCTACTGAACATCGAAACCAAGAACATAATAGATTACAAATTATTTCGATTAACAAGCTCTTAAATAATTTAAAAGAGTATTCTCAATTTCAAAACAAAACCCAATAATAATTATTAAACTAATAATCGAGCAGTAAAATCACACAAAAATTATCATACTACCCTAATGGCTCTACTGACATGGTACAATTTTTATTTATAATTTTCGGAATCTAAAAGTATTTTTAAACGTTAATTTACAGATTACTCAATAAAGCTAATATAATAATTAAAAATACAAATAAACGCCCAAAAATTACTAAAAATTTACATAACATGAATAAACTCACGTAAATACATAATATACAAAGAAATAAATTATTTGGCCTCCAGAAATAATTTTCATGATTTATATATACTGACAGAAACGAAATTGCAAAAACAGATATATCAATTAAATAAACCGGTAAACAGTAGGAAAAATTATTCTAAGGCATGGAATACATATTAAACATATAACATGATCAACGAAAAATAATTTCAGTAATTTTAACATTCGTTTAATAATTATCATGCAAATAAGCCAAAAACGCACAAAACACCAATTAAATCAAATAAATACTAAAAATCAGACGAAAATTATTTTTCTATATACAATATTCACACAGCATGCATCAAGTATATTCATGTCAAATTTCGTCAATAATTTCATTTAAAAGTATTTTAAATAATTCCTAGCGTAATAATCTAATACCGAATAATACTCTAATCACTATGGTTCTAAGATAACTACTAGTTACCTGGAACGTCGGAGGAGAGCTGAGTCAAAAGAAATACAAAAAATATGTGCAATCCAAGTCCTCCATGAACGATAATTGTAGCAACAAGTCACTAGGCGTTTTCTTCTTGAACGTTGAAAAAATCTCATTTCGTACTCTTCTGTTCCGACCATGATTCCCAGCTATTGAAAGATCGGATTCCAAATCGCTCTGGTCAAAGAGTAGATAAAGACGTTCTTAACTTGATGTCCAAATTTCAGGATGATCCAACGGTTATATCTCCGGTGATAGACATTTTTGCGAAGGTGTAACAGAAAATAAAAACCGGATGACTAGTCTGATTGAAACGAAAGCTGCAGTCGCGTTTTTCCCTTTCTTCAAAAACAAATTGTACCACGAGCAATATCTTTCCGAGTAGATGGATTTTGACTACTCACACGTTCAATTCGGATAAGAAACGGAAGGAGATATGATGCAAATAAAATAGGTGTACAAAATGGACGAAAATCCGAGAAGAGAGAAGAACTCATTCTCTTCCTCTCTAAGGGTTGGGCGAAAATGGGGGTTAGAATGCAGTAAAAATCTGATTAATAACCTCATTAAGCAATGGTTTAAAGGGTGATTATAAAGGTGGGTTAATGGGGAATTAAATAGGGGGTTACAAGAGATCCAAAGGTTAACTTAATGAGCACCAAAACTCTTCATCCTCCACACCATAATTGCTGATTTTCGGCCAGCATGATACGCCACACGTGATGCAACATTTCATCACCCAACTCGGTCCAACAATATTACAAAAACGCTACGCGACAAAACTGCATCCTAAACGCCTAAATAAATAACGAAACTAATATAACCTTTAAAATAAATAACTAACAACTTAAAATAAATATATATAAATATATCACAACATATAAATATATATATACATTTTCACAACACGTTCCAAAATAATTTAAATAATAAATTATTTATTTTTGCGAAAAAAAATATCATTTTAAAATAAACTAACACCAAAAAATAAAGGGTGAAAATTACGGGGTATTACATAAGCCCTCTGTGAGCATTAATTAAAGAACCCAGAAGGAGTCCCATTTAACATGATTGAAAATCTAGGAGTCTTCACACATATCATTATTTGATTCACAAAGTGCCTAGGAAACCAAACAACCTCAAGCATCTGCTGGATGAAATCCTAGTTCACTGTGTCATAAGCCTTCCTTAAATCAAGCTTCATAAGACAACTACCTCTGGTAGCCTTCCTATACACATCTTGACCAAATCTTGACACATCATCACATTATCAAGGATACTTCAACCAGCCACAAAAGCACCTTGGCTAGGAGAATCATATCAGGTAAGTCTTTGTTCAGTTTCTCACTAATCAGTTTTGTGATACATTTATAAAGCAATGTACAACAAACAATGGGTCTAAAGTCAGAGACATTACCAGGACAGTCCACTTTAGGCACCAATGTTAGAGTAGTGACATTCACAACTTTCAAAAGTTTCCCAATTTAATTTTAAAGAAATCAATTACAACCTCTGAAACCTCCTCACCAACAATGGACCAGCAGTGCTTGAATAATTTGCTATTAAAACCATCTTCCCTAGGAGTCTTGCCATCTAGAATATTAAATAGCATTGTACTCTTTTTGTATCCTCCTTGGCAAACTCAGTGTTGATGATGTTCAAGTGAGTAGTAGAGAGCTTTCTACCCTTGTCAATCAATGTACTCAGGACGGCTTGTTTTTGGCTTTTACATGAGAATAATTTCGATAGAAGTCTAAGAAATCCAAGTCAATTTTCTCTTTATCATTCACCAACTCACCACACCTGAGTTATCAATTTAGTGAATTTTATTCTTATATATCCTAGCCTTGATTGCTTGGTAAAAGATCTTAGAGTTTTCATCACCATCTTTTTACCTTGCAATTTTAGACTTATGTTTCAGCAATGAGATTTGATTCTTCATAGCAAGCTTGAAATGTTCTAGAGCTATCTTTTCTCTACTAACAAGCTCGCTATCTGCTGGATTACTGTGCATAGCATTTTAAGCTCTCTCTAGATACTCATTAGCCTTTCTCACTAATGCTTCTACATCACCAAACCCTATTCTATTGAGAACTTTTAAATCTTTCTTCATCTTTGTTGAACCCTAGTTTTGATGATGACAAAGGAACAAAGATGCAAACTAAGTATTGGACTAACAAGTTGTTTAAGTGAATGAATTTCAAGGTATCAATGAAAGGAACAAAGAGAATACTAAGTCAAGGAAGAAATCAAGTTGGGATTTTGAAGACTAAGTAAAGATGTTTCAAGATTTGGTCTTTGGAGCAGCATTGGAGCAAGAAGACTAAAGCGTGGCATTTTGTTTCTAGTTCCATTGTAAAGGAACGAGTAAGAATGGTAAAGAACTATGGCAATTTAGAATGAGAATGAGCGTTTGTTCCTTTGTAAGGAACATACGAACTGACGCTTAACTAATAAGTTAAAGGAACTAACAATTAAAAGGAACTAGACCTAGGATGAAGCAGTACAACGGTTTAATTATGTCTGTTGAGTACTTTATGCCTAGATTCTAGGTAATCGTTTTATTTAAGGAAAAATATGATTTTAAGGAAAATCTTTTCTAGGAGAAGATTTTATTTTTCTAAAGATATATAATAAATATCCTTTTCGGTTTTTATGGAAAATATTTTAAAGATAATATTTTTGGTAAAAGCGATTTTATTTTGGTTTTAATATTTAAAATACTTTTTAAATTAAATCGAGTTTTAGAATTCTTGCTTTATGTGGTTGCTAAAAGTAAGGAACATCATGGGATAATGGTTTTACCACTAACACATGTTTTAATCACACGTTCTAAGTTATTACCACTATAAATACTAATGTCTAATTAAGTTCCAAGGTGTGTCGACCAAGTGAATTAGTGAGTTAAACTAGGTAAAGTGTCAGTGCCTTCATTCTCTCATAAAAAGTCATTTGTTCTTTGCCTTCTTACTCTAATTCCACTAAGTTTATTTGATCTATTGTATTTTGGTTTTGGGGTAAGGGGACTTTGAGTGAAGTTCTATAAGAGAGAAGCTTTGAGTGAAGCGAGTTAAAGTGAGAAAACTTCAAGTGAAGTTGAGAGGAACAATTTTTGAAGGAACAGGTTGTTTAGGAACTTGAGTTTAGGAACTCAAGGTGTGGCCCGTGAGTAGAATTAGGTTGTAACAAAGTTGTTTGGCCTAATTAGTGAAAGAGTTGAGTTTAAAATCCCTAGTGGTCGAGGGTGTTTCTTCTTGTTGGGCCCAAGAAGTTTTTCCTCGTAAAAATCCCTTGTGTTCTTTTTAGCTTGTTTTTTCGTTCAAGTTTAAAATTCCGCAAAAAGTTACGTTTATTTCTACACATACAATTCACCCCCTCTTGTATTGTTCCTAGTGAAATAACAATTGGTATCAGAGCTGGAACTCACGAAAGATAGGAAACCCTATTGAGAAAAAAATCCAAGGAACAATGAATACCACCGAGAAACTTGAGGAAGGTTACTCTACGCAAAGGCCTCCTATGTTCAATACGAAGTTCTATTCCCTACTGGAAGAACATAATGGAGATATTCGTAAAGGCCGAAAACTACCAGGTATGGAGAGTCATTGAAGTTGGTGATTTTGAGGTCACAACTACTAATGACAAAAATGAGGTAATTCCAAAACCCTTCTCTGAATATGACAAAGCTGATTTCGAAAAAATAGAAGTAAATGTTATGGTTGTTAAACTGTTGCATTGTGGACTTGGACCCCATGAACACAATAGGATCATGGGAAGCAAATCCGCAAAGCAAATATGGGATTTACTAGAAGTAACCCATGAAGGAACTAATGAAGTCATGAGATCTAAAATTGATTTACTAATGAATCAATATGAAGTGTTCTCCATGAAGACTAAGGAAAGCATACAAGAGATTTTTACTCGTTTTACTAACATTATTAATGAGTTAGCTTCTCTTGGTAAGTTTATTTCATCAGAGGAACAGGTTCGAAAAGTTCTTAGGAGACTTCCTAAGGATAGATGGATGGCTAAGGTCACTGCTTTACAAGAAAAAAAAAATGGAGCGACTTGCTTTGGATCACTTATGACTCATGAGCTCCACCTTGATACTGAGTATGGTGAAAGCTCTACGTCAAAGTCCATTGCCCTTAAAGCCGATGATGAAGTTGACTCGACTCGGAAGAAAAGGAAGCAACACTCATAGTCCGAAAATTTCGAAAGATGTATAGGAACATGAAGAATGGGAACTTTAAAGGTAAAACGAAAAGGTTTTCTAACAAAGCCGCTTGTCATAAATGTGGTAGTACGGATCACTTCATCAAGGAATGTCCACTTTGGGAAAATGATAAGACCAAAAGAAAGGAACAAGGAACGCTTTGCTGAAAGGAACAAGGAATCTAAAGCACCTTTCTCTAAAGCGAACGTTCGAAGGCTATGATAGCAGCTTGGAGAGATTCGGAGGGCGAAGAGGAAGAAGAACAACAAACCGAAGAAATGTGAATCTTTGCCTCATGGCAAACAGCGATGAAAAATAAGATGAAGAAAATGTTGAGGTAAGCCAACTTTGACTTGAATCGAGACTTAGATGGAAAAATAGGCACGAAATTTATGATCTTCTTTATGATGCAATTCTTGAATGTAGAGATGAACGTGAAAACGTGAGCAAACTAAACAAGTCTGTTAAAGTTTGTAAAGAACATATAGAATGGCTTAAGAAAATGAGAACGGATGTTGAAACTAGGTTCTTTGATTTATTTGATAAGAATTTAAAAATCAAGGAATTATATGAGAGTGTGAAGAATGAAAATATCTAATCAATTTAGAAATTTCACACTTAAAGGAATTTGTCCCCGTTATAAGTTCCTTTGATATTAGATCAACTCCTTTGAAAGGTTACAGATCCGAGATCGAAAATTTTAATAAAGAGAAAAATGTTTTAAAGGAGCAGATACGTAATCTCGAGAAGGCGCCGGGTTGTTGCAAAGAACGAGAGGCAAAGTGATGGCTGTTCCTAAATGGATTGAGAGACCACGAGACTAAAAAGAAGAGAAGGTCTTGGTTTTGAAAACTACAAGAAGAGGAACAAGCATAAGAAATATGTTGACCTACCTAGTGATAAAATTTGCATGTACTTGTGGAAAGATAGGTCATTACATAAATCAATGTCAACTAAGAACTCGGAATGATTGGCAAAAATGTGAAGTTGAGCAACATGAAATGGGGTGCCAAATCAAATGCTAGTTAAGAAAAGGAACCCACGAAACAAGGGGTTCCTACAACTAACAAGTAGTTGATTTTTGCAGGTTGGAGTGAGGGGGAACAACACTTGGTTTCTTGATAGTGGTTGTTCTAAGCATATGACAGGAGACAAATCTAAGTTTCTCTCACTCTCAACCTATGATGGTGGAAGTGTGACTTTTGGTGACAATAAGAAAGGTAACATAGTTACTATGGGTAAGGTTGGTAAGTCACCATCACATTCCATTGATAATGTATTTCTAGTTGAAGGTTTAAAGCACAATCTTTTAAGTATTTCCCAATTCTGTGACAAGGGAAATGTTGTTAAATTTAATAGTGAAAAATGCTTGATCGTTAACATTAACTCTAAGAATGTCATCTTGGATGGAACAAGGAAAGGGAACACATATATTGTGGATCTTGATCTTGTTCCTAAAAACAATTTGACATGCCTTAGTGTTATTGAAGATGATCCACTCTTTTGGCATAAGCGTCTAGGACATGCTAGCTTTTCATTACTTGACAAACTTCGATCAAAAGATCTTGTTTTGGGATTACCATCTATAAAATTTCACATTGATCAAGTTTGTGATGCATGTGCCAAAGGAAAGCATATTAAATCTTCTTTCAAATCTAAAAGCTGTTGTAGAGCACCACAAAACCTTTAGAATTAATTCATATGGATTTGTGTGGCCTTATGAGAATTCAAAGTAGAAGTGGAAAGAGGTATGTGTTAGTTGTTGTTGATGACTACTCTAGGTACACTTGGGTTATTTTTCTCTAGTAAGGATGAGACTTATGATGAGTTCCTTGTCTTTGCTAAAAGAGTTCAAAATTTGAGTGGTCACAAATTGATGCATATTAGATCCGATCATGGTAAGGAATTTAAAAATTATAAATTAGATGGCAGATTCCATGGCCTAGATCATAATTTTTCTACCCCTAGGACACCACAACAATATGGGGTTGTAGAAAGGAAAAATAGAACTTTGGAGGAAATGGCTAGGACCATGCTAATTGCCAGTGAACTTCCAAGGAACTTTTAGGCTGAGGCTGTTAATACTTCTTGTCACATAATAAATCGTGCCATGATGAGACCTATCATTAGCAAAACTCCTTATGAGCTTTATTTCGGAAAGAAACCCAACATTACTCATTTCTGAACATTTGGTTGCAAATGTTTTGTTCATAATAATGGGAAAGATAATCTTGGAAAATTTGATGGTAGGAGTGATGAAGCAATATTCTTAGGATATTAATCACATAGTAAGGCTTATAGAGTTTACAATAAAAGAACTATGTGTGTTGAAGAAAGTGTCCACATAATCTTTGATGAATCTGACAATTTTAATCCAAGCAAACAGGTTGATGACTTTGAGATTGGCTTGGTACGACCAAATGAGAACGATGCAGATTCAATTGAGGAAGAAGAAATAAAAGAGGAAAGGAACGAAGTAGATGAAAACATTCATTACAATGATGTTCCCTGTTCCTCAAGATGATGGAGTTGTTCTGTTCCTACTAAGACCGAAAATGTTGAAGGAACCGATTCAACAATTGCCGAAAGAGGAACAAATGAACAAAGCTCATCATCCTCTCATGAAACTCAAGAGGAACAACTCTGTTCCTATAAGGGAGTTTCATCCAAAGCCTGGAGACATCAAAAATACATCCAGGTGGAACTCATAATAAGTGACATATCCAAAGGTACGCAAACTAGATCTCGGTTAAGAAATTTTATGCATTTCATGTGTTCTTATCAATGATAGAACCAAGAAATCATGAAGAAGCCCTAATCGACTCGATTGGATCATTGCTATGCAAGATGAATTAAATGAGTTCGAAAGAAATAAGGTATGCCATCTAGTTAATTCCCTCTTCTAAACAACAAAAAGTGATAGGCTTAAAATGGGTGTTTAGAAATAAACTAGATGAGTATGGAACAATTGTAAGGAACAAAGCTAGACTTGTAGTAAAAGGTTATAATCAACAAGAAGGAATTGACTATGAATAAAACTTTACTCCTTCGTTGCTAGACTTGAAGCCATTAGAATACTAATTGCATTTCTTTGCTTATATGGGATTTAAACCGTATCAAATGGATGTCAAGTGTGCATTTCTAAATGTCTATTTAAATGAAGATGTATATGTTGAACAACCCCTTGGATTTGAAAGCAATGATCTCCCAAACCATGTCTACAAGCTTCGACAAGGCTCTTTATGGGTTAAAGCAAGCGCCTAGGTGATGGTATGAGAGATTATCAAGGTTCCTTTTAGAAAACAACTTTAAAAGAGGAAAAGTGGATAAAACTTTGTTTCTAAAATCGAAAGGAACCGACATACTACTTGTTCAAATATATGTTGATGACATTATTTTTTGGAGCAACCAATGAATCATTATGCATGGAATTCTCAAACCTTATGAGTAATGAATTTGTGATGAGCATGATGGGTGACTTAAATTTCTTTCTTGGGTTACAAATTAAGCAACCGAAAAGAAATAATTATTCACCAACAAAAATACATAAACGAACTGTTAAAGAAATATGGCCTCGAAAATTCAAAGATAAATCACACTCCGATGGGAACTTCAATTAGATTAGATGAAGATTCTATAGGAACAAGTGTTGATCAAACAAAATATAGAGGCATGATTGGTTCACTTTTATATCTAACTGCTAGTCGTCCAGACATAGCTTTTAGTGTTGGTTTGTGTGCTAGATTTCAAGCAAATCCCAAGGAGTCTCATCTAACTCGTTGTGAAGAGAATTCTTAGATATCCTAAAGGAACACATGATCTTGGACTTTTCTATCCAAGAAGTGATACATTTGAGTTAAGAGGATATGCGGATGCTGACTATGCTGGAGATCTTGTAAATAGGAAAAGTACCTTAGGTATGGTTCAATTTCTTAGTCATAGTTTAGTTTCTTGGAGCACCAAGAAACAAAACACGGTTGCTTTATCCACTACCGAAGCGGAATATGTAGTCTTCGCCGCATGTTGCTCTCAAATGCTTTGGATAAAACAACAACTTTGTGACTATGAAATAATCTTTAATTGTGTTCCTATTTATTGTGATAATACTAGTGCCATTAGTATTTCAAAAGATCCAGTGCATCATTGAAGAGGTAAGCATATACATATCAGACATCACTTTCTAAAAGAAAATGTGGAAAAAGGTTTGATTAAACTTGAGTTTTGTCAAACTGAAAATCCGATTGCTGATATACTAACCAAGCCTCTACAAAGAGATAGATATGAAAAATTAAGGCTTGAGTTAGGTTTAATAAAACTTAAGTAATTGTTCCTATTCCAATCCCCCATGTCTGAATTGATTTGTCTTACTCTATGTGATATTAAGTGAATGTGATTAATTGTCTAAGACCATTGCAAATTAAGATGTTGAAAACATATACATGAATTCAAAGGAATAAAGCTACTCACAAATGTCACATAATACTCCCCTTATTGTTCCTAAGTTAAAGAAATATGCATAATATGAAGAATGTTGACATTTAGCATAAGTTGTTCCTATAGCACAAGTTCCTTAGAATTTATTTTCTTTCCATAAAATTAAAAAGTCCTTCAAAAATTAAAAATTCGAAAAATCCCAAAAATATAGGAATCAAATTTAATCAAGTCATGATTTCCTTTTTATCTTTTCTTTTACTTTTATCTTTTATTTTTGTTTTTATCCTTTTAATATTTACGCGTGTAACTCTTCATTTATCATGTTACATGCATCTTCTTCCTTCTTCCCTTCCAAAACCGTGTTCCTTAGACGCTTCAACTTCACCATTGTTCATCTCCTTCACACCTCTTCGCACCACATAAAACCATAATTTCTTTTCACCAAATGGCAAAAACCTCTCTCAATTCACCTTTTTCAAAAGCAAAAACTCTCAAAACCTCTCAAATGGAAAACCCCTCTTCTCCATCCAAAACCCTAGAAGCCGAAAATTCTCCAGAAATAACAATGGCGGTAGAAGAGCAAAAATTGGAGTCACCAAGGAGAAGTGTAAGAAGAAAGACGATTGGGTAAGATGATGAGGAAGAAACCCCGGGAACTAGTTGAGGGGAAGAAGAAGCTACACATGTTCCTTCCAAAGGAACCGCCGCTTCTTCCTCCAAGAAAAGAGTGGAGCGAAGTGATTCAAGGTATGTTTTAGGATTTTGTGTCGATTTGGAGTGGGCTAAGAAAGTTAGATTCAATGAATTAACCGATATACTAAAGGAACAGTGGTATGTAATACCTATTTGAAACCGCATATAATAATGCCTTACTTCCTTTAGCTATGGATGGGTTTTGTGCAAACTTCATCAACACTCGATGGAGTATGTACTACGAGGTTGGGGGAAGAAAATTAAATTTTTCCAAGAAACTTTAGCAAAAATATGGGAAGTTCCTTGCAAAGGAACCGATCTATATTTTAAGAGGAAAGAAACTGTCGTCTTTCCCAATTTCTCCCAAGATGATATTGTTGAATCCGTTGGGGGAACTGCTGGCCAAACCAAAATAAACCACAATCTTCTCTCTCCTGTCCACAAAATTTTGTTTAATCTTGTTTGGAGAGCACTCATTCCTAGAACTGAAAAGAGGAATGAGGTGGGTCTCTTGGATATGTGTTATATGTTTTACCTTGACCACCACATTCAAATTAACTTCCCTTTTCTCTTTATCCAACATCTAATCATTGCATTGAGAATCATTGTGTTGTTGGCTATGGTGCATTGATCAGCTCTCTTCTTTCTCACTTTAAGGTCAAGACCAGTGGTTGGCCTACCTTGGGTATAAAACAAGGTAATATTTTAAATGAAAAGACTTTGTATGGATTGGACCTTTTCGTCGAAGATGGCGTGTTGACTCAAGAGAGGATTGCTACTAGTTCCTCTCACAAGAGAAAACCGCCTAAGGCGGTGGAAGAGGAACCAAGTGGAAGTAATATCTGAGGAACAAGTTCCCCCCCCTACGGAACCAAAAGGAACAGAAACCCAAGAGGCGCAAAATTGTTGCCAAAAAGCCTTCCCCTCCTATTCCTAAAAGAGTTAGACATAGCACTAGGTTGAAAATCGCTAAAACCGCACTGTTCCTTCAAATAAGGACTATCCATTAATCCTATCGATGCGAGGAACAGGATCACAATTCACCTAAGGAACCTACTCCTCCATCCTCACCAAAAATACCAAGTAACCCTCACAACCATCTCTTCCATCTCTCCCTCATCCTTCTCTCTGTTCCTTCCAGCTTTAAATCTGTTGAAGGTTGAGATGAAAGAATCAAATCCTTTCTCCTCTACATACTGACCTTCCACCACAACCACCTTTCCTTCCTTCCATTTACAGCACCACCTCACCTTCTGTTTCTCTCAAAGAAACAGAAGGTCCATCCCAAGAAAACACCCCAGTTCCTCCACCTAAACCATCCACTTGCCTCTGGTTCTAAGGGAAAGTAACAAGTATCTTCGGATGAATTTGGTTGGGTCAATGAAGTATGTCTCCCTCGCTCAACATATGATTAAGTTTTACAATCATCTTCACTGGACTTTAGATGCTAAAACAAGACAAGATGATGGATTTAATGAAAGTTCTTAGTGATACTGTGATTGAACAACAAAAGAACATGGAGATGATGGCCCAAGCCATTAACACTTTGAAGCAGCAACTTGATGGACACCATGGAGAGGTGATGAAGAAGTTGGAAGAAGTGGTTGAGGAAGAAGTCGTAGAGGAACACAACACCCCTTCTATTTCTAATGTCTAGTTCTTGTTTCTCTTAAAGGAACGAGAACTCTTAGCTTTTGTTTCTTTTCTTTTCTTTTCTCCTTTTTCTCTTTTGTACTTTGATGGAACAAGTGCTATAAATATAAATGACTTTTGCTATATTTGTCTTCGTTTGTGATTTGAGTGCATAATTTCTTACCGGGAAGGACTAGTATTATGTGATTGATGTTTCGAGCAAGTCTAACCTTTGAAATTCCTAACTTAACCATTTTTTTTGTGCTTGTTAATGGTCTCAAGGTCTTGTAAATATCAGGCCTTACCAAAATCACCAAGCGTTTGATCTTTTTGACGATGACAAAGGGGGAAAAGATAAGGAACAAACTAAGTTGAATAATGAAAAAATTGAAAACATGAAAAATGAAAAATTTAAATCCTTAATCTGCCTTAATTAAATTATATAGATAATTATTTTATCTTTTTCATTCTCTTATGTTATTTGTTGTTTTCCTTAGTTTGTAACTTTGTTCTCATCATCAAAAAGGGGGAGATTATTGAACCCTAGTTTTGATGATGACAAAGGAACAAAGATGCAAACTAAGTATTGGACTAACAAGTTATTTTAGTGAATGAATTTCAAGGTATCAATGTAAGGAACAAAGAGAATACTAAGTCAAGGAAGAAATCAAGTTGGGATTTTAAAGACTAAGTAAAGATGTTTCAAGATTTGGTACTGTAGCAGCATTGGAGCAAGAAGACTAAAGCGAGGCTTTTTGTTTCTAGTTCCATTGTAAAAGGAACTAGTAAGAATGGTAAGGAACTATGGCAATTTAGAATGAGAATGAGTGTTTGTTCCTTTGTAAGGAACAGATTTAACTGGCGCTTAACTAATAAGTTAAAGGAACTAACTATTAAAAGGAACTAGACCTAGGATGAAGCACAGTACAACAGTTTAATTATGTCTGTTGAGTAATTTATGCCTAGATTATAGGTAACCGTTTTATTTAAGGAAAAATCTGATTTTAAGGAAAATCTTTTTAAGGAAAAGATTTTATTTTTATAAAGATAATAAATATCCATTTCGGTTTTTATGGAAAATATTTTAATGATAATATTTTTGGTAAAAGGATTTTATTTTGCTTTTATTAATTAAAATATTTTTTAAATTAAATCGGGTTTTAGAATTCTTGCTTTATGCGGTTGCTAAAATTAAGGGAGCAAAGAACACAATTATCTCCCACGTTTAATGTTGTTCATGGAGATCATGGGTTGAATGAGGAACGTGTTCCTCTAAGTAAGGAACGTCATGGGATATTGGTTTTACCACTAACACATGTTTTAATCCCACGTACTAAGTTATTACCACTATAAATACTAATGTCTAATTTTGTTCCAAGGTGTGTTTGACCAAGTGAATTAGTGAGTTTAACTAAGTAAAGTGTCGAGGTGCCTTCATTCTCTCATAAAAGCCATTTGTTCTTTGCCTTCTTACTCTAATTCCACTAATGGCCTGTTTGGTTTTAAGCATTTCATTTGAAATACTGGATTTGGCCAAATACCAAGTTTGGATAATCCAAACATTTGGATTTGGAATTGGCCCAATTCCAACCTATTTAAAACATAAGCCCATATTTGAGAATTTGAAATCCAATATCAAAACTTGTTATTTGAAATCCAAAAACGTCGACATCTTTCTCTCTCCTTCTCTCTCTTCGTGCTCTCGCTCATTGGGCTTTCTCTCTCCTCAAGCTTTCTCACGTCAAGCTTTCTCTCTCCTCCTTAACCTGCGAAATCTCATTTCTAAGGTTAGTTTCTCAATTTTAATTTTGTTTACCATGAATTTGCCGCGTTATTGTTTGATTGTTGATTTATAAATATCGTTTTAGGTTTTTTTTTTTGGAATAGATTTTATCTTCGATCTAGAATGTGTAATTGATTGAATTTTCGATTCTATGTATTATCTATTTATATCTCGCACTTTTGTTTATTGTATTGATTAATTAGGGCTTTTTTTCTCTTATAATTTCTTTTCGAGATTTTGTGGTAATTAGGGTTTATAATTTACAAAAACCGAAAACGAGATTTTATGCTAATTAGGTTTTTATGTTAAAATGTGATGTGGTAATGAACTTTTCTTATGTCTCGCATATAACCATTTCTCGGGGTTCTTGGATAATGGCAAGATAACAGTTAGGTATTAATAAAATCTCGTGAATGAAAGTATATTTTAGTTAGGTAGTAATAAAATGTGGATTGTTTTGGATATACTATATGGTTTTTAAATTTTTTAAATCTGGGAAGTGTGTGAGATTTGGGTAATGTCTATTTATGGAGAAATACTGAACTAAGTACTTGTTCTAAAAATGTCTAATTAGGTGATTTCCTTCCAATTTTCTTAACTTTTGTTACAACCCGATAATGTACTATGGCCTATGGGCATTGATTTGAAGTACATAATATTTCATGATTATGATGCTCGTTTATCCAATGATTTTACTAAAGCTTTTTCAAGAGTGGATCGCTTTGTTGAATCCTGTGTAAATTGATCTATAATTCCTTCCTAGTTGCCATGCTACTCTTTCTAATTATGTAGCATATGGGCAAAGGTTGTGCTCAAGTAATTACAAGTATAAATTGTGGCATAACCGACCTTAGCCAAGTAATATTCATGGCGGACTTGTGCTTGCCCCTTTGATGCTCAACCGAGTAAGGGGATTATAGTGACATAAAAAGACTTTTTACATTTTTTAGATGATGATAAAGAGCCGATGGATTTGACTAAGTTTTACAAAGTGAGTTTAACACTTTAAATGATAGAATTTTGACAATGAAATGAAGAATTCAGATTTTTGGACTTGTGGTTATATAAGACACATATTCTATTGTTGTTTGTTCTTATTAGATCAACATTTGAGCTCGGAACTATCGTTAGAAAAAAGGAAATTTTCTTTTATCTTTTGGCTTAGCAAGGATTGGATTTGTAGTACCGTTTCGTATGGTCTTATGTACTTTGTGACAGACTTCTTAAGCCATTCATGCTCAGTAGGCAATCTGTTGGTGCCGATATCTTATGATGGTCGGTAACAACTTACAGGAAGTCATTTACCCGTATCATTGGAACCTAGGAAAGAAAGCCGCGAGAAGGATGCTGTCAAGAGAAGAAGATTTCGTCGTGCAAAAGTGCTCGTGTTAGGGAGTTTATCGTAGAAGTGAATGATGATGCTACTCCTACTAAAAGTCCGGTCTCCTTATATAAGAATGTTCATCCAAGTCTCGAAAAGTGAGCGCTATCCCGATCGTATACCCGAGTGTTGGCGGTAAAAAAATGAATGCTCTACTTGATGCTCTTTATTTCTCGTAATCACAATGACAACAAGAGGGTATGGGGACCTAGTCCCGAGCAAATGATCTAGAAAGCTCCCTTGCTATTGCTTTTGTCTTCATAGGGATGGCTTTAATTGGATTGATCCTTAGCAATGCGGCAAATTACCTTGTTGAGAAGCGGTAGGCATTGCTTTTTAAAGTGTTGCATATGAGTGAAGAACTCGGTCCTAGTGACATCATGAAGAAACTTGAAGCACATAAAGGTCGACATAAGTGTGTCTGGTCTTTGTTTTTCTCTTGGTACTGATGCCGTTAGTAGCTTTGCGGACTCTTTCAAGGAGTATGTGAGTAAAGCGCAAGGCCATCCAAAACCAAGTTCCCAAGAGATCTACGATGTAGTCTCTAGTGTTCGGGGATCTCGAGTCAACAAGTGCTTAAGGATGTGAAGAGGTTTATGAATGGGACGGTGAATAAGTTTGATATGCTAAAGCATCTATCGGAGGAGCAAAAGTTAGACCGGATTTTATTATGTATTAGTGATTAGTAGTTTTATTTCGGTGGTTGTAGAGATTGAATTACAATCCTAAACTTTAACTTGGTTTGCCAAACAGGATTTGAATTTGGAATTCAAGATTTGAAATTCTATGTATTCACAAATGACTTGTTAGAATTTGAAATTACAAATTTGAAATTCTTAAGTTTCCCCAAACACTTGGACTTGGAATTGAAATCCATATATTGAAATTCCGAATTTGAATTGAACTATTTGAAATGAAATATGGGTATCCAAACGCAACCTAAGTTTATTTGATCTATTGTATTTTGGTTTTTTGGGGTAAGGGGACTTTGAGTGAAGTTCGTAAGAGAGAAGCTTTGAGTGAAGCGAGTTAAAGTGAGAAAACTTCAAGTGAAGTTGAAAGGAACAACTGTTAAGGGAACAATTATTCGGGAACTTGAGTTTAGGAACTCAAGGTGTGACTCTGTGAGTAGAATTAGGTTGTAACAAAGTTGTTTGGCCTAATTAGTGAAAGAGTTGAGTTTAAAATCCCTAGTGGTCGAGGTTGTTTCTTCTTGTTGGGCTCAGAAGTTTTTCCTCGTAAAAATCCCTTGTGTTCTTTTAGCTTGTTTCTTTGTTCAAGTTTAAAATTCCGTAAAAGTTACATTTATTTCTACACATACAATTCACCCCCTCTTGTATTGTTCCTAATGAAATAACAACCTTCTTCGTTCGCCGAACATTGTACATAGCACACCCCGCACTCCGCACATTCCATGCCCGATTAACTGTCTCCGTCATAGCATGATGATTGCACCATATATTGTGGAATCGTAAAGGTTTATTTTGATAAACTTCATCATAAGCACTCAACAACATTGATGTAAGATCAAAATTGCCTTCTCGTAGAAAGACAACCCCGCCATGTCGTTCATGTCTATCCATTCAGTGTTAGCTAACACTCGGTCAATTCGAGAGAAACACTTTGATATCCATGTTGTTTATTATTCCAAGTAAATTAAAATATCTTCTAATAGCCTTCACAACAAATAAATTACACTCTCTCAGGCAATCCACCATAGGAGCAATTTCTTAATGTCTAACAGTTGTACCAATTCTATCTGCCACACTACTAAGAGCATTGAAATCCCCTATTAAGAGCCATGGTTTACTACTACTGCTAGCAAAACTTTTGAGACTAATCCATAACTCCATTCTACTATTCTGGTCATTGAACCCATAAACCAACGTGCAATCAAATTCATCACCTTTTTAGGCTTAACAATACATTGGATAAACCGGCTATTCACACAACCAATGTTACAACGAAAAGAGAGAGGGCACCAACCTATTACAATCCTCCCATTACTATGATAGCTATTGTTGTGAGTAAAACACCACCTAGGACAAAGCATTGTATAGACTTCACCTAACTTAGGGTTTTTAACCCTAGTTTCAAAGAGGCTAAACAACTTCACATCATAAGAGGAAAGAAATTGCCTTACCTAATTCAGTTTTGCTCTGTTATTTATACCTCTCACATTCAAAACAAGGATTTTATCCATCACAAGAAGGGGATGGCACCCCTGCCCCCTTATTCTTGGATTGATCACCACCACTCTTTTCTGCAGAACCACCATCTATTGCACCGACATCATCTTTTCCTGCATCATTATATGTCATGTAACACTCACATTCTTGTTATGTTCTCCATTCACATGGATGATTACATTCTCAATAATATCCTCGGCACCTTCAACCTCACCAGTCTGCTTTAATGCTAAGAATGAGTTGTGAATTGTTATTTCAGGATCCACTGCTACTGCAATAACCCTCTGTGTGCCAACTACAACAAGCACCTCTTGATCTGGTAGAGAAGTTCCTTCTTAACCCATCTCAACTTCCCACTTGTCTTCCTACAATCATCACCTTCATGCCCATATCCAAAGTATTTTGCACACAAAACTAGCCTCCATTCATTACTCAACCTTTTGTTCAATAATCACTCCATGTTCGTTACAATAAGATACGATTCTTGACAAATTAAGATTTATGCAATTTAATCACTATTGGGACTCTATGCACATCATTTTTATCTATTACCAAATTAGGCTCCCACATTTTAGTGATCAATGGCTTTTGATAAAAAAATTAGAATCCCTCTGTTTCACCTTTAAACATGACTCCAATGATGTGAATCTCACTATGAACACCCATTTCCCGATCATCGCAATCTAATCAATACCTAATTTTCCCCATATTATTCTAAAAAACCCTCCATTACAGCCAATCGGTGGATTAGCTCCTGAAGACATAGCAAACAATGGTAGAGGACCATTGTAAGATCTAGTGCCTTGAATGCGGTAAAGCGTAGGCGAGATAGGCGAGTTCGAGGAGCTCGCCTTGGCCTGGATAGGGCGGTTTGGCCTGGGCGACGGCGAGTGATCTCGGCGAATGTCCGTCGATTTGGTTTGGGCGTCGTCGAGGGCGGATCGTTGTTTGATGCGGATGGCAATTCCGAGCCAAGTTATATTAATAGCCTTAACCTAAATCGTTAATTCGACGATTTTGTTCATAATCACATCTGTAATCTGTTTTCCTCAAGATCAATAAAACTATTCTCTCTCTCTCTGCCCGTGGACGTAGCCAACACTCCGTTGGTGAATCACGTAAATCTGTATGTGCGTTTTTCTTTGTTTTGCATTCAATATTTGTTCTTTCTCACATCCGTTATAACAAATTAGTATCAAGAGCTTTGTGTTCGATCTGGGTGAGAAAGATGTCTGGGATGAATGTGAAAATTGATAAATTCACTCGGGAGAAGCAGTTTCGATGCACCGTGGCAAATTAAGATGCGGGCTTTACTCGAAGCAAATGGGGTTGTGGGCACCATTGGCAAAGAAGTTATCGGATTCGATTCCGCCGAGATGGCGGTTATGAAGGAGAAGGCACATTCAACGATCATGTTGTGTCTTGCTGACGACATCATCACTGAAGTCGCGGAGGAGGAAACCGCATCTGGTCTGTGGTTGAAGATGGAGAGTTTGTACATGACGAAATCTCTAACCAACAAGTTGCTTTTGAAGCAACGTCTGTTCAATCTGCGCATGAATGAAGGTACACCTCTTAGGGATCACCTAGATCAATTAAATACAATTTTGTTAGAATTGCGTAATATTGATGTTAAGGTGGAGGATGAGGATGCTGCTTTAATTCTGCTTGTTTCTTTACCGTATCATATGAGAATTTTGTACAATCTTTTATTGTTGGTAAAGATTTTGTGTCCCTAGAGGAAGTTAGATCATCTTTGCATACTAGGGAATTGCGCCATAAGGCATCGTAGTATAGGTACGGATAATCGACATCCGGATTAGTGGCCGTAGTAGTAAGGGACATGGGAATTCTGGGGAAAAAGAATTTCGGGAAATTCGGAAATTCCAAGGGGGGTCCTAAACTTAATGATATCTCGTAATTATCGTAAGGAAAAGGAGTGTTGGAAAAAAGGAATGTCCTAAAAAGAAGCATCGGGAAAATAAATTTGGGTCTAGTTCGTTGTTATTGCAGCAGAAGAATTCAAATTCCGAGGATGATCTTGCTTTAGTTGCTAATGAACAAACACATTACGGTGATGTGGGTTTTAAATTCGGAGCATCGTATCATATAAGTCCTCATAGGGAGTGGTTCACTACTTATGAGCAGGTAGATGGGGGTGATATTTCAATGGCTAACAAGTCATGCGCACACACGCTTGGAATTGGCTCTATCAAGATCCGGGACACATGATGGTACATTTTGCACATTGAACAATGTTAGGCATGTTCCACGAGATGACCAAGAATCTCGATTTTACTTAGTCCGTTAGTAAGTAAGGGGTTCGGTTCAAAGGTGGGGGTGGAGTTGTGTATGTTTGCAAGGTTCAAAGGATGTGTTGAAGGGGTTAAGTGTGGCACTTTGTATGTTTTGCAAGGTTCTACTCTCACAGGTTCAGCTGCTATTGCTTTATCTGAAATTCAGAAGGAGGATATGATCAAGCTATTGCACATGAGACTTGGGCATATGAGTGAGAGATGAATGCAAATCCTCTCTAAGGCAGATCTTCCGGGTGGCCATAAGGTCACAAATCTTAAGTTCTCGTGAGCATTCTATTTTTGGGAAACTACATCGTAGCAAGTTTCCTAAGGGCATTCATAGAACAAAAGGTACTCGGATTATATCCACTATGATTGTTGGGGTCCTTCACGTGTGGAGTCTTTGGGAGGTCACGGGTACTTTGTGTCTTTTTAGTGATGATTTTTCAAGGATGACTTGGGTGATCATTATGAAGTCAAAGGTGAAGCTTTCAAGAATTTCAAGCAAAGTGGAAGGCATTGGTGGAAAATCAAACCGGGAAGAAGATCAAAAAGGCTACGAACCGATAATGGTCCTGGAATTTATTTGTCCGAGTTCGATGAGTTCTCAGAAGAATGAAGGGATTGCTAGGCATCATACTGTCGAGGATACACCACGGCGAATGGTGTAGCTAAACGAATGAATCGACACTTCCGGAGAGAGCTCGGTGCATGCTCTCTAATGTCTGGGGATGACTAGGAGGTTTTGGGGAAGCCGTTAGTACATCATGTTATCTCGATCAACCGTGGACCTCACTGGAATCAATCTCAAAACACAATATGAGATGTGGTCGTAAAACTCGCATTACTCTAATATGTGAGCTTTTGGTTGTAGTGTTTATTATCATGTAAATGAAGGTAAATTGGAGCCAAGAGCCAAAAAAGGGAGTGTTTGTAGGGTATGGAGATGGGGTGAAAGGTTATAGCATTTGGTCCCCGTCGAGGGTAGGGTTATACCGAGTAGAAATGTTGTCTTTCATGAAAATTCTATGTTTAATCCTACCGTGAAGTCCATTGTTGGACCGCTTATTGTTAGTGTTGAGATGCAGTGGAGCAAAGAAGTCACTCATGATGAGAGTGATGAAACACATGAAGAGAATCAACACACTAATTTCAAGCACCACAATCTTCAATGCCAAGTGAAGAGGCGCCTAGCCTTGCTCGGGGAGCGTCCTATGAGGATGAATTTTGGAAACCCCCAAATAGATATGGTTTTGAAGATATGGTGGCTTATGCACCTGCAGTCTACGAGGACGTGGATGTTTATGAGCCATCTACCCATAAGGAGGCGATTACATGTACGCTAGGTCAAACCATTGGCTTCTTGCAATGGGAGAAGAGATGGAGTCACTTCACAAGAACGAGACTTGGGAGCTTGTGCCTAAGCCTCCAGGGAGAAAAATTATTACTTGTAAATGGGTTTTCAAGAAAAGGAGGGTATGACATTTTGCGAGAGGGTTAAGTATAAGGCTCGACTAGTTGCAAGAGGGTTTACACAAAGGGAGGGAGTAGACTACAATGATATTTTTTCACCTGTAGTCGGACATACTTCCATCAGTCGCTACTAGCAATAGTTGCACGTCAAGATTTTGAAGCTTGAAGCGACTAGATGTTAAAACAACTTTTCTACATGGAGAGTTGGAGGAGGAGATATACATGGCTCAACCGGATGGCTCTCGGGTTTCGGGGAAAGAAAATTATGTTTGCAAGTTGAAGAAGTCCTTATATGGGCTAAAGCAGTCTCCGAGGCAAGTGGTACAAGAGGTTTGATAGCTACATGATGGAGCTAGACTACAACAGAGTTCATATGATTGTTGTGTGTACCACAACAAGCCGACAGATGGATCTTTCATCTACTTAGTGTTGTATGTAGATGATATGTTGATAGCCGCTAGGAACAAGTCGGAAGTTCGAAGTTGAAGGAGCCTGAGTACCGAATTTGAAATGAAGGATTTGGGTGCGGCTCGAAATTTTTTGGGTATGGAGATCTTTAGGGATAGAGCTCAAAAGAAGCTTTTCTTGTCAAATAAAGGCTACATATGTCAAGGTTTGGCATGTCAACAACTAAGCCTATAGATACTCCAAGTGCTTCCAATAGTCATTTGTCCGTTGCTTTTGCACCTGAGTCTGCTGAGGAGAAGGAGTACATGAGTCGGGTTCCTTATGCTAGTGTAGTAGGGAGCTTGATGTATGCCATGGTTTGCACTAGGGTCGGATCTTGCACATGCAAATCGTGTTGTTAGTAGGTTCCTAGGTGATCCTGGTAAGGAGCATTGGTAGGCAGTCAAGAGAATCTTTCGGTATCTTAGAGGTACGTCAGATATTGGTCTTATTTATAGGGGTGATGTGACATGTTTAGTCACAGATTTCTCGATTCTCGATTATCTTTGGGGATGTAGATGGTAGGAGATCTATGACTGGTTATTTTTTCACTCTTGGTGGTTCTGTTGTGAGTTGGAAAGGTACTCTGCAGCCTACGGTGACTTTGTCTACCACTGAAGCAGAGTATATGGCCTTAACAAAAGTAGCTAATGAGGGAATCTGGTTAAAGGGGCTAGTCAGTGATTTGGGTCTACATCATGATCAGGCGATATTGTATTGTGTCAGCTTGAGTGCGATATGCTTGGCGAAGGATCAAGTTCATCATGAGAGGACTAAACACATAGATGTCAGGTATCATTTTCTGAGGAGTGAGACAAGAGTTAAGGTGAAGAAGGTAGATACGGTGATAATTTCCGCCGATATGTTCACCAAGCCGGTTCCGCAGATTAATTTTCAACATTGTTTGGACTTGCTCAATGTTTGTGGTTGTTAGTTGCCCATTGGGGCAAGTCTGGGGTCCTTATGGGTTAATCTGGTGTCCTTAAGGGACAAATCTAGTTTTACTTGTCTTTCCGGGTAAATCTGGTTGCAGGGAGAATCTGGGCATTGTGTTCAATGCGTCTGTTATCTGGTTTTACGGTTCGTTGTGAGAGGATTCAAGTCAAGGTGGAGATTTGTAAGATGTAGTGCCTTGAATCACGGTGAAGCGTAGGCGAAATAGGCGAGTTCGAGAGCTCGCCGGCCGAGCGGGGGCGCCGCAGGTGGTTTGGCCCTGGCGATCGGGCGAGTGATCGGGCGAATGTCCGTCACATTTGGTTTCATGCGCCCGACCGGCGGATCTTGTTTTGACGCGGGATGGCGATTTGAGTCGGGTTATATAAATAGCCTTAGCCTAAATCGTTAATTCGACGATTTTGTTCATAATCGCATCTGTAATCTGTTTTCCTCAAGATCAATAAAACTATTCTCTCTCGCGGTGGACGTAGCCAACACTCCCACGTAAATTTGTGTGTGCGTTTTCTTTGTTTTGCATTCAATATTTGTTCTTTCTCACATCCGTTATAACAACCATAACTCAATCTCGTCCTGAATATCATCATAGTCATTAATTTGTAACATTGGGAGTTTGAGGGTTTACCTGATTACCATTTCTAGGAATAACTTTCTCCACATATTCTGCCCATGACATACATCTTGGTGTTCTATTTAGACCCACTTTGCATCATCTCCAACCATTCAGACAACACCGCTTTCTCCATTGATTACTGAAGTTTATCCTCCATGGTGGCTTGTGGAATCACCGCCAGTCACTTCCTCTAGTATCGCATCATTAATATGATTTCTCCTTAATAGTGCTGGGTATTTTAAAACCCTCTATTCCAGTAACCTCATCAACCGATTTCGTCTTCTTTACCGGCGATGAGGAAAGTCCGATTGTTAGGTTAATTCTTATTAAAAGATTTTAAAAATAAAACTGATGGAATTATATATGTGAGCTTATGTGTGTTGTTCGTAATCACATAAAGGATATATTGGAAATAAATTCTTTTTTGTTGGATTTCATACAATTTTTGAACTTAAATGGAAAGAGTTTCATTCTATGTCGATCTCTTGCATAGGTTATTGTGATGACCGTAGTAATTTTAGGAACGGATATTTTTATTACCACTTAAGTAAATGGTATAGTCCTGTTGACTTTGGCGGTATGCGAATACTAAGGATTTGAATTAGGAAAGGTATAGTCGAGTCCTATATCGAAATTATCATTTACCAAACATGAAAGTCTACAAGGTTTGATAGCTAGCCCGTACGACTCGAAATGAGGATGGTCCCGTTCATTGCTTTATGTATTAATTGTCAACCATGTTTAAGTTTTATGACCTTATTTGTTATTTAAGTTATTATGTACTCAACCTAATTGAATTTTGTGTTTTTTTTTTTAATGTTGTGTTTCTTGTTCTCAAAACAGCATTGTGATGTTCCATTGACTTAAAACAGGATCTCATGCATATACAATCAAGGATTATAAGTACTATAAGCGGAATTTCATGAATCATATTCATAAGCACTTAAAACAGGATCTCATGCATATACAATCAAGGATCACATAATAGTTTTAGAATTAACCTTTGTTGCGTGATTTCCACAAAGCTTGTCGAGATCCGGAGATAGATCCGCAACTGTGATTCCTCTACTTGGTCCACGAATCCAGATCAACACTCCACCAATGCTAGTTGGAAGGAAGAAGGGCTCTTCTTTTCTTGGAGTTAATATTACGTAGCTTTTCAAAGAGAGAGAAAGGAGGAGAGAGAAAATAATGAGAGAAACTGACTGCTTTATTTTCTAGTCTCCCCACCTAATTATAGGAACAAATTAGGTTAGGAGTCCCCTCCCCTTACTCCTCTTTTGACCGGCCACCCTAGAGTCCTTCATGGGCTCTTGGTCTTTCTTTTGTTGATCCAGATTGTTTAAGTGTGACCTTGTAGGATCCATTTAATTGGACTTTATTTTTATTATTTATTAAACCTGAAGTTCTATAGCATTCTCTAGCAAGATATATAGACAACCCAATTTAATGAACTTATTATCCCCATAATACGATCCATGTTATATTTTGTAATTGCATTAGAGTCGAGGACATAATTCATTTCATCTCCCACTTGTCCGACACGAGTGTGCAATATTGAAATTCCTTAAGTCTCGGTGTCTAATTTGATAGTATGACCATATTTCTATGTCATCCATACTAGTCTTCAAATTAATCCTTGAAATCCGAAGTTCGAATTGACAAACAAATGATTATCATATAATCCATTTGGAGCACGGCCATGCATTTTTCAATTTTCACTCTCCAAGGGACCAAGACACCCATCCTATCTCATATAGGAGGACTTTTCAATCTTGTGGCAACCAAAACTCCCACTCAACTTTTAGCACAACCCGAATTTTGTCTTTATAGTCCCCTTTTACGGCATGACGTTTGACAGCATCAAAGTTATACCAATTATTAAGCCAAGCAGTGTTCCACTCATGTCCTAGGAATCCACTAATATAATTACGATGTTATAGAAACTTCTAAGTAGGTCTGTTCGATAATGTGTCAACTATACATATCCATATGATTGACTAAACATCTCCATGTTCCCATAGCCCATGAAACGTCGCTATCAATCAATCTTATATGCTAATCCTTTAATAAGTCATTTATGTCAAATTTAATGACTTAGATTAGGAACTTTAATAGTCTATGAATTCAGTTCACTTATGGTGCTTTATTCATCAAATCACATATTTGACAAAACCATTGAATTCAAGATACATTTGGCCATTTTATTTAATGCCAAATCAAAATTAAATAAGACAAAATTTATTTCTCATAAACATAAAATAGCAAAACCATGTCTCTACATTGTAACAAGTTTCTCTAAACCTAGTACAATCTAAAGCCACTCTAACATTTGCTTCAAGCCTATAGCCCTAGCGTGACACTCATGCTTGGGTTGAGGTAGTGGTTTAGTGAGCGGATCAACCACATTCTCATCCGTGTGAACTTTGCAGATTCTGAAATCCTTCCTTGCAACTATCTCACGAATGAGGTGATATTTCCTCATTACATGTTTGGATTTGTTATGTGATCTCGGTTCTTTTGCTTGTGCAATAGCACCATTGTTATCACCGAACAACTCAATCCCTTCCAGAGCACTAGGTATGGTATCCAGTTCTGTCAAGAACTTCTTTATTCAAACTGCTTCCTTAGCTGCTTCAACCGCTGCTAAATATTCTGATTCTGTCGTAGAGTCTGCTACAGTGCTTTGCTTTGAGCTCTTCCAGCTCACTGCTCCTCCATTTGGACAAAAGACGTACCCTGACTGAGAGCGGTAATCATCTCTGTCGGTTTGGAAGCTCGTATCAGTATAACCTTTAATAAACAACTCACTTTCACCTCCATAGACTAAGAACATGCCTTTAGTTCTTCTCAAGTACTTAAGGATACTCTTAGCTGCAGTCCAGTGTGCTTCTCCTTGATTTGCTTGGAACCTGCTACACATCCTCAAGGCATATGCAACATCTGGTCGAGTACTTATCATGGCATTCATGATAGATCCTATAGCCGAAGCATAAGGTATGCTACTCATTCGCTTTAACTCATCAGGCTCAGTCGGGCACTAACTCTTGCTAAGCGATATGCCATGTGACATGGGAATGAATCCTCTCTTCGAGTTTTCCGTGTTGAACCTTTCAAGAACTTTATCAATATAAGTTTCTTGACTTAGTCCAATCATCCTTCGAAACCTATCTCTATGGATTTTGATTCCCAGTATGTACTCAGCCTTTCAAAGGTCCTTCATGGAGAAACAACTCTTCAACCATTCCTTGACTGACTCAAGCATTGGTATGTCATTTCCCATGAGTAGTATGTCATCTACATACAAAACAAAGTAAGCTGCTCCCACTAAACTTCTTGTAGACACAAGATTCTTCTTCTTTTTTGAGGAAACCAAATTGCTTGATTGCCTCATCAAACCGAAGATTCCAGCTTCGAGATGCCTGGTTCAATCCATAAATGGATCATTGAAGCTTGCAAACCCTTTTAGGATTTTCTGGATCCTTAAAATCCTCAGGTTGTGTCATATACACATCCTCATTCAAGAATGCGGTTTTAACATCCATCTGCCAAATTTCCTAATCGTAAAATGCAAGCAATCGCTAAAAGTATCCGATCGATTTAAGCATTGCTACGGGAGAAAAGGTCTCATCATAGTCTATACCATGAATTTGCCTAAATCATTTTGCAAATCTTGCTTTATAGACATAGACATTTCCATCTTTGTCTGTTTTCAATTTGAACACCCACTTGCATCCAATAGGTTTAACCCCATCGTGCAAGTCGACTAGGGTCCAAAACTTTATTCTCAGACATGGAGTCTAACTTGGATTTCATTACTTCAAGCCATTTCTCATAGTCCGGGCTCGTCAAAGCTTTTTTGTAGGTAGTAGGTTCTGAATTCTCCAAAATCATAATTTCAAAGTTTTCAGTTAACAGGAAATCAACCAACCTCTTGTTTGGAATCCTTGGTCTACTCGACCTACGCGGGGCCTGAGCATCAAGAGAAATGGTTTCTTCAATTTCTTGAAGATCTTCGCTTGAATTAGATTCAAGTGAGACGGTAGGATATTCACGCGTTGAATACGTCCTCTCCTGAACTTGACTTTCGTCTTGTCGGGCCGTCTCTGACATGGTGTGAACCACGTCCAGTTGTTGTTCATCTCGAATTTCTTCGAGAATTATTTTACTCCCACTTGTCTTTCTAGAAACAAATTCTTTTTCAAGAAAGACACCATCACGAGACATTTTACTCCCACTTCTCTTGACGGTTATAGAAGTAATAACCCCTTGTCTCTTTTGGGTATCCCACAAAGAGACATTTATCCGACTTGGGTGCAAGTTTGTCTGATTGTAAACGCTTTACATAGACCTCACATCCCCATATCTTAAGAAAAGACAAGTTTGGAGTTTTTTCCATTCCATAACTCATGGAGTCTTTTCTACAGCCTTTGACGGGCTCCTATGTAGTGTGTGTGCAGCTGTTTCCAGAGCATATCCCCAAAAAGAAATCGGAAGATCAGCAAGACTCATCATTGATCGAACCATATCCAGTAAGGTTCGATTCCTCCTTTTTAGATACATCATTTAACTGCGGTGTTCCTGGTGGAGTCAATTGTGAAAGAATTCCACAATCCTTCAAATGATCATCAATTCTTGGCTCAAATACTCGCCACCATGATCGGATCACAGTGCTTTTATTGTCTTACCAAGTTGATTTTGTATTTCATTTTGGAACTCTTTGAATTTGTCAAAAGATTTCGACTTATGTTTCATTAAGTCGACATATCCATATCTACTCAAATCGTCAATGAAGTTAATGAAGTAGTTAAACCCTCCCCTTGCCTTTGTGCTCATTGGACCACAAACATCTGTATGTATGAGGCCCAAGAGATCGTGGGCCTTTTCACCCTTTCCAGTAAACGGTGACTTCGTCATGTTTCCCATCAAGCATGATTCACATACATCAAATGATTCGAAATCAAATGATGGAATAATGCGATCCTGTTGTAACTTTTGGATGCGCTTTTGGTTTATATGACCCATTCGACAATGCCAAATGTAGGTTAGGTTTGATTCATTTGATTTTTGTTTAATTTCTAACTATCTATGTTATAGACTTGTCTTACGACCTATAAAGCACATATAAGCTATTTATCAATTTAGCACTAGCATAGAACATGTTATTGTAGGAAATGGAACAACATTTGTTCTTAATTTCAAACCAAAACCATTCGTAATCCAAAACGAAACAAAAATTATGTTCTTAGTTATCGAAGGAACAAAATAACAATTATTGAGTTCTAAAATAATGTCGGATGGCAAATGCGGACTATAGCTTCCTATGGCAAGTGCAAAGAACCCGTGCTCCATTTTCAACGCGAAGCTCTACCTCGCCCTTTGCCAGCCTCCTACTTCTTTTTTAATCCCCGCACATCATTAACTATGTGAGAACCACAACCGGTATCCAATACCCATAAAGAAGTAGAAGTTAATTAAATTGATTTCTATAACAAATATACCTAAAGTGGAAGCACCCGACTTCTTTTCCTCCAAGTATAGAGAGTAGTTCCTCTTCCAGTGTCCTATCTCGTGACAATGGAAGAACTTGATTTCTGCGGTGACCTTTGGTTTGGCGGTTGGCTTGGGTTTTTCAGCAATAATGGCAACTTGCTTGCCTTTGTCCTTCTTTCCTGCCCATTTCTTCTTGAAACGCTTTCCCTTTTGAACCATCAGAACCTCTTTCTTTGGTTCCTTAGGGATGTTCCTCTCAGCATTGACCAACAACCCGTGCAACTCTTGCAAAGTCTTTTCAGACTCATTCATGTTGAAGGTCATCCCGAACCGATTCAAGTTGTCGAGCAATGAATGGAGAATGATGTCAGATGCTCAACTCTACCCCCGTAAGGGAATCCAAGTCGTTCCATGTTTTCAAAAAGACCCATCATAGCGAAAACATAGGGATCAACAGCTTGACCCGGCTTCATGTGACATTCCAGTATCTCCCTATTGGTCTCATACCGCTCAACTCGGGCCTGTGTTTGGAACATGGTCCGCAGCTCTTGCATGATGGTGTAAGCATCCTTGGTTTCGAACCTCTTTTGGAGGTCCGGCTCCATGGTTTCTATCATCAGGAAAGTGATTGGTACAAACCTATCATTTGCCTGCTTAGTACGACGTTTGTCTGCTTCAGTCGATTCATCAGTAATCACAGGAAGTGGGGTTTCTAAGACATCCTCTCGACCCTCAGACCTCAGTACGAGTCTTAGGGTCCTTTCCCAATTTATGAAGTTTTCACCATTCATCCTGTCCTTTTCGAGAAAAGGACGAATGTTGAAAACGGAGTTGTTGTTGTTATTAGTCATAGTATCTATAGACAGAAAACAAAAGTAAAGTTTAATTTTATGTTTATAAAACAACTTAAACATGCAAAGGTTTCCAGGTTGGTCACCTATTCAATTTTAATGTCCCATTTGAATAAGTGAATACAAGATCCTATCAACATGCAACACTAAGCAGACGGAGGCCTTATCTTAACGTTACATTCTCAAGGTAAGTATACTCTTTTACTAATTATAACACTTTATAATTCTTGTTTACATTGGTAAACATCGCATGCTTAACTATCTCTTGCTTCAAAATCCAAAACGCTTTTGATGATTTTGTTAAGGATAACCAAACTAAGGCCCTGTTATTTTGAACTTATTTTGGCTGAACTGAAATTAAATTAACTGAACTGAAATTAACTGAAATTAAATTAACTGGACTGAAATTAACAAAAATGAGAGAAACTGAACTGAATTGTATATTTAGTTTTCTAAAATAATAATAATCAATAATAATCAATAAGTATTAACATAATATTATCAATACTTATTATTATTATTATTATTATTATTATTATTAATATTTATAATTATAATAATAATAATAATGATTAGGAGTCATATTAAGAGTTATCATAATAATAATAATAACTAATAATAATAATATTTATTGTTATAAGAATAATAATAATAACAATTAATAATAATAATAACAATTAATAATAATAATTAGAGTTATCATAATAATAATAAAATTTATAATAATAATAATTATTATAATATTTAATAATAATAGTAAATAATAATAATAATATTTATTGTTATAATAGTAATAATATTTATTATTATAATAATAATAATAACAATTAATAATAATAATAATAATTAATAATAATAATTAGATTTATAATAATAATAATAATATTTATAATAATAATACTAATAATAATATAATAATAATAAAACAATAATAATTAGATTTATAATAATAATAATTATTATTATTATGATAATATTTATTATAATAATAATTATAATAATTATAATAATATTTTTTATAATAATAATATTTTTTATAATTATAATAATAATATTTATTATAATAATAATAATAATTAATAATAATTAGATTTATTATTATAATAATAATAATAATAATAATATTATTATTATTATTATTATTATAATAATTAATAATAATTATTATATTTATAATAATAATAATAATAATAATAATAATAACTGAACTGAAATAAAATTAACTGAACTGAAATTAACTGAACTGAACTGAAATTAACTGAAAATAAGTCCAAAAGAACAGAGCCTAAGTAGTAAAATTTGCAATTTTACCTTATCTCCCAAAATTAATGATAATACCGTGTGGAGGCATGACCTATTACTATTAATTAAGGGTTCATAAGTACTTTATGTTTGGAAAAGCTAATCTTAATATTTGCGGGACCTAAGTTTATTATGTTGTTATGAAGTAGTGAACTCTAGCGCATTGATAATAAACATGCATAATTAAATATGATCTAGTATGGCCCCTAATCCTAAGAACTAAGCATCTTGATTGGGCTCCTCCTTGGACTCTTCATGGATCTCCATTCACCTTAGCCATGGGCCTTCTCTTGATCGGATCGTCTTTGGATTACATAAGTATCAAAATAATTTAAATAGTATCTAAATTAAATAAATTACAAAAATACTTAACGATACACAGATCGTATTTAAATTACAACAATACATCACGATACGCATATCGTATTTTCTAACTTAAATTTGGGCCATACTAGTCATTCATAGCAATTATATCAAATATAAAATGCCACATAATAATATCACATATTATACTTGCCGATAATCAAAATATTAAATATTCTTAATTAAAGCAAGAGGATAAAATATGTAAGTTATTCCTAATTACCTAAAGATTTTTATCCTAGAGAATCTAGCCTACTAATTTTAATTAGATTAAAGAATCAAATTATGGAATTATTTAACCGAAAATTCGCTTAATATTCCGAAATTTTGTTTTAATAATTTTCCAAAAAAAAAAATTTTTTTTTAATAAACTATTGTTGGGCAAGAAGAAAACGTGGCTACCAAGCCACACTGCCGCCGCCGCGCCTCCCCGGCTGCGCCCGGCTCGCCTCCCTTTACCCCCGGGAGGCACCACCGTGGCCCCACCAGTGGTTGTGCCACCCGGTCGTGGTCGCTCCTCCTCCCTTTCTTAATTAATTTTTGTTTTGTTTTGTGGGTATTAAATTAAATTACAACTTCTTGTAAATTAATTTAGTGATTAAATTAAATTAAACATAAACTCCTTTTATGCCTAATTCCGAAAATTAATTTAAATCTCCATTTTAATTAATTTTTGGGCTATTCATATCGATTAACCTTTAATTCACATAAAACTCCTTTTACATGAATTAATTTATCGTACATAAACAATTAAAATATGAAAAAATAAGATTAATCATATGGATATAATATTTGAAATCAACATAACATCTCCATTTTAATTAATCTTATAGTTATTCACATAAATTAATCTCTAATTCATATAAAACTCTTTTCACATGAATTAATTTTCATACATAAACAATTTTAAACATGAAAATTAGATTAATAATATGAATTTAATTCTCAAAATTTTCGAAAAATTTGAGATCTAAAATTAAATTTGAATTTCGAAAAATTAGGTTTTATATTTTTAAAAAAATCGCTTATCTCCATATTTTATTTTGAATTTTGAAAATTTAGGTCGAATTAATTTAAAAATTTCGGCCATCTTTATCAAAATTTAAGCAAATTAAATCACCATTTAATTATTCCAATTAAATAAATCAATCCATAATTCAATTCCCCCTTAATCAAATTAAAATTAGTCATACACATTAAAATAAATCTAATTATTATGACCAAAAAACTATATGCAAGAGGCTAAAAAATTGATACCATTGTAGGATTATAAGTACTGTAAGCAGAATTTCATGAATCATATTCATAAGCACTTAAAACAAGATCTCATGCATATACAATCAAGGATCACATAATAGTTTTAGAATTAACCTTTGATGCGTGATTTCCACAAAGCTTGTCGAGATCCGGAGATAGAACCGCAACTGTGATTCCTCTACTTGGTCCACCAATCCAGATCAACACTCCACCAATTAATGCTAGTTGGAAGGAAGAAGGGCTTTTCTTTTCTTGGAGCTAATATTACGTAGCTTCTGAAAGAGAAAGAAAATAATGAGAGAAAAACCACCCTAAAAAGAAAGAGAGCGATTTTCCTTCCCTCCTTTTTTTCTCTCGGTGCACCGTAGCCATGGCAAGAAAAGCTGTAGGTCAAGGGAAGATTGCTGAAAAGCCTAGAGGTCCTTCGGATTCTCAAGCGCTTAAGGTCCGTTCAATGGATGAGTTAATTGACAAAGAAGCGATTCAATTTGGTGATGGAATTGGCGAGGTTCTTACTCCAAAAACTTCGATTCAGAGTTTGAAAAAGCAATCAGAAATTCGCAATACCTTCAATGAATGGCTGGATTCGATTCATCGACATTCTAGAACATCAATTTCGAATCAGAATGTAGAGGTAACTCCTAGACCAATTCCTATTTTACAAGAATTGGAAAATGTTGCTGATGATATTATTGTTGGTCATAATTCGAAAATTCGCATTGATTTTGTTGATATTAAAGAGGAAATTGAGTTTTGGAATTCTGTTGTGGTATGTTATGTTGTTGGTTTAAACCCTCCAATTCATTTAATGGAAGGTTTTATCCATAGAATCTGGAAGAATTTCAAAGTTGATAAGGTAGCTTTGATTAATAAGGGAGCCTTCAATGTGAGGTTTACTTCTATGGAAAATAGAGATAAAATTCTAAATGGTCATTACTTCTTTGATAGTAAACCATTAATCATCAAACCTTGGGAAGCTGATATGAATTTTGATAGAGATGGTATTAAGGTGGTGCCAGTTTGGGTTCAATTGAAACTAAACATTAAATACTGGGGTGAGAAAGCCTTGTATAAGATTGTAGAGCCAATTGGTAAACTTATTCAGAGAGATGAAGCTACAAAAAAGAGGGATAAAGTTCAGTTTGCTAGAATACTTGTTGAGGTTCAGATGGATAAGAAGCTCCCAAATCAGATTAATTTTTTGAATGAGCATAGTGATAAAACTATAGTTGATGTAGTTTATGAATGGAAGCTAGTGGTTTTGTGCTTCTTGTAAGGTAATGGGGCATGTAGAGGCGGTTCAGGGGTGAAAAAGAAACAAGTCTAGAAGGTTAAGCCTCCCGAGAAGGTTGTGACTACACAGCCTATTGCTATCGGTGATGATGCAAAGAATGCGATTGATCCCGATGGATTTCGAAGGCCTTAAAGCCAATAAGAGTCGGGGTTTCTCGGGTGAAGCCAACTTACACCGCTAATAATTTCTAGTTGTTGGAGACAGTGAGAGTTCAAGGCATGAAGTGGTTGATGTTGGTGGTCGGAAGATGAGATGGCAAGGGAACCCTCCCAACTATAATGGATAGAATATTAAGCCGGAATGTCCAAGGGATCAACGGCCTCAATAAGCGTAAGGATGTGCTTAAGTTCATCCAAAGGCATAATGTTCATTGGGTGGTCTCTTGGAGACTAAGGTAAAGGTGGCCATCTTGGTATTCTTTATCAAAATGTTTTCGTGTCTTGGTGTTTCACTTCTAATATAAGGTATCATCCGGTAAGGGAGAGTAGTGTTAGCTTAGAAACCTGGGGTTTTCAATGGGAACACTATTCAAGGAACTAATCAGTTGATTCATAGTTTTGTTCAACCTACCAGTGGTAGTAGTGCGTTCTTTTGCACCTTCATTATGCTTATAATGTAAGTGCAAACAGGGAAAAGCTTTGGCATGATTTGAGATGCTTGAAATCTAATGCCCCTTGGTTAGTTCTTGGTGATCCAAACTGTGTAAGAAATGTGGATGAGAGAATAGGAGCTCCAGTTAGGAGTGTTGATATGGAACCACTTAATAGATGTATGTTAGAGTGTGGTTTGGATGATGTGAGAAGTATAGGATGTTTCTTCACTTGGAATAATAAGCAACAAGGGTGTGCAAGAATTTATTCAAAATTAGATAGAATCATGGCAAATGAAGCTTGGTTGGATTGTTATGATAATGCTGAGGGTAGTTTCCTACATTAAGGAGACTTTGATCATGCTCCAGCTCCGTTGTCTGTTTATCCAAGGCAAAATGAGCGGAAAATTCCTTTCAAATACTTCACCATGTGGAGGTTATCTCTTGAATTTGCAGAGAGAGTTAGAAATTGTTGGCAAATGCAAATTGTTGGGTCAAAGATGTTTGTTATTAGCAGGAAGCTTAAGCTAATAAAGAAGTCCCTGCAGGAACTGAATAAGCTTGGTTTCACTGACATCCAAGCAGCAGAGCTAAAAGCTTAGCAAAATATGATTAGTGCTCAGTCCTTGATCGATGCATGCTAATCCTGGGAGCCAGAACATAGCTGATGCTGAAATTGATGCAGTTAAAGAATACAAAATGAAGCACAAAGCTTACTTGGAATTTCTTCAGCAAAAAACCAAGTTAAGTTGGGCAAAAGATGGTGATGAAAATACAAATATGTTCCACAGAAGTATTAGAACTAGAAGAATCCAGAATAATGTCTATGCAATTAATGACATGGATGGGGCTTGGAAAGATACTCCTGTAGAAGTCAATGAGGCTTTTTTATCCTACTACTAGAAGCTGTTGGGTACCGCTCGTCCGATAGAAGCTCTGTGGTGGCTCAAATTGTGCCAAGTGGTCCTTTGATCACTGATGCTCACAGACAACTTCTTATGGGCCTATGGCTCCTTACACTGTTGATGAAGTGAAAAAAGCATTGTTTTCAATCCCTAGAAACAAAGTTCCTGGACCTGATGGCTTTAGAGGGCACTTTTTTAGAGATACTTGGGATATCATTGGAGCTGATATTACTGATGCAATTCTGGATGTTCTGAGGGGGAGGAAGCTTCTCAAGGAACTAAATGCAACAGTAATAACCTTGATTCCTAAATCTAAATGCCCTAGTAATGTAGGTGATTTTAGACCTATTTCATGCCGCAACACGATCTATAAGTGCATAACTAAGGTCATCCGTAGTAGATTGAGACTAGTTATGCCCGATATTATTGCTGAAAATCAAGGTTTGTGCATGGGAGATACATTGTCTATAATATTATGGTTGTTCAAGATTGGTGAAGGCCTATGGAAGGAAATCGCTAGTCCAAGTTGTATGATTAAATTGGACTTGCGAAGGCTTATGACACGATTGATCGCGGTTCTTAAAGGAGATGTTGGTGCATTTGGGCTTCCTGTTTCTCTTATCGAGATTGTTATGGAATGTATTTCTTCACCTAAATTCTCTCTAATGGTGAATGGAAGTATGCATGGTTTTTTCAGCTCTGCTAGGGGTTTAAGGCAAGGAAACCCTATGTCTCCCTTGCTTTTTGTGGTGTGCATAGAATATTTGTCTAGATTATTGATGAATGTGAGTACTTTGCCTCAATTCAAGTTTCATCCTAGATGTAAAGCCATGAAACTTTCTCACCTTTGTTTTCTTGATGACCTTATTCTCTCGTGGCAAAGGTGAATTTCCTTCGTTTATCTTCTACTCCAAGCCCTTAAACTTTTCTCTGAGTCTTCTGGTTTGAAAGCAAATGTGTCCAACTCTTCCTTGTATTGTTCTCGGGGATGTCCGAGAGTGAGATGCGAGAGGGTTGTTGATGCTTCCGGTTTGGTTAGGAGTTCTCTTCCTTTAAATATTTAGGTGTCCCTATTTAATTTGCTCTAAAAGAATCGGTGTTGCTCAATGTGATTGCTTAGTTTAGAAAATGGCCGTTAAGATTATAATGTGGAGCTCTAAACATCTATCTTACACAACCGGGACATTATTAATCAATTCCGTCTTGCTAAGCCTTCATATGTATTGGGCTCAAATTTATGTTCTCCCTAAGAAAGTCTTTGCAAGACATAGAGAAAATTTGTAGAGCTTTTATGTGGAGTGGTGACTCTTATTGTTTGAAACCCGGAAATTTGGCTTGGGAGAGATTGTATTGTGATAAATCTGCAGGAGGCTTGGGTTTCAGAAATATCATCAAGTGGAATATGGCTAATATGGGGAAATATGTATGGGCCACGACCACTAAGCAAGATAGTTTGTGGGTTAAATGGATTCATTCTTTTACCTCAAAGATGAAGATTGGTGGGAGTATTCCCCAGCTTCGGGGTTAGTTGGCATCGGGCCAAAATCTATGAGATGAAAAACCAGGTTGAAAGTATTTTTTTTATAAGAGCTGAATTTTATGCACCGCCTCAATATAATGTGAGTAAGATTTATGATGTTTTGATGGGAGATCCTCCTCATGTTCACTGGGACATTATGGTGTGGAATACATTGAGTATTCTCGTCACGTATTTATTTTGTGGCTTCTTTGGCAAAGAAAGGCTACTGCATAACAAAGAAAGCTTGCTAGTATTGGTGTGAGCAATTCTCCCGGATTGTTTACTATGTGCAAGTGCACCAAAACACATGAGCACCTATATTTTGACTGTCATTTTAGTAAGATTCGCATCTCAAAATTGAAGAATTGGCTTGGTATTACCATTGTTACTCGAGATTTAGCCGGTTTGATTCTTTGGATTAATCGCAATAGGAAATCCAAATTCCGGATGGCGCTTTGGTCTTTTGGTATTTCAAAGATTAGTTTATAGTATTTGGAGAAGCAGAATGATGCTTATTGGAAGAATATGGTGCCAAGACCTCGTAATTTGATAGAGTTCATTAAACAGATTGTTAAAGAGAGAATTGGAGTTGTAATGCGTCAAAAAGGTTGCAAGGAGAGATTATAACTGGTTTTTGTCCTTATAGGTATTCTTTATGTATAGTTCTCTTCTCTTTTAGAACTCTTCTATTTAGAGTGGTGTTATAGGTTGTAAAGTTGTTGATGGTGGAAATATACATACTTAGCAAAAAAAAAAAATTAATGAGAGAACCGATCGCTTTATTTTCTGGGCCTCCCACACCAAATTATAGGAACAAATTAGGTTAGAGTCCCCTCCCCTTACTCCCTTTTGACCGGCCACCCTAGAGTCCTTCATGGGCTCTAGGTCTTTCTTTGTTGATCCAGATTGTTTAAGTGTGACCTCTGTAGGATCCATTTAATCGCTCCGCTTTATTATTTACTAAACCTCGAAAATCTATAAAGCTTCTCTGCAACAAGACGTATGTACAACCCAATTTAATCAACTTATTATCCCCATAATACGATCCATGTTATATTTAGGAATTGCATTTAGAGTCGGTGACATAATTCCTTCGAGAGCAAACTATAGTAAAGTCAAACATGCATATGTCATCCTGATACTGCACCACATTAGTCATTATTAAAGATAACTAACACTTATCACTGGTACACTTAACGTGCACCTTTTTTCCTTAGGTCAAAACAAGAACATAGTACAAAAATCAAAAGATCTTATTTCTTCAAAACAGGAAATTAAAACTAAAAAGAAATGGTGCTTCTTCTCCTTGCCCTCAGCCTTCTCAGCCTCCTTTCTGCCCTCTTTAACATCCTTCTTCTGGTGATGCTCGTGGGAAAGCAAAACCTCCCGCCGCGACGGCTCCTACACCAGCAATCCCTTCCGCTATCTTGTGCTTGTGTGCATTCTCTGGGTCCTTCTTTGCCTGATGCTTCTCATACTATATATTTTTCAAGCCAAAAATATGAACTGGATATAAATACTTTATACTTCTATAGACATGGACAAAAATTACACTAGACAACTTAACACAATATATCTGATTTTTATGTGTAATTAGAATAGAATAACTTAAAAGGTGATTCTTGGTACAACCCTTGCTGTTTTTCAATGCTAAAATTCTAGAGCAAGTAAATTTTTGGAAGCTAGCAGGAGAGATGACGCTCGTCATTCATCAGGGCTAGCCACTTTGAATGGACCAATAAACGAGGGCATCCACGAAACTAGGAGTTTTGCTTACAAAGAATGTGATAGTTGGAAAAGATCTTACTCCCTCCTTTTCAAAATATAAGTCACACATAATATTCGAGATGTAACTTTATTCCCTAATTACTCTCAATTTAATGCTGATAGAAAAATAAAATAAAAATAATGTTATTATAGCAAGAATCTAATGGTACAATTTTTATAATTTTTATTTATCATATTATAAGGGATATTTGTAGTCAAAGAAATTTTCGTGAAAGATAAATGCCTTATATTTTGGAAACGGATGGAGATGGGACTAATTTTTTTTTTTTAAAAAAAAAATTGGTTTCTAAGAGGTATAGAGATAGTTATATATTGATATATACATGAAGGTGGTTTCAAGTTTTGGATATTATTACCTAACCAGAATTTTTGCCAATTAATTTAGTTGATATCTACATGACTACGTTGTTAAATTACTTAGGTCCATTCGTTATCGTTTTTTATTTTCGGTTTCAGCTTTTTGAAAACTAAAACAAAAATCGAAACCAAAAAAAAGTAGTTTCGACTTTTGAGTTGTCGGTTTTTAAAATCGTCATGTTTCTAATACTGTTTTTGACTAATTTTTTATCCATTATGTAACATATATTATATCGCTTTTAAATACATAAAACCCAAAAACCGAAAACCACAACGATACCGAAGGCGGTCCTTAATTGTAAGAAAAAGTCAAGCTGTAGTTGTATGTAAAGCACCCACGATTCTTCTAACTATTGTCTGCAAAGAAAATTGGGAAAGTGAGAAGGTAGAAAAATGGGCCCTGTAATACTTTTTATAGATAGAACATAATGTAGAAGTTTTTAAAAGATTTTTTTCCTTTTTTTATAGAAAAATGCTCTTTACAGTTTTAGATTATCCATCGGCGTTGAGGTGCTAGGGTAGTGGCGTCGCTTGCCCACTTCATATGGCTGGCGCTCTGCGGGGATCAACCTCATGGGTCTCATTCGGCATTTTCCCTTATCCCTTGCCGAAATTCATTAATTGGAGCATACATTTAAAAAAATTTCATTTATCATCCCTAGATATAAACACCATCTCCAATCAAATTGACCTTGTTAAGAAAAACCACCTTTCTAAATAATATTATTGCATTTTAAGTATAATATATTTTCTCCATATATACATATTATATCTAAAGGACTAATTCAAACGTTCTTCGATGTCTGAAACTTTCGAAAGCATTAACCCTTAAAGTAATTGTGTAAAAGTAATATTCATCGCTTGAAAAGTAATTTTATGAAAAAAGAAACATATTTAGACGAATCTAAGAGAACGTAGCACAAGACTATATTTTTATCCCCCTACCTCTGCTGGCCGGCATTGGAGGTCTATTTGTAAAGTATGGGAAAAGTGGCCTCGATATAGAGGAAATTCTTGGATTCCAAAACCCACGTAGGCTTTTACTCGGGGCTTGAGTCCGGGTAATGAATGGTTAAGAGGTGAAATGGTTAGTGTTCCGTGGCAACGTTCGGTTTGGTGCGGTTTAATTTTCCTAAGCATAGCTTCATTTGTTGGCTTAATGATTTAGGAAGATTAAACACAAAAAATCAAAGCTACTCTTCCACGATGGCATGTGCATTATTTTTCCTTTGTTCTTTTTCAGAGTGTGCTTTTGAGGGAATGCTAAAGGCTATCAAGCGATAGTGCATATCTCATGCCCATTTATGCGATATGAGACTTTATGCGAGATGGATTGCAGGGAGGAAGGCGTCAAAGTTCAAGAAAAATGTCCTTTATGCTGCTGTTAATGCGTGTTTGTATAGTGTGTGGAGAGCTAGAAATGAAGGATGTGGAACCAAAAGTTATCTATTCAAGCTACAGTTAAAGACATTGAAGAACAAGTTAAGATTCGGGTTAGAGCTATAATGCCGAAATTGATTTCTGCTATCGATAAATCGTGGTTTGATTCTTGCTAGATCAAAATTTTTGCC
>CANSZD010004091.1:0-90000 GCA_947648045.1 Beta corolliflora
AAAAGATCCTATTTTTTCAAAGATATTTTAAAGATTTTTAAAATGGGTAGTATGGGATAAGAGCAAATGAATTACTTTTGCGTGCATTAAATCATAGGAATGATTTTATTTGTAATGCATTTCTTGCCTTACTTGTACGATACAACATAGGCCTCTGCACAATCTTGTGGAATGAATTAGATATTCACGATTATATGAAATGTTGGTGTTGGTTGCTTGATTGAATTTTGTGAAAGGTTCTTTGGGAAATCTTCGAAGTATGGATATAGAGGTAGAAGGTGTACAAGAATAGATGCATAGATAGTGATATTTTATAGACGCACTAAGTTAGATATTGAAATATTTTATTCCCTAAAATTTCCCAGTAGTATAATTTTCCAAGATGTTTCCGAAGGTATTGAACTAAAACCTTATTTCGAATATTTTAGGAAAGAATCATCTAATTGTTGTAAATATTTTGAACCTCTTTAAGGAGTTTTAAAATTGAAAATAATCAACTTTACCTCGCATATATATGTTTATATATAATGTATATAAAAATCTTTACTTCTCACGGAACTTAGACTACTTTTCTTCTTAATTACTTGAATAGTTTCACGACTAGGTCCTCGGGGGAATACACGATGAAATGGGACACACGGGCCTATAAGATTAAAGTGTTTATGGAATATAGAATTGACGCAGAGATACTAGACTAGGGTAGAAATGGAGAGATACTTTATGTTGCAGTACGTCCCCTGGGAGGAACCCTACCTTTGCATTACCGCCATGGAAATATTATTGAGGATATATGTAGTTTAGAAAATGGAGGTTTAATGCAATCAAACATACTTACTTTAGACGATACGCACCCTGCGCCCAGAGGCGATTCATCAACGATCTTAAATATTGTGTGTAAATGAATGGAGAAGTGGGAGTGAAAAAGTTGGGGAGCCACTAGCCTCATCACCACTCTAGTTAGAGGAACCTATCGTGAGGAAAACTTGGGAATTAATGTGAATTAAGAACCCTGAAGAGTTAAATGACGGTATGGCGTCCTTTAGAGGCTATAGAGCTAGGTATGAAACTTGAGGATGAGTTCATGCAGGAACTACCACATGGCTGTCAAACCTCGAAGCATTTACCTACATTTTACGATGATGAGGGGAATAATAGGACATTCATCGCGGTGATTAGGGAAGATAATGATATTACTATAATTAACTTGAAAAAATGAGGAAGATGGAAATCTAATGAAAATGAGCATAATTTGAAGGGAGATCTAATGAGAATGAGGCTTCTTTGAGAGGGATCCGATTGGGGAAAATGACCACGAAGAAGAAGCGAGGAAAGCCCATAGGAAGAAGAACCTCTGGAGGAAGATGAACTATAGAGGATGACGAGTCTTAGGAGGAAAGGCTGTCATGGAAGAAAGGAATAGAAAATCTAATTCGGATGACAAAGCTCACCATTATAGTCCTAGTTTCTATTGAATATATAATTAGGATTAGAATACTTATTTTATTCGTTTATTTAAGTCTTAATAAGGCTTGCATACCCGGTAAGCACAATTAAAATTCTTTTTATTCCTTTATTTATTCATATTATGTTTTCCTTGGAAACAATAGCTACCCTTTTCAATAATAATACAACGGTTTTTAATCTTTTATTTTGAGTAACGTCTTATTTGAGATGTTTATGTTGCAAGTCCCAATAGAGACTTAATGATTATTCGCATGATAAAAATGTGTTATATAAAACGTGCCAATGTGTAGTAGTTAAGTAAAATAACGACTATGTGTATCTTGGCCCAGTGAAAGCGACCGTTGTGTCATTTTCAGCGTAGAATGGATCGTCGGGCGGTACGCTTTGATCCCTCTTTGAATGTCGAACGAATCGATTCGTGATACAGTGCCGGATCACGACTAACTTAGCGAAAAGGACATATAGGGATGGGGACTTGTCTGCAAAGGTTGCCGTAGGAACCCACCCGATCTTGAAGAGGGGGAAAGGGGACCCGAAGAATTGGAAAAGCCCCGGGTTGGGGAGTTTGATAAGCTTTTTTCTTTACCCTTTCTGTCCGGATGACGGAATTTGCTGCCACGTAACTATTCCTACATGGGGCATGCCCACTTTGGTGGACCCTGAGCTATGGATAACCTCCTCAAACAACGACTTTGGGTGAGAACCTTGACAAGCCATGAGGATAAGTATTACCACCATACCTCAAAAGCGAGAAAGCTTCGAGAGTTTATGGATCTTGTAGAACAAGGGAACACATGCATTTGCAGGTATGACTGCAAATTCATTGAGTTGATGAGATTTGCTCACAGTCCCCCTTTGGGAGAAGCTAAGGCCTAACGCATTTTGAATTAAGGCTCACCCTTGGCCTACAAGGGAAGGCGGGGAGAGATACTTTCACCTCGTTGGACCGTGTCTTTTTGTAGTTTGCCCTTATATGCCGCAAAAGCGAGAGGAAGGGTAAACGAATTGAGAAATGAAAGGAGAATCCAAATCCAGGGTTCGAGAGATTTGAAGAAACACCATAGGGAACCCAGAACAATCAAACCTCCCAAAAGAAACTTCAATAAGGGACCCAGCACGCGATAGCAATACTTGGCTAGCAATAGCCCTGATAACCCCACGGACTGCGCGTGTATAGGTGTAAGTGCCCATACAACCATCACAGGAAGGATTACGAGGGTAATAAGTTGAAATTAATGCATGAATGTGGGAAAATGGGGCATAGGAGCGTCACGGAGTGCTATTCGAGAATAAAGTTACCCCAATAGTCGAAAGAACTATGGAAACGAACCTATGAATGGGAATGAGAATAGTGGGAAATGCATACAATGAGTCGAGGAACTCTAATTACTCCAAACCACCAACCAATTGCAAATAATCGAGGTTCGAAATGGGAACCATGTGACCAACAATAATGATAATAGGGGCACAAGGAAATTTTGTATATGATTAATTGCTTGAAGAGAAGCTCGTAGAGATGTTATTCTGGAGTACTTTCTCTATCGAGCTCGTTTCTGTTAAAGTATTGTTCGATTCTAGGCATCATTTTCTTTTTATTGCCCATACAACTATTAGAACTCTAGAGCTAGTTGAAGTAAAATTCGATTTCTATGCCTATAGTTATTCCGTGCAGGATCGATAATTACTCTAAGAAATTCTTAATGTATCACTTGAAAATAAGGAGGGCATCTTTCCTTCCGGATCCTAACTGAGTTTAGCTTAATGAACCTTAGCGTCATTTTCGGAATAAGATTTTTTGACCCTACCTCGATAAATTCTTAGTCGTGTTGCATAGACGATATATTGAGTCTATTCGGGGAACGAGGAAGAATATGAGAACATTTGAGGCTTATTTCTCAGGACTAGGAGAACCAATTGTATGCAAAGTTTAAACATGTCATTGAGTGCATGAAATACCAGGAGCTCTTTCAAGGGGGTAGGTGAGTTCCGCGGGGCCGTAACTTTTCTTTTAGGCGATAGAATTCAGCTTCCCCTAAAGTTGGCTTAAGTCTACATTATTTATGTGTATCATTGCTTATGTGACTTTACCGAAACTAGAAACGCTTGTGAAATTTTGGGACTTAGAAGTGCAAAAAGTTGGTGGATTAAGAGCCCTAGCTACCTCCAGTTTCGGGACCGAAAAGGCCTTTAAGGGAAGCACAGCAATACTTCATATTTTTAGGAGTTATTTTTGCTATAAATTAGAAAATATAAAGTAAAAGTGAAAGTATTTTTAATATATTTTAGGTAAGCCCTACGGTTTATAAATTAAAATATACAACCTACTTTCGTACCTAATTATATTTTTAATTTGGTTTTTGTTAAATAATAAATCGGGAATTCGATTTGGAAACAAATCCCCAACCAAACTAAGGTTTTCATACTATAAATAAGAAAAGGAAGAAAAAAAAAATTTATTAGAAAACCCTATTCTTAACTCGGCCGTTTTTTTTCTTTTCCTCTCAGATTATTTTCTCTCTCCTCTCTTCTCCCTACCACCATTCTTGCTTCCTCCTCCTTCAACTCGTTCGTTTCTCCTCCTTAAAGTTCGTCGGCCTTGAGTAGTGCCACGAGGGCCCGAGGGTGGTCGAAGGTCTTTGACGTGCGAGGTTTGCGTGTGTGGCGTTCGAGGTGATGTAGTTTCTGTGCGAAAGCTGTGTGGAGGGGTCGTGTGCGAGCACTCCGCAGTAAATGCAGTGCGAGTCGGGTGCGAGTGTGTGCGGGCATCGGGGTGCTTTGCGTTATACGAGTGTAGCTCGAGCGTGTGGTGTGCGATGGAAGGTTTGTGTGATGTGTTCGGCGAGGTCGAGTCGGCGAGTGAGTGGCTCAGTGTTTTGTGAGACGCAACGTCGAGGCTGCCCAGTGTGGTGGTCCTTGCCGCGGAGTCTCGTGTCGTCGGTGGTAAATCCCGGCGAAGTTGACCCAGTATAAAGAAATTAAAATTCTCTCTTTTCCTCTTTAAGAATTAATGTATATAATGCGATTTTTGTAATTCTTATGAATCTTTGATTAAGTTTGTAATTATAAGTAAAGTATAAAAGTTAATAAAAAAATCAGATTTATAATTAGGAAATTGTTGGTAGTTCTTATGATAATTTATTCCACGAATCAGTTTTGATGATACTTGTATATGAAATTGTGTAAGTTTGTAGTGTTCTAACAAAGCATAAAATAAGTTAAAGAAATCGGATTTTACAAGCATAGTAATTAGCTTCTAAATATGTTAGTTTCAATAGAGTTCACGAAGAAAGTTTAAACAACAAACGTTTACTTTTGTTATCCAAAACAGTAGTTTTACATAGTGGTTAAGTTGGTTTTTTTTTAATGATATCGGGACTTAGAACTCAATTATTCTTATATTTTGGGTAGGTCCCTGTTGCATAGCGGAACATTTTAAGTAATCGTGAAGATTCTCCATTACAAGGTACGTACGCTACGATTCGGTTGCAATTACTGGTATCGTATTGGGTTGTGATTTATTCTATTGGAACCTAGAACCATGATAGGAAACAATTGTGATTCTTTGAGATTGTTTGGTAACATGATTGTGATTGAAAATCGATCTGTAGCATGGTTATGCGAAATTCCATCGTATCATAAGCATGATTATTGGATTTGTATTCTTTGATCTATGGTGTAACAAGGATGTTACAAAAAGTAAAAATTTGAGTATTGTATCTAAGAAGGAATGTTAAATGATTACATGTTTAATATGGTATGAATGTCCAATACTAAGAAAGGATTTTGGCAATAAACTTGTAGTTGGACTCCCTACAAGTGATGAACAATGGGAGAAGTGTGGAGCTTGTTCTACACTCCTCGGGCCTCTTGTGGCGATGGTAGTGTCATATAACTCTTGATAACTCAAGTAGGCGGAAGGTTACCGTGCGATCTTGAGGGTATGCATACTAAGGTGATGGATGTGGAACGAACTGGCTTACCGTATTTAATTTCATCTAATAGGCCAAGTTGTCTTTAAGGATTAAGTAGCCCGTATGATTCTACGAAAGATAGCCGGTGCCCGTTCGATCTCCGAATAAATTGTAAAAATGGAATTTAATGTTTTTGTAGAATCATGTTTAGGAATTATTATTATTATTGATTATGTTTAATTGTATTCTGTATAGCGATTTTATACAGTACTCGGCACTTAGGCGATTGTTTTGTTATTTGTGTTGTTTGTTGACCTTGTGATGAACCATTGATATTTCAATGGGAGCGGTCGTATCCTTGGTGATCCTTGCATGAGTTCGGGCATACGGGGATACTTTTGATTATAAACTTTTAAATTGTTTTGGTTGAACATCCTGAGATTGTTTATGATTTACATAGTTAATGGTTTTTTTTAATAAAGGGGTCGATAGTGATTCGAGTTGTAGTTAAGTTTATCATTTTATTTCGGCTGCATTTAGTTTTTCATAATAAAAAAGTAAGTTAGTTGTCTTGAACTTCCAATAAGCCTTGCGTTTCACGTGGCGGTAACACTCCCAGAACAGTCCACGCGCGTAGTTTAAGCGTGTATGAATTTTGGGGTGTTCATACGCCCTCCCGTTTGCACACCCCTTTCATTTATTCTTGGCCACTCGTCCCCACTTTCCCTCCCCCCTCGTAATGTATTATTGATGCTAGTGTGATGAAGCGTATTAGTGGAGCGGGACTTGAGCACCAAAAGCTCATGTTTGGATACCGGTCCAAGTAATATGGTAATTTATTTGTCCTTATGTAGAAACACTTTAGCCACATACTACCATCTAACATGAATGTCATTGGATGCATCCTTTGGTGAACATTTTAGTGTCGTGACAAGATGATGGACTTACATGTGGCGCTTACGTGTTTGAGGGTACATGTTCGATATCTAAACCGACGCACTACGCCGATGATCTTCAAGGTATGTAACTTATTAGTATATGTTAGTTTAGATTCTTAGGCCTATTTGGGAGCGAAAATGTCATTTTTAGGCCTATTTTGCCTTTACGCTTCAAATCGTATTTATCGAGTCATTTAACCCCCAATTCATTTTGAACATGATATATGAGGCATAAATATAACTATTGTGTAGATTTTAGGTTTGCAATTGTTGTAGGTTGAATTTTGGGAACGAAGGGAATTTTGGGGCTTATTTTTTGCCTTTTCGGCGTCCAATTCGTACCCCATATCGCTTCATTTTACCTTGATTTCATTTGAACATGATAATATGGTATAATGTATTTAATATGTAGATTCTTAGGCTTGCATTTTGTTGTTGGTTGTATATTGGGAACATAAATGTGATTTTGCCCTATTTTTGCCTTTTCGCCTCCAATTCTTTTTGTTTCTCGAGTCATTTAACTCCATTTTCTTTTTGAATATGATAATATAAGGTGTAATATAACTAGTGTGTCAAGTTTTAGGCTTGCATTTGTTTTTGATTGAATTTCGGGGAAGGTATATGTCATTTTTAGAACTACTTTAACTACCGGTAAATGATTGAATTCTTATATTATGTGTTTATTCCTTGGTTGTTTTGCAAGGTTTATATGAATAACACCACGTTTGGGGGCCTTCACCACGGACGAATTACATGAAGTTCGGGATAAGTTGGCGTCCACGCATTTGTGATGATTGCTTATGATACATCCACTAGTTTGTATCAATTCTATGTACACTTTTTACATTATTAAATATACATATTTAAAGTTAATTATTACGTTCGAAAACTTGTCATATATTATTACAATTTGATCGGTTTTTTTTGTGTCGAAGGGAGGTTTGGGTGGGGGTGGGGTGGGGGGCGCCATGGTGGGGCTGTTGGGTGGGCTATGGGGGTGGTTGGGAGTTGGGGTGGGTGGCGGCAATGGGTGGAGGAGGTGGTTGAGGGTGGGTGGGGTGGGGTGTAGGGAGTCAGGGGGGTGGGGTGGGTGGGGGCGGGCGGGGAGGGAGTGCGGGGGTTAGTGGGGTGGGCGGGGCTTGGGGGAGTGCGGGGGGTGGGGTGGGGAGTGCAGGGGTGGGGTGCAAGGGGGTGCGGGGGCGTGCGGTATAGAAGGGGCGGGGGTGGGGGCTGGGTGGGCGGGGGTGGGGGTGGGTGCGGGGGTGAGGGGCAAAAGTGCGGTGGTGGGTGTGGCGGGCGAAGTGGTGTGGGGTGGCGGGGCGGGGTGGGGCGGAGGCGGGGGGCGGGGGTGGGTTGGGGGTGGGCGGGGGAGCGTGTGGGTGCGGGGGCTAGGGTGGGGGGTGGGGCAGGGGGCATGCGAGGAAATTTTATTTAAAAAAAAGTTGAATTTGAAGGGTGCGAGTTTAAGCCTAAACCCTTTGCCCTTAAAAGGCTGCGGTTTAGGCTTAAAACCGCGACCCTTCATTACATAAGGTGCGGTTTAAGCCGAAAACGCAACCCCTTACTTTCAGGAAGGGGCTGCGTTTTTGGCTTGAACCGCAGCCGTTTGTGAAGAAATTGCTCGGTTAAAAACCGCAAACCTTCTGCTATTGAAGGGGACGCTATGGAAAGGGTGGCGGCAGCAGCCCTTAGTACATTTTAATTTTGACCGCAACCCTTCCTTATTTTTCCACTTAGTGTTAAGTTCAAAATTTTATGTAAACTATTCCTTCCTTAAAGGATTACTCGTTTGGTTTTTCATGATCTCCAAAATACACATTTGGCAGTTAATATCTCCAAACACATATTTTAATGTTTTCCCCCTGCCTATATACTAGTGACAAAAATTGATTTAAAATGGTTTGTCACGTGTTCCACCATAATATTTACTACATCGATCCATCGAACAAATGAGTCGTAAGCCAGTTTTAAAATAATTATAATATACGATATGATTATAAAGGTTGATTGGAATTTCGTGAATATAATGACCGATTATATTTTTTTTTTTGAAAGAGAAATTTCATTAATTGAAGGCAAACGGCGTCTACAATAGGTATTAAAGAAAAACAAGATACAATTAAACAAGACTAAATCAAATTCGTCTTGAAGAAACTAAAATGAACCGGAATCGAGCAAACATAACCCCCTTATATTCTTTGAATCAAGCAGCTATTGATGAGGAAGTCTATCATTCCGATATAGTTTGGGAAGAACATTCTTGATCGAGTCAGGTTGACCGCATCCGAGATTCCAATACCTTCATGTTGAGTCTCGAACTTCAACCAATGAGAATAATTTCTCATACCTAAATACAAAAGAACCATACTCACAACTCCATAGGGAGAAGGAGATTTCCAAAAACGAAACTAAAAAACCCCATAACGAGGTTTGAGAAAATCTCATAAAGAGAGACTAATTTATAAAACAAAACAAGAAAATGAACAAAAAACTGAAAATAAGGGGGAAAGGGGCTTACCATGGATGAAATCATCCATGGCGGCCCTAATTGATGAAGAAGGGGTAGGGAGACTTGGGTTTGAGAGAGAGACAAAGAGAGAGGGGGCGGCTCTGAATGACCGATTATATGACAAAAATAATATGATGAGACCTTTGTGACAAGTCATTGAATATTCTCATTTTTTTGCAACCATTCCCTTAAATTTTACAATCTGCCAAAATTTTTCATATAGATAATGTCTGCTAAAATTATCCTTGCAAACAGTGGTGGCCTTGTGGGTGGTGCCGAGTGGATGGCCTGGTGCATTGCAGGAGTGGTACCCGACAACAAGAAAGAGAGAGTGAGCAACAAACTGAAGAAAGGCACGAAAAAGAAAGTTGAGTAGAAATGGTTGCATGATTGAGTGTTAGTAGTGGTGCGGATTACGATTTTATTCGACCCCTCCGAGTGAAGCAATGGACGGAGCGAAGACTTTTGATTAACTTCTTTTATAAAAAATTTGGTTGGTCACGTGTTCTAACATGATATTAATTACATCAATCACTGAACACACGGGTCATAATCAAGTTCTAAAATATTCTTAATAATATGATTATAAAAACTTCAAATCACAAGCTATATTCACACCATGTTTTTAGAAGAAATATCATAAAATCTTAACTTTGTACTCCCTCCGTCCCAGAATACCTTCATGTTTGTCCTAAATTAGTTTGAACACTTCCATTTTTGGTATGGTCCCACTATTAATATGTTATTTCTTTTACCCATTTTTGGCCCACACTCTACCTTTTGTCAATAAAAAGTTACCCAATTTTCTCTCTCCTCTAATGAAAAATACCCCAGCAACTCCTATCACATCTACTTTTTAAATAAAATAACATTTGATAACCACACTACAACTTATCACCTTAGATTACGTATCCTAACAAGGGTTCAAATCTTTTTGGGACGGAGGGAGTAAAACAAAAAAGTTCTTGACAGGTAAAACAAACTAGCTCATACTAAAAAAAAAGATGTAGAATTATACGGATGGATAAATCATTAGGTAAGCTATTGGAATATCTATTATGTCGGATAAATTGTCATTGTTGTCTAATTTGGAAAGTTATTGATTTGTCAATATTCATCTGAATCGAGATCTGACTTAGGCCCTATTCTTTTGAACTTATTTTGGCTGAACTGAACTGAACTTATTTTATTTTTGCTGAACTGAACTTATTTTTACTTATTTTCGCTGAACTGAACTTACTTTTGCTGAACTAAACTGTATTAACATAATATTATCAATACTTATTACTATTATTATTTTATTATTTTATAATAATAAATAATAATTAATTAATAATTAATAATTAATAATAATAATAAATAATAAATATTAATAACAAAAAATAATAATAATAAAAAAATAATAAATTATAAATAACAATATAAATAATAAATAATAAATAATAAATAATAAAAATAAATAATAATAAATAAATAATAAATAATAATAAATAATAAATAATAAATAATAAATAATAAATAATAAATAATAAATAATAAATAATAAATAATAAATAATAAATAATAAATAATAAATAATAAATAATAAATAATAAATAATAAATAATAAATAATAAATAATAAATAATAAATAATAAATAATAAATAATAAATAATAAATAATAAATAATAAATAATAAATAATAAATAATAAATAATAAATAATAAATAATAAATAATAAATAATAAATAATAAATAATAAATAATAAATAATAAATAATAAATAATAAATAATAAATAATAAATAATAAATAATAAATAATAAATAATAAATAATAAATAATAAATAATAAATAATAAATAATAAATAATAAATAATAAATAATAAATAATAAATTATAAATTATAAATTATAAATTATAAATTATAAATTATAAATTATAAATTATAAATTATAAATTATAAATAATAAATAATAAATAATAAATAATAAATAATAAATAATAAATAATAAATAATAAATAATAAATAATAGGGATATTATCTCATATAACCCTGACATATAGGCCTTTTTCTCAAATGACCCTGACATATTTTTTTTCTTCTCAGATGACCCTAAACTTGTATTTTGTCATTAAAGCTAACGGAATTGTTAATGGCGTTAACTATTTTTAAACATAAATTAATTAATACTTAAAAAACCCAAATAATCTATTTCTCTCTTGTTCTTCAAAACAATATCAAAATTAATATATGTGTTGATCATTAACTTCAATCCTTTTCACTTCCTTAGCTCTATTCAAAAAATCTACAGCTCAACGCAAAGACAAATTAACAAAACAACAATAACTAAAAAAAAAAAAAATCAAAAAATATAAGAAAATGCGAGGAAATAATTACATGCGACGAAATGAAAGATGGTGATGGTTGAAATCAAAAGGAATTTGGGCAAAAGACGAAACCATATTCAAGGAATTGGGCAACAAAAATCCTCACAAAAATGTCGGAGAAATAGAATTAGGAGTTCTGTGAAACCCTTGTTCTACAAATGAATTAGAAGACGTCGAAGAATTAGAATCGTGGGAAAAAGGAGAAATTGAGAGAGAGAGTGATGTAAAGGAGGAGGTGGAGGTGGAGGTGGAGGTGGAGGTTGAGGACGAGAGGAGGAGAGAAAATGCGAGAAGAACGTTCGCCATTGCATAATACAATCGAGAAGAACGAATTTCTTGGGTTTTAGGTCCACTTTCGGCCGGTTTTTAGGGATGTAGTGGGTAGTCGATTTTCGTGGTTGATCTCAACGTTTTTAGGGCCGATTTCGGTAGGTTTTAGGTCGATTTCCTTGGTTTTTGTGGATGCTTTTTTTGGGTTGTTGGGGGGTTGTAGTGGGTGTCGTTCGCTTGTCTTGAATGTTCTTGGTGGATGCTTTTCTTGGGTTTTGGGGATTTCTTCATTTCTTAATTTCCCCTTCTTCGTTTCCCCTTCTATATATCATCTTCTCTTCTTCAGTTCTTGCTTTGTTGGATCAGCTTCTTCCATTAATTGTTCAAAGTTTGCTTGATATTATGTGAAGAGTTCGAGATTTCCATTGCTCTAATTTAGTTTTCATGGTAACCATTGATGAATGCTTGAGAAGAGATGAAGAACAAGAGAGAGAAAGAGATAAATTTGATTTTTTTTTAAAATTACAATAATTATTTTTGTTTGAAAATAGTTAACGCCGTTAACAATTCCGTCAAGTTTAATGACAAAAATGAAGTTCAGGGTTATCGGAGACAGGGCTGCCAAAGTCGGTGTTATATTGGAAAATGGCCTATATGTCAGGGTTATCTGAGATAATATCCCTAATAATAAATAATAAATAATAAATAATAAATAACAAATAACAAATAATAAATAATAAATAATAAATAATAAATAATAAATAATAAATAATAAATAATAAATAATAAATAATAAATAATAAATAATAAATAATAAATAATAAATAATAAATAATAAATAATAAATAATAAATAATAAATAATAAATAATAAATAATAAATAATAAATAATAAATAATAAATAATAAATAATAAATAATAAATAATAAATAATAAATAATAAATAATAAATAATAAATAATAAATAATAAATAATAAATAATAAATAATAAATAATAAATAATAAATAATAAATAATAAATAATAAATAATAAATAATAAATAATAAATAATAAATAATAAATAATAAATAATAAATAATAGATAATAAATAATAAATAATAATTAATAAATAGTAAATAGTAAATAGTAGATAATAGATAATAGATAATAAATAATAAATAATAAATAATAAATAATTAATAATTAATAATAAATAATAAATAATAAATAATAAATAATAAATAATAAATAATAAATAATAAATAATAAATAATAAATAATAAATAATAAATAATAATAATAAAAAATAATTAATAATAAATAATTATAATAATTAATAATAATAATATAAAAAATAATAAAAAATTAAAAATAATAATAATAAAAAATTAAAAATTAAAAATAATAAATATTAAATAAAAAATAATAAATAATAATAGTAATAATAATAATAAATAATAATAATAATAATAATAATAATAATAATAAATAATAAATACTAAATAATAAATAAAAAATAAAAAATAAAATAAAAATAAAATAAAGAAAATAAAATTAAAAAAAATAAAAAACTAAATAATATAAATAAAAAACAAATTCATCGTTATTATAATTATAATATTAATAATAATAACAATAATAATAGTAATATTGAAAACAAAAATAATAATTACAACATTTGCCAAGACCGAACTTATTTTTTGCCGAACCGAACTTATTTTTACTTATTTTTGCCGAACCGAACTTATTTTTACTTATTTTTGCTTAACCGAACTTTTTTTGCCGAATCGAACTTATTTTTACTTATTTTTGCTGAAAATAAGTCCAAAAGATCGGTGGCCTTAGAATCAAAATATTGACATGAAACTCAACCTTAAGCCCGAAATAAACGCAATTGATATATCCCAACTTGAATTCTTTAAACAACTTGATTTGACCCAAATGACCCAGGTTTATTTATTTTGATATTTTTTTAGCAATGTGAAACACAACAAAATGGTTTACAATCTTCATTTTCATCATTTAAAAGTTCCGATTCACAAATTATTGTAAGCGTAATTAACAACAACAACAACAACAACAACAATATTAAGGATAGTGAATTGTTGTTAGTATATAATGATAATATTAATATAAGTGTCATTGATAAGATGTACCCGATGCAACCCAAAATGATCAGATGAAATCCTGGACTGGAAAAAGCTAAATATTCAAATTTCTAGTGAACCCGATTAAACTTGAAATTTCCACACAATCCGAAATGACCCAAACAGCCAAAGGACAAAGCAACCAAATCGAAACTCTGTCCAACTCGATCAGATTTAAAATAGACCTACAAACCAACCTGAAATGACCCAAAGCAAACAACTCAACCCTATTGTTAGGTTTTTTTTTTGGGTAATTAAGAGTAATATAACCACACAAAACATACACTTAATATAAGCTTAGCAAAAGCCCACCTTAAACTGGAAATGCCTAGTTTTACAAGCTCTCAAGCTACATTCTATCCCTATCTTTTACTTTTGCACTCATGATCAGTACAATCCTATTTTTTACATTGAAGTTTATCTTGTTAATAGTATGTTTTATAGTACGCACAATTGAATCCCTGCAAGCTAGATTTCTGTTATGCTAAATCATGTAAATAGTAGCATGTACTGCAGCTAGCCCTACTTGTATTTTGACCCAGTGTACCTATCTTTCAGCCATCTACATAGCTGAATAAGATTCCTCCCCTGCCATCTTATATCAAGTCAATCCATGATCTCCTTAATACACCTCTTGCTAAAAGTGCATTCGGGAAAAAGATGATTCTGGTCCTCACTATGCTACATACAAATATAGCATAGATCATCATAACATACTCCAATCTGGATAAGTCTGTTCTTAGTCTTCAGCCTGTTCTGAACAACTAACCACATAATAAATCGATTTTTAGGTATTGAGTACCTATTCCAGACATACCTACTCCATTGCACCTGTGTATCATCCTCACACAGTTTCTTGTAAAGCTTTTTAATACTGAAATTCAGATCTTGCAGCCAATGGCTCCCATGCAGTTTCACACTCTCTTCATGCTTAGCCTTGGAAACAACTTTCCAAGCCCAACTTGCTGTACTAGGAGCCTCATAAGAACTCCAACTTTCTCCTCTAATTTAAACACAATTCACCCATTTCACCCAAAAAAATTTCTTTCTCTTGAGCTATATGCCCAACTAGCTTACGAATAACAGCCATATTCCATTTCTCAATATTCCTAAAACCCAAACTCCCTAAAACCCATTTCTCAATAACAGCCTAAGCAACATCTCCTGGCCTACTTTCATTATAAATCCCAGTCCATAAGTAAATTCTACAAATGCTATTGATTTCAGTCAACACAACTGTAGCATGAAGATATTCCTCCAATAGATGTCCATGCTCATCAGCACACTATTCACAAGCTGAGCTCTCGCTGCAAATGAGAGATTCTTGGAACTCCAGGTTCTAATTCTGTTAATCATCTTGTGAATTAGCCCTGACAATCCTTAGCCTCAATTATGTAGTAGATTGCACTCCAAGATATTTGAATGGCAAAGCACCACAAGAAAAACCACTAACATTAGTACCTCGACTGATCTCATGAGTAGACATACCAACATAATAAACTTCAGCTTCAGTCCTATTCACCTCCAAGCCATAAGCATTCGAAAACATTTGGAAACCTTGCAACATAGTGTAAATAGACCTGAAATCACCATTGCAAAAGAGCAATAGGTCATCAGCAAAACACAAGTGAACTAGCAGTTTACGCTCTTTGCATGTAGCATGGTACTTAAAGCCATCAATGTAACAACCTAAGATTTTAAGCAGCTTTCTTAATTGGTAATTATGATTATTAGTGTTTTTAAATTTTATTTTATTATTATTGAGTTTAATTTATTGAACTTTTGAAATTGTGATTGAAATACAATATTGGATTTTTAGCTCAATAATAAAATTACAAATATGCCCTCTTGACTTAAAAAAAAATAAAAACAAGAGGACAAAGGAAATATCAAGCTTCATGAGCAATCGAGAATTGTCAAGAACACAACCAATGTTTCCTATTTAGTCACTCTCATTCAACCCCAAGTTATTCAACACACAATCTCTCTTTCATCCTGTTTTGCTCTTTATGTGCTTGTGCTCCATCAAAAGCTAGAAAATATCCCCGATTCATATTAAGATTAATTGAACTAAAAGTTGAAGACTAAAACCCCAATTCTCTCTTGCTCGCACTCTTTTTCTTTCCCCTTCGGTGTTGTTGAATCTGTTGGTGTTCACGCCTGGTGCAAAGAAGCAACAAGACGCACAACCATCGGTGCTCCTCCTCACCACCAAGTCTTGGTCTTTGGCGTTATTGACGTTCGAGCGAAGTTGTTGCTTCCATCTCTTTGTATTTGCTGCCCTCATTTTCCCCTTCTCGCCTCTGTATCTTGTCGTCGTTGTTTGACGCCGCATGTCCAAGTGGTGGCGCGGCCGGTTGGCTGCCGTGTTCCCGCCGCCGCATGACTCCCGCAGCCAGCCACAGTTGTTGCGTATTGTTGTTATCGTTTCTCGCCTTTCGGTCCAACTTAATTCTTCTTCATGAATTTCATGAAACCAAGGTTAGTGATGGGATTTTGATTCCAAGGTATAAATTATCTTCCTAAGTTTTGTTTGCCAATTCATTGTTTTAGATTTGATGAGTTTGATTTCTATAGTCACATCTTGAATTAAAAATTTCTTTGGTAAAGAAAAGAACTAAACCACCCGAAGATTTATTTAATGTTGGTAATCGATTTCCTAAAAGCAATTCACTAGATTTTCTTCCAAAGTAATTAGTAGTGGCTTTTGTTAACTAGTTATTTCAATTAGTATTGGAAATCAATCGAGTAGTTTTGCTAACTTATCTAATTAGAGTTTGTTAATACATTTTTGTGAGGAAAATATAGTTAGTTAGTCCTGTTGTGTGAGATTATCATTAATAGGTATGAAAAACCAGGATTGATTAGTCTAATTGGTTTCGGGATATGGAGGTTTCAAATGAGACTAGTGGTCTAGAAATTATAGTGAGTGATGATTAATATTTGTTATTGTGATGAGGTGAATCATTATGGAGTTCAAGATCATTTGAGCTGGAATCATGGATTATTGGAATCAATTTCGAGGATTCAAGGAATATTTGAAGGTTAAGTAAAGGTACACATTGTCTTTCCACCTTGTAAAGTCAATAATGTTTCTACAATTGTAAGTTGTATGGATTTCATGAGTTCATTGTCAAATATAAAAAAAAGAGTTTCGGATTTGAATTTGTTGTGGTTTTATGTACCTAAAGTTCAATATTGTTTGAAAATGTGATTCTTAATTACAACTTTGTTCGACTTCTTGAGTATGTTAGTTCATGCCAAGTGTTTCTAGTTATATAGAGATCGACATTGACTTCCTAATTTTGATTTGAAGTATGTCTATAAGTTTTAGCTATGAAATATTATTTCATTCAAATATTTTGAAGTAATCAACTTATATTATACAAAGTCAATCTTGTCTTCAAATTCAAGTATATTTTAGTATATCAGACTTAATAGTATAAGTTATTCAGTGACTTAAGTTTCAAGATATTATATAGAAGTTATGGGTGTCTGATTGTGAATATTTCATAAAGTATTCTCGATATATATTTCCCAATGTTATTATAAGTGTGGTTTCTGAATTGAGCGACTCTGTACAACTACGTGATAGATGATCAGCTAAATTTCGAAGAATCCGATTAAGTCTCTAACGAGATACGATTGAATACGGTTTCAAGTTTATGGAGTTTCAGTGTTATAGTTTACTTTTAGTTAATGAGATTTCAAGAATACTATTTTGGTAAGTGATCTCGAACTAAAGAGTTGTATATAGATTTTGGAAATACAACTATGAACTTCATGGAGGAGGATTATTAGCAGTAGTATAATATAGTAAGTCATAGCTTAATTGGGTATTATTAAAGGGTAAATTATACCACTTAGAGTTTCTTAATGTGTTTATTATTATACTGATAATTATGATAAACTCGAAGGAGTAATTCAACAAGTTTCATATAATTGGAGAGCTCTACCTCAGAATAATTGAAAATGGTATAAGATATGGCTATATCTCCACTAAAATTTGTACTTTATGCATTTAAGGGTTACAGAGAGTCTTTTTACTCCTAGTTACTGGGAATTCGAGTGAATTGTGATCGACAAGAGGTTTAAGATTTAAACTTCGTATATCTATTTCGAGGATCTGAGCATGGAATAAGATTTTAGATGTAACGGTTAACAAGTTTGAGATATATGGATTTGACATTGGAAGATATGAGTTTAATAAGTCATTAATGAAGTATTACAATCTTTTTTGTGTGGAGAAAAGATTCATAAAAAAAAGCTCAATTAAACCATTTAGAGATATCTTCAAGGAACTTTGAGGAAGTTGGTTTTATATATGTTAGTAGTTGAGAAATGAATTGGTTGTTGAAGAGTCCAGTGAGGAATATAAATTATTGTGTGAGATAGTTGAGTTGATGATTAAAATTGTAATTCGAAAACGAGTTTCGGAGTTTTTAGTACCTTATAATTGGTTAATAAGAAAATTATATGAGAACTTCATGAGTCTAAAAGATGAGATAACTACTAACGATATGTCATGAACAACAGACATCTTGTTAAGTTAAGGATGAGAATGTCATTTTGGTAATATAAGAGTTTAATATTTGGGTGTTGAAGGAGTAATAGATAGTAATTCGATATTGTATTGTCTATGGCATAAGAGTTGTAAATCCCATCTTTGAGGATGTAATATAATTAAAATTAGGAATCTTATATTATGAGTACCAGACTAGGATATACAACAGAGGGTAGACATTTCACTTTTTAATTAGAGGAGTAAGGTTAAAAGAAAAGCTAGGGAAGTCAGGGTAACGGGAATTTCTTGTGTTATTTGATAATGACGGGAAATATATGTACAAGATAAATATAGATGCAGGTGTAATTAGTTGAGATTGCAAAGTTCAAACAAATAACTAAGTCAGGAAAAAGGAATAAAGTTGGGAGTTCATATGACATTTGTGTGATATTGAATTTGAGGTTATAAAGTTGTTTCCATGTGGGTTATTAGATGATCGGAAATTCAAGTATAAGGGGTTGAAATCATTAAGAAGTAAGATTTAGGATTAACCATCATGTCACGTTAGAGGAAGTATTAACTACACTTATAGAATATAAGTTTGAACATTACAAGTTACAAGCTTTCATCTAAATTACCGAAATGGGTTTTAAGATGTTGTACATAGTAAGATTTTGGTATATATGATATGAACTTTGAAGTTTATGGTTATGAGCGATGAACAATTTATTATTCTTATCAAATTTTGATTTTAGGACGAGTGTTCCAAAAATAATAGTAGAACTTCTACTGGAGATATGACAAGAATATAATAATTGGTATCATTGAGCATAAGTATAAACATCGAGATTTGCTTAGCTGCATAGGTTATTAAATGAAAAGCTATTTCTAAGTAGAGAACTTTTGTAATTAAGATATAAACTTATTTAAGATTAAATTCTGTTTTGACTTTCTGATTGGTAAGCTATGTATTCAATTATAATAAGCTTGGACTATATTTCCTTTAAAGTCCGTATTTGATTGAGTTTTAAGAAATGAATTTTGTTAAGGATTGAATTATACTAAGTTATTGGAAACTCGAGTATACTGTGTTTACCAAACAATTTGATTTTGTATATGAAATACTCTTATGCAATTCTGTTATGAGATTTTGATATATTTGCTCCAGAATTATGAATTTAGTTTTAGAAAATATTGGATTATGAATTATGTTTCTGTGAGGGGAAGAAGCTGCTAGAGCAGTGATGAACAACATTTTGTATGCTGTATATTTTGTATTCTGTATTCTAGGGGCATCTCCTGAAAAGTCTTGCAAGCATTACATAATGGAAGAGGGAGACGTCCCTTGTAAAAGTCTAGAGAATTCACCTTTATGGCAACTCTATTCGTGTTCTCTTCCCCAGTATAGATAATATGATTTCTGAAAGAAAATAGAATATGTATTTAAATATGCAAATGTTTTGGTGAAAAGTTATTTCAAACTTATTTTTCGGGGTGATGTTTTACTCACCCAAGTTATGGAATATATGTGTCGAATAGGGGAATGATTTAGTAAAAAAAAAACTCGTTAGGAACTTATGTAAGGAGTTAGCTACGTTATACATATTGGATTCAAGGTTATTATATTTGAAACACAAAAGTGGAAGATATTATTATGTCTTAGGATATGTCAGATTTAGAAAGTTGATTTTTGGGAGATCGTATTATATTTTGCGAGATATTTGTATTATTATTTTAAACAATGAACATTGTAAATTATGTTCAAGTATGTGTTACATGATTCCTCCATTATGACCTTCCTATTTTATGGTTTGAAATGTCTCGTAAGATAAGCTTAACTACGTAAATACTTTTTAAGCCACCAAAAAGATTTTCTGGTTGGACAGTGTGTACTCAGTTTCACTGATTTTGTTCATGGGATCAGTCCTGGTGGGGGCAGAGTTCATTACTAAGTGATTTTTGCAGGTATTAGGAATTGACAATAGTAATTCAAGGACCAAGAGCATAAAAGGGTAACGTTGAAAGTGAGATGTCTGGGAGAATGTGATGGATGATGAAGAATGATTTGTATGTTCTCTTATCGTATACTCCGGAGATCTAGTATAAGATAAATTGTTTCAAGAGCATTTATATATTTTTGTTTGAAGGATTGTATTTGAGTTTATATTTTCGCTGCAAGTGAATGTCTAATTGTGGTTTATTAAATGATAATTGAGATTTGTGAATGTTACGTAAGATTAGCTAGCAGCTCGAAAGTGCGGGCTGTTACAATCATTCGCACCAACATAGGACAAAATTCTAACCATATAAGCATTCCTAATGCAAGAGCAAAGGAAACATAGGATCTCCTTGCATAAGCTGTAACACCCCATAATTTCAAAGCGGAAAAGAAAGAAATAATAATAGTAATAATAGGACGATGGCGGAAACATCGTCTTCTGGGAATGTCACTACTACAAGAAATGCGTTTAAATAACTAAGTGATAAACCAACATAATAAGTAAATAGTATAAATAAATTAAATTAATTAGAGTAATATCTAAAAGAGAAAACTGACTCTCAAACTAATTAAAAGTCTAGGCCTAAAGCAACTATCATTTCAATGCTCACAACTCAACCCGAACCCAAAACCAAAGAAGATTCCCATCAACATAACCTGCAAAATATATAACAACAATACACAATCAGTGGGAGTAACTAGCGGTTCTCCCGAACAAAAAGAAATCAAAGTATGATTCAGACATAGATTAATAAGAAAGGAAAGCATACAATCATGATAACAATAACATGCATCCAAAACCATAAAGCTCACAAGTGATACAAGTGATAGTCATCATCAAGTAAACAAGATATAGTGAGTAAATCAACTCTAGAATACTTAAATAATAATAAAACAAAAGTACAAGAAGTTATTGAGTCAGAATCCGAACGCCGGTGAATCACAATTCACTTCCTAAGGTTTGTCGATCGCAATCTCCGTGTCGGCCTATGGGCTTACGTTCCCCACCGCCCGTGTCTAAGAATGACCAAACTCCCGAGGGTAGAACACGCAGAACTCCCTGACCTCTCGGACGACAACAATTAACCCAGGTGTGTACCCCTAGTTCGCAAACCAGGTGGTTGGCATGTTCTTCACCGGGGACTACATCTATCCCACCTGATATTCTTATCTCAAAATGAAATCATACATATCGTCAAAGTATCATTCATCTCAAAAATATTCGACAAAAGGGATGCCACCCGGCCTTATACCCATAATTCATCAAAAACAACTCTTCATAATTCCTCAAAAATAATAACTTACAAACTTTCAACAAATGTCTCCCACAATAAACACTTGAACATTTCTAAAAATCAACAATGATATTAAACTAGTTTTTACAGCACCAACAATTCAATTAAAAATACATCACTAATTAACTCCGAGGCTTATTCAATAAAAGAGTAGTAACAATTAATCATTTTCTTTCATAAATCAAACATAAACATAAGGATACCCAATAATACTTACTGCAACCTACTGAACATCAGAAACCAAGAACATAATAGATTACAAATTATTTCTGATTAACAAGCTCTTAAATAATTTAAAAGAGTATTCTCAATTTCAAAACAAAACCCAATAATAATTATTAAACTAATAATCGAGCAGTAAAATCACACAAAAATTATCATACTACCCTAATGGCTCTACTGACATGGTACAATTTTTATTTATAATTTTCGGAATCTAAAAGTATTTTTAAACGTTAATTTACAGATTACTCAATAAAGCTAATATAATAATTAAAAATACAAATAAACGCCCAAAAATTACTAAAAATTTACATAACATGAATAAACTCACGTAAATACATAATATACAAAGAAATAAATTATTTGGCCTCCAGAAATAATTTTCATGATTTATATACTGACAGAAACGAAATTGCAAAAACAGATATATCAATTAAATAAACCGGTAAACAGTAGGAAAAAATTATTCTAAGGCATGGAATACATATTAAACATATAACATGATCAACGAAAAATAATTTCAGTAATTTTAACATTCGTTTAATAATTATCATGCAAATAAGCCAAAAACGCACAAAACACCAATTAAATCAAATAAATACTAAAAATCAGACGAAAATTATTTTTCTATATACAATATTCACACAGCATGCATCAAGTATATTCATGTCAAATTTCGTCAATAATTTCATTTAAAAAGTATTTTAAATAATTCCTAGCGTAATAATCTAATACCGAATAATACTCTAATCACTATGGTTCTAAGATAACTACTAGTTACCTGGAACGTCGGAGGAGAGCTGAGTCAAAAGAAATACAAAAAATATGTGCAATCCAAGTCCTCCATGAACGATAATTGTAGCAACAAGTCACTAGGCGTTTTCTTCTTGAACGTTGAAAAAATCTCATTTCGTACTCTTCTGTTCCGACCATGATTCCCAGCTATTGAAAGATCGGATTCCAAATCGCTCTGGTCAAAGAGTAGATAAAGACGTTCTTAACTTGATGTCCAAATTTCAGGATGATCCAACGGTTATATCTCCGGTGATAGACATTTTTGCGAAGGTGTAACAGAAAATAAAAACCGGATGACTAGTCTGATTGAAACGAAAGCTGCAGTCGCGTTTTTCCCTTTCTTCAAAAAACAAATTGTACCACGAGCAATATCTTTCCGAGTAGATGGATTTTGACTACTCACACGTTCAATTCGGATAAGAAACGAAGGAGATATGATGCAAATAAAATAGGTGTACAAAAATGGACGAAAATCCGAGAAGAGAGAAGAACTCATTCTCTTCCTCTCTAAGGGTTGGGCGAAAATGGGGGTTAGAATGCAGTAAAAATCTGATTAATAACCTCATTAAGCAATGGTTTAAAGGGTGATTATAAAGGTGGGTTAATGGGGAATTAAATAGGGGGTTACAAGAGATCCAAAGGTTAACTTAATGAGCACCAAAACTCTTCATCCTCCACACCATAATTGCTGATTTTCGGCCAGCATGATACGCCACACGTGATGCAACATTTCATCACCCAACTCGGTCCAACAATATTACAAAAACGCTACGCGACAAAACTGCATCCTAAACGCCTAAATAAATAACGAAACTAATATAACCTTTAAAATAAATAACTAACAACTTAAAAATAAATATATATAAATATATCACAACATATAAATATATATATACATTTTCACAACACGTTCCAAAATAATTTAAATAATAAATTATTTATTTTTGCGAAAAAAAATATCATTTTAAAATAAACTAACACCAAAAAATAAAGGGTGAAAATTACGGGGGTATTACATAAGCCCTCCGTGAGCATTAATTAAAGAACCCAGAAGGAGTCCCATTTAACATGATTGAAAATCTAGGAGTCTTCACACATATCATTATTTGATTCACAAAGTGCCTAGGAAACCAAACAACCTCAAGCATCTGCTGGATGAAATCCTAGTTCACTGTGTCATAAGCCTTCCTTAAATCAAGCTTCATAAGACAACTACCTCACGGTAGCCTTCCTATACACATCTTGACCAAATCTTGACACATCATCACATTATCAAGGATACTTCAACCAGCCACAAAAGCACCTTGGCTAGGAGAATCATATCGGGTAAGTCTTTGTTCGGTTTCTCACTAATCGGCTTTGTGATACATTTATAAAGCAATGTACAACAAACAATGGGTCTAAAGTCGAGACATTACCGGACAGTCCACTTTAGGCACCAATGTTAGAGTAGTGACATTCACAACTTTCAAAAGTTTCCCAATTTAATTTTAAAGAAATCAATTACAACCTCGAAACCTCCTCACCAACAATGGACCAAAGCGGTGCTTGAATAATTTGCTATTAAAACCATCTTCCCTAGGAGTCTTGCCATCTAGAATATTAAATAGCATTGTACTCTTTTTGTATCCTCCTTGGCAAACTCGGTGTTGATGATGTTCAAGTGAGTAGTAGAGAGCTTTCTACCCTTGTCAATCAATGTACTCAGGACGGCTTGTTTTTGGCTTTTACATGAGAATAATTTCGATAGAAGTCTAAGAAATCCAAGTCAATTTTCTCTTTATCATTCACCAACTCACCACCTGAGTTATCAATTTAGTGAATTTTATTCTTATATATCCTAGCCTTGATTGCTTGGTAAAAGATCTTAGAGTTTTCATCACCATCTTTTTACCTTGCAATTTTAGACTTATGTTTCAAAGAATGAGATTTGATTCTTCATAGCAAGCTTGAAATGTTCTAGAGCTATCTTTTCTCTACTAACAAGCTCGCTATCTGTTTGGATTACTTGTGCATAGCATTTTAAGCTCTCTCTAGATACTCATTAGCCTTTCTCACTAATGCTTCTACATCACCAAACCCTATTCTATTGAGAACTTTTAAATCTTTCTTCATCTTTGTTGAACCCTAGTTTTGATGATGACAAAGGAACAAAGATGCAAACTAAGTATTGGACTAACAAGTTGTTTAAGTGAATGAATTTCAAGGTATCAATGAAAGGAACAAAGAGAATACTAAGTCAAGGAAGAAATCAAGTTGGGATTTTGAAGACTAAGTAAAGATGTTTCAAGATTTGGTACTGGAGCAGCATTGGAGCAAGAAGACTAAAGCGTGGCATTTTGTTTCTAGTTCCATTGTAAAGGAACGAGTAAGAATGGTAAAGAACTATGGCAATTTAGAATGAGAATGAGCGTTTGTTCCTTTGTAAGGAACATACGAACCGACGCTTAACTAATAAGTTAAAGGAACTAACAATTAAAAGGAACTAGACCTGAGGATGAAGCAAGACAACGGTTTAATTATGTCTCGTTGAGTACTTTATGCCTAGATTCTAGGTAATCGTTTTATTTAAGGAAAAATATGATTTTAAGGAAAATCTTTTCTAGGAGAAGATTTTATTTTTCTAAAGATATATAATAAATATCCTTTTCGGTTTTTATGGAAAATATTTTAAAGATAATATTTTTGGTAAAACGATTTTATTTTGGTTTTAATATTTAAAATACTTTTTAAATTAAATCAGGTTTTAGAATTACTGCTTTATGTGGTTGCTAAAAGTAAGGAACATCATGGGATAATGGTTTTACCACTAACACATGTTTTAATCACACGTTCTAAGTTATTACCACTATAAATACTAATGTCTAATTAAGTTCCAAGGTGTGTCTCGACCAAGTGAATTAGTGAGTTAAACTAGGTAAAGTGTCGTTGCCTTCATTCTCTCATAAAAGTCATTTGTTCTTTGCCTTCTTACTCTAATTCCACTAAGTTTATTTGATCTATTGTATTTTGGTTTTTTGGGGTAAGGGGACTTTGAGTGAAGTTCTATAAGAGAGAAGCTTTGAGTGAAGCGAAGTTAAAGTGAGAAAACTTCAAGTGAAGTTGAGAGGAACAAATTTGTTGAAGGAACAGTTGTTTAGGAACTTGAGTTTAGGAACTCAAGGTGTGGCCCGTGAGTAGAATTAGGTTGTAACAAAGTTGTTTGGCCTAATTAGTGAAAGAGTTGAGTTTAAAATCCCTAGTGGTCGAGGGTGTTTCTTCTTGTTGGGCCCAAGAAGTTTTTCCTCGTAAAAATCCCTCATGTTCTTTTAGCTTGTTTTTTCGTTCAAGTTTAAAATTCCGCAAAAAGTTACGTTTATTTCTACACATACAATTCACCCCTCTTGTATTGTTCCTAGTGAAATAACAATTGGTATCGAGCCGGAACTCACGAAAGATAGGAAACCCTATTGAGAAAAAAATCCAAGGAACAATGAATACCACCGAGAAACTTGAGGAAGGTTACTCTACGCAAAGGCCTCCTATGTTCAATACGAAGTTCTATTCCTACTGGAAGAACATAATGGAGATATTCGTAAAGGCCGAAAACTACCGGTATGGAGAGTCATTGAAGTTGGTGATTTTGAGGTCACAACTACTAATGACAAAAATGAGGTAATTCCAAAACCCTTCTCCGAATATGACAAAGCCGATTTCGAAAAAATAGAAGTAAATGTTATGGTTGTTAAACTGTTGCATTGTGGACTTGGACCCCATGAACACAATAGGATCATGGGAAGCAAATCCGCAAAGCAAATATGGGATTTACTAGAAGTAACCCATGAAGGAACTAATGAAGTCATGAGATCTAAAATTGATTTACTAATGAATCAATATGAAGTGTTCTCCATGAAGACTAAGGAAAGCATACAAGAGATTTTTACTCGTTTTACTAACATTATTAATGAGTTAGCTTCTCTTGGTAAGTTTATTTCATCGAGGAACAAGTTCGAAAAGTTCTTAGGAGACTTCCTAAGGATAGATGGATGGCTAAGGTCATCGCTTTACAAGAAAAAAATGGAACAACTTACTTTGGATCACTTATGACTCATGAGCTCCACCTTGATATCGAGTATGGTGAAAGCTCTACGTCAAAGTCCATTGCCCTTAAAGCCGATGATGAAGTTGACTCGACTCGAAGAAAAGGAAGCAACACTCATAGTCCGAAAATTTCGAAAGATGTATAGGAACATGAAGAATGGGAACTTTAAAGGTAAAACGAAAAGGTTTTCTAACAAAGCCGCTTGTCATAAATGTGGTAGTACGGATCACTTCATCAAGGAATGTCCACTTTGGGAAAATGATAAGACCAAAGAAAGGAACAAGGGAACGCTTCGCCGAAAGGAACAAGGAATCTAAAGCACCTTTCTCTAAAGCGAACGTTCGAAAGGCTATGATAGCAAGCTTGGAGAGATTCGTAGACCGAAGAGGAAGAAGAACAACAAACCGAAGAAATCGTAAATCTTTGCCTCATGGCAAACACCGATGAAAAATAAGATGAAGAAAATGTTGAGGTAAGCCAACTTTGACTTGAATCGACTTAGATGGAAAAATAGGCCCGAAATTTATGATCTTCTTTATGATGCAATTCTTGAATGTAGAGATGAACGTGAAAACGTGAGCAAACTAAACAAGTCGTTAAAGTTTGTAAAGAACATATAGAATGGCTTAAGAAAATGAGAACGGATGTTGAAACTAGGTTCTTTTGATTTATTTGATAAGAATTTAAAAAATCAAGGAATTATATGAGAGTGTGAAGAATGAAAAATATCTAATCAATTTAGAAATTTCACACTTAAAGGAATTTGTCCCCGTTATAAGTTCCTTTTGATATTAGATCAACTCCTTTGAAAGGTTACAGATCCGAGATCGAAAATTTTAATAAAGAGAAAAAATGTTTTAAAGGAACAGATCTCGTAATCTCAAGAAGGAACGGTTGTTGCAAAGAAACAGAGGCAAAGTGATGGTTGTTCCTAAATGGATTGAGAGACCACGTACTAAAAGAAGAGAAGGTCTTGGTTTTGAAAACTACAAGAAGAGGAACAAGCATAAGAAATATGTTGACCTACCTAGTGATAAAATTTGCATGTACTGTGGAAAGATAGGTCATTACATAAATCAATGTCAACTAAGAACTCGAATGATTGGCAAAAATGTGAAGTCGAGCAACATGAAATGGGGTGCCAAATCAAATGCTAGTTAAGAAAAGGAACCCACGAAACAAGGGGTTCCTACAACTAACAAGTAGTTGATTTTTGCGGGTTGGAGTGAGGGGAACAACACTTGGTTTCTTGATAAGTGGTTGTTCTAAGCATATGACAGAGACAAATCTAAGTTTCTCTCACTCTCAACCTATGATGGTGGAAGTGTGACTTTTGGTGACAATAAGAAAGGTAACATAGTTACTATGGGTAAGGTTGGTAAGTCACCATCACATTCCATTGATAATGTATTTCTAGTTCAAGGTTTAAAGCACAATCTTTTAAGTATTTCCCAATTCCGTGACAAGGGAAATGTTGTTAAATTTAATAGTGAAAATGCTTCGATCGTTAACATTAACTCTAAGAATGTCATCTTGGATGGAACAAGGAAAGGGAACACATATATTGTGGATCTTGATCTTGCTCCTAAAAACAATTTGACATGCCTTAGTGTTATTGAAGATGATCCACTCTTTTGGCATAAGCGTCTAGGACATGCTAGCTTTTCATTACTTGACAAACTTCGATCAAAAGATCTTGTTTTGGGATTACCATCTATAAAATTTCACATTGATCAAGTTTGTGATGCATGTGCCAAAGGAAAGCATATTAAATCTTCTTTTCAAATCTAAAAACTGTTGTGAGCACCACAAAACCTTTAGAATTAATTCATATGGATTTGTGTGGCCTTATGAGAATTCAAAGTAGAAGTGGAAAGAGGGTATGTGTTAGTTGTTGTTGATGACTACTCTAGGTACACTTGGGTTATTTTTCTCTCTAGTAAGGATGAGACTTATGATGAGTTCCTTGTCTTTGCTAAAAGAGTTCAAAATTTGAGTGGTCACAAATTGATGCATATTAGATCCGATCATGGTAAGGAATTTAAAAATTATAAATTAGATGGCAGATTCCATGGCCTAGATCATAATTTTTCTACCCCTAGGACACCACAACAATATGGGGTTGTAGAAAGGAAAAAATAGAACTTTGGAGGAAATGGCTAGGACCATGCTAATTGCCGGTGAACTTCCAAGGAACTTTTAGGGCCGAGGTCGTTAATACTTCTTGTCACATAATAAATCGTGCCATGATGAGACCTATCATTAGCAAAACTCCTTATGAGCTTTATTTCGAAAGAAACCCAACATTACTCATTTCGGAACATTTGGTTGCAAATGTTTTGTTCATAATAATGGGAAAGATAATCTTGGAAAATTTGATGGTAGGAGTGATGAAGCAATATTCTTAGGATATTAATCACATAGTAAGGCTTATAGAGTTTACAATAAAAGAACTATGTGTGTTGAAGAAAGTGTCCACATAATCTTTGATGAATCGACAATTTTAATCCAAGCAAACAAAGTTGATGACTTTGAGATTGGCTTGGTACGACCAAATGAGAACGATGCGCATTCAATTGAGGAAGAAGAAATAAAAGAGGAAAGGAACGAAGTAGATGAAAACATTCATTACAATGATGTTCTGTCTCCTCAAGATGATGGAGTTGTTCCTGTTCCTACTAAGACCGAAAATGTTGAAGGAACCGATTCAACAATTGCCGAAAGAGGAACAAATGAACAAAGCTCATCATCCTCTCATGAAACTCAAGAGGAACAACCTCGTTCCTATAAGGGAGTTTCATCCAAAGCCTTGGAGACATCAAAAATACATCCAAGGGGAACTCATAATAAGTGACATATCCAAAGGTACGCAAACTAGATCTCGTTAAGAAATTTTATGCATTTCATGTGTTCTTATCAATGATAGAACCAAGAAATCATGAAGAAGCCCTAATCGACTTCGATTGGATCATTGCTATGCAAGATGAATTAAATGAGTTCGAAAGAAATAAGGTATGCCATCTAGTTAATTCCTCTTCTAAACAACAAAAGTGATAGGCTTAAAATGGGTGTTTAGAAATAAACTAGATGAGTATGGAACAATTGTAAGGAACAAAGCTAGACTTGTAGTAAAAGGTTATAATCAACAAGAAGGAATTGACTATGAATAAAACTTTACTCCTGTTGCTAGACTTGAAGCCATTAGAATACTAATTGCATTTACTGCTTATATGGGATTTAAACTGTATCAAATGGATGTCAAGTGTGCATTTCTAAATGTCTATTTAAATGAAGATGTATATGTTGAACAACCCCTTGGATTTGAAAGCAATGATCTCCCAAACCATGTCTACAAGCTTGACAAGGCTCTTTATGGGTTAAAGCAAGCGCCTAGGTGATGGTATGAGAGATTATCAAGGTTCCTTTTAGAAAACAACTTTAAAAAGAGGAAAAGTGGATAAAACTTTGTTTCTAAAATCGAAAGGAACTGACATACTACTTGTTCAAATATATGTTGATGACATTATTTTCGGAGCAACCAATGAATCATTATGCATAGAATTCTCAAACCTTATGAGTAATGAATTTGTGATGAGCATGATGGGTGACTTAAATTTCTTTCTTGGGTTACAAATTAAGCAAACTGAAAAAGAAATAATTATTCACCAACAAAAATACATAAACGAACTGTTAAAGAAATATGGCCTCGAAAATTCAAAGATAAATCACACTCCGATGGGAACTTCAATTAGATTAGATGAAGATTCTATAGGAACAAGTGTTGATCAAACAAAATATAGAGGCATGATTGGTTCACTTTTATATCTAACTGCTAGTCGTCCAGACATAGCTTTTAGTGTTGGTTTGTGTGCTAGATTTCAAGCAAATCCCAAGGAGTCTCATCTAACTGCTGTGAAGAGAATTCTTAGATATCCTAAAGGAACAGATGATCTTGGACTTTTCTATCCAAGAAGTGATACATTTGAGTTAAGAGGATATGCGGATGCCGACTATCTTTGGAGATCTTGTAAATAGGAAAAGTACCTTAGGTATGGTTCAATTTCTTAGTCATAGTTTAGTTTCTTGGAGCACCAAGAAACAAAACACGGTTGCTTTATCCACTACTGAAGCAGAATATGTAGTTGCTGCTGCATGTTGCTCTCAAATGCTTTGGATAAAACAACAACTTTGTGACTATGAAATAATCTTTAATTGTGTTCCTATTTATTGTGATAATACTAGTGCCATTAGTATTTCAAAAGATCCAGTGCATCATTGAAGAGGTAAGCATATACATATCAGACATCACTTTCTAAAAGAAAATGTGGAAAAAGGTTTGATTAAACTTGAGTTTTGTCAAACTGAAAATCCGATTGCTGATATACTAACCAAGCCTCTACAAAGAGATAGATATGAAAAATTAAGGCTTGAGTTAGGTTTAATAAAACTTAAGTAATTGTTCCTATTCCAATCCCCCATGTCCGAATTGATTTGTCTTACTCTATGTGATATTAAGTGAATGTGATTAATTGTCTAAGACCATTGCAAATTAAGATGTTGAAAACATATACATGAATTCAAAGGAATAAAGCTACTCACAAATGTCACATAATACTCCCCTTATTGTTCCTAAGTTAAAGAAATATGCATAATATGAAGAATGTTGACATTTAGCATAAGTTGTTCCTATAGCACAAGTTCCTTAGAATTTATTTTCTTTCCATAAAATTAAAAAGTCCTTCAAAATTAAAAATTCGAAAAATCCCAAAAATATAGGAATCAAATTTAATCAAGTCATGATTTCCTTTTTATCTTTTCTTTTACTTTTATCTTTTATTTTTGTTTTTATCCTTTTAATATTTACGCGTGTAACTCTTCATTTACTGTTACATGCATCTTCTTCCTTCTTCCCTTCCAAAACCGTGTTCCTTAGACGCTTCAACTTCACCATTGTTCATCTCCTTCACACCTCTTCGCACCACATAAAACCATAATTTCTTTTCACCAAATGGCAAAAACCTCTCTCAATTCACCTTTTTCAAAAGCAAAAACTCTCAAAACCTCTCAAATGGAAAACCCCTCTTCTCCATCCAAAACCCTAGAAGCCGAAAATTCTCCGAAATAACAATGGCGGTAGAAGAGCAAAAATTGGAGTCACCAAGGAGAAGTGTAAGAAGAAGAAAACCGATTGGGTAAGATGATGAGGAAGAAACCCCCGGGAACTAGTTGAGGGGGAAGAAGAAGCTACACATGTTCCTTCCAAAGGACTGCCGCTTCTTCCTCCAAGAAAAGAGTGGAGCGAAGTGATTCAAGGTATGTTTTAGGATTTTGTGTCGATTTGGAGTGGGCTAAGAAAGTTAGATTCAATGAATTAACCGATATACTAAAGGAACGAGGTATGTAATACCTATTTGAAACCGCATATAATAATGCCTTACTTCCTTTAGCTATGGATGGGTTTTGTGCAAACTTCATCAACACTGATGGAGTATGTACTACAGAAGTTAGGGGGAAGAAAATTAAATTTTTCCAAGAAACTTTAGCAAAAATATGGGAAGTTCCTTGCAAAGGAACCGATCTATATTTTAAGAGGAAAGAAACGCGTCGTCTTTCCCAATTTCTCCCAAGATGATATTGTTGAATCCGTTGGGGGAACTCGCGGCCAAACCAAAATAAACCACAATCTTCTCTCTCCCCGTCCACAAAATTTTGTTTAATCTTGTTTGGAGAGCACTCATTCCTAGAACCGAAAAGAGGAATGAGGTGGGTCTCTTGGATATGTGTTATATGTTTTACCTTGACCACCACATTCAAATTAACTTCCCTTTTCTCTTTATCCAACATCTAATCATTGCATTGAGAATCATTGTGTTGTTGGCTATGGTGCATTGATCGACTCTCTTCTTTCTCACTTTAAGGTCAAGACCCGGTGGTTGGCCTACCTTGGGTATAAAACAAGGTAATATTTTAAATGAAAAGACTTTGTATGGATTGGACCTTTACGTCGAAGATGGCGTGTTGACTCAAGAGAGGATTGCTACTAGTTCCTCTCACAAGAGAAACCGCCTAAGGCAGTGGAAGAGGAACCAGTGGAAGTAATACTTGGAGGAACAAGTTCCCGCCCCTACGTAACCAAAGGAAGAAACCCAAGAGGCGCAAAATTGTTGCCAAAAAGCCTTCCCCTCCTATTCCTAAAAGAGTTAGACATAGCACTAGGTTGAAACGCGCTAAAACCGCACTGTTCCTTCAAATAAGGACTATCCATTAATCCTATCTGATGCGGAGGAACAGGATCACAATTCACCTAAGGAACCTACTCCTCCATCCTCACCAAAAATACCGGTAACCCTCACAACCATCTCTTCCATCTCTCCCTCATCCTTCTCTGTTCCTTCCAGGTTTTAAACTGTTGAAGGTTGAGATGAAAGAATCAAATCCTTTCTCCTCTACATACCGACCTTCCACCACAACCACCTTTCCTTCCTTCCATTTACAAAGCACCACCTCACCTTCCTGTTTCTCTCAAAGAAACGAAGGTCCATCCCAAGAAAACACCCCAGTTCCTCCACCTAAACCATCCACTCGCCTCGGTTCTAAGGGAAAGTAACAAGTATCTTGAGATGAATTTGGTTGGGTCAATGAAGTATGTCTCCCTGCTCAACATATGATTAAGTTTTACAATCATCTTCACTGGACTTTAGATGCTAAAACAGACAAGATGATGGATTTAATGAAAGTTCTTAGTGATACCGTGATTGAACAACAAAAGAACATGGAGATGATGGCCCAAGCCATTAACACTTTGAAGCAAAGCAACTTGATGGACACCATGGAGAGGTGATGAAGAAGTTGGAAGAAGTGGTTGAGGAAGAAGTCGTAGAGGAACACAACACCCCTTCTATTTCTAATGTCTAGTTCTTGTTTCTCTTAAAGGAACAGGAACTCTTAGCTTTTGTTTCTTTTCTTTTCTTTTCTCCTTTTTCTCTTTTGTACTTTGATGGAACAAGTGCTATAAATATAAATGACTTTTGCTATATTTGTCTTCGTTTGTGATTTGAGTGCATAATTTCTTACTGGGAAGGACTAGTATTATGTGATTGATGTTTGAGCAAGTCTAACCTTTGAAATTCCTAACTTAACCATTTTTTTTGTGCTTGTTAATGGTCTCAAGGTCTTGTAAATATCAGTCTTACCAAAATCACCAAGCGTTTGATCTTTTTGACGATGACAAAGGGGGAAAAGATAAGGAACAAACTAAGTTGAATAATGAAAAAATTGAAAACATGAAAAATGAAAAATTTAAATCCTTAATCTCGCCTTAATTAAATTATATAGATAATTATTTTATCTTTTTCATTCTCTTATGTTATTTGTTGTTTTCCTTAGTTTGTAACTTTGTTCTCATCATCAAAAAGGGGGAGATTATTGAACCCTAGTTTTGATGATGACAAAGGAACAAAGATGCAAACTAAGTATTGGACTAACAAGTTATTTTAGTGAATGAATTTCAAGGTATCAATGTAAGGAACAAAGAGAATACTAAGTCAAGGAAGAAATCAAGTTGGGATTTTAAAGACTAAGTAAAGATGTTTCAAGATTTGGTATTCAGAAAGATTGGAGCAAGAAGACTAAAGCGAGGCTTTTTGTTTCTAGTTCCATTGTAAAGGAACTAGTAAGAATGGTAAGGAACTATGGCAATTTAGAATGAGAATGAGTGTTTGTTCCTTTGTAAGGAACAGACGAACTGGCGCTTAACTAATAAGTTAAAGGAACTAACTATTAAAAGGAACTAGACCTAGGATGAAGCAAGCACAACAGTTTAATTATGTCTCGTTGAGTAATTTATGCCTAGATTATAGGTAACCGTTTTATTTAAGGAAAAATCGATTTTAAGGAAAATCTTTTTAAGGAAAAGATTTTATTTTTATAAAGATAATAAATATCCATTTCGGTTTTTATGGAAAATATTTTAATGATAATATTTTTGGTAAAAGGATTTTATTTTGCTTTTATTAATTAAAATATTTTTTAAATTAAATCAGGTTTTAGAATTACTGCTTTATGCGGTTGCTAAAATTAAGGGAGCAGTAACACAATTATCTCCCACGTTTAACAGTGTTCATGGAGATCATGGGTTGAATGAGGAACGTGTTCCTCTAAGTAAGGAACGTCATGGGATATTGGTTTTACCACTAACACATGTTTTAATCCCACGTACTAAGTTATTACCACTATAAATACTAATGTCTAATTTTGTTCCAAGGTGTGTTTGACCAAGTGAATTAGTGAGTTTAACTAAGTAAAGTGTCAGTGCCTTCATTCTCTCATAAAAGCCATTTGTTCTTTGCCTTCTTACTCTAATTCCACTAATGGCCTGTTTGGTTTTAAGCATTTCATTTGAAATACTGGATTTGGCCAAATACCAAGTTTGGATAATCCAAACATTTGGATTTGGAATTGGCCCAATTCCAACCTATTTAAAACATAAGCCCATATTTGAGAATTTGAAATCCAATATCAAAACTTGTTATTTGAAATCCAAAAAACGTCGACATCTTTCTCTCTCCTTCTCTCTCTTCGTGCTCTCGCTCATTGGGCTTTCTCTCTCCTCAAGCTTTCTCACGTCAAGCTTTCTCTCTCCTCCTTAACTGCGAAATCTCATTTCTAAGGTTAGTTTCTCAATTTTTAATTTTGTTTACCATGAATTTGCCGCGTTATTGTTTGATTGTTGATTTATAAATATCGTTTTAGGTTTTTTTTTTTGGAATAGATTTTATCTTCTGATCTAGAATGTGTAATTGATTGAATTTTCGATTCTATGTATTATCTATTTATATCTGCACTTTTGTTTATTGTATTGATTAATTAGGGCTTTTTTTCTCTTATAATTTCTTTTGAGATTTTGTGGTAATTAGGGTTTATAATTTACAAAAACTGAAAACGAGATTTTATGCTAATTAGGGTTTTTATGTTAAAATGTGATGTGGTAATGAACTTTTCTTATGTCTGCATATAACCATTTCTGGGGTTCTTGGATAATGGCAAGATAACAGTTAGGTATTAATAAAATCTGTGAATGAAAGTATATTTTAGTTAGGTAGTAATAAAATGTGGATTGTTTTGGATATACTATATGGTTTTTAAATTTTTTAAATCTGGGAAGTGTGTGAGATTTGGGTAATGTCTATTTATGGAGAAATACTGAACTAAGTACTTGTTCTAAAAATGTCTAATTAGGTGATTTCCTTCCAATTTTCTTAACTTTTGTTACAACCTGATAATGTACTATGGCCTATGGGCATTGATTTGAAGTACATAATATTTCATGATTATGATCTTTTTTATCCAATGATTTTACTAAAGCTTTTTCAAGAGTGGATCGCTTTGTTGAATCCTGTGTAAATTGATCTATAATTCCTTCCTAGTTGCCATGCTACTCTTCTAATTATGTAGCATATGGGCAAAGGTTGTGCTCAAGTAATTACAAGTATAAATTGTGGCATAACCGACGCAGTCAAGTAATATTCATGGCGAGACTTGTGCTTGCCCCTTTGATGCTCAATCGAGTAAGGGATTATAGTGACATAAAAAGACTTTTTACATTTTTTAGATGATGATAAAGAGTCGATGGATTTGACTAAGTTTTACAAGTGAGTTTAACACTTTAAATGATAGAATTTTGACAATGAAATGAAGAATTCGATTTTTGGACTTGTGGTTATATAAGACACATATTCTATTGTTGTTTGTTCTTATTAGATCAACATTTGAGCTCGGAACTATCGTTAGAAAAAGGAAATTTTCTTTTATCTTTTGGCTTAGCAAGGATTGGATTTGTAGTACTGTTCGGATGGTCTTATGTACTTTGTGACGGACTTCTTAAGCCATTCATGCTCCGTAGGCAATCTGTTGGTGCCGATATCTTATGATGGCTGGTAACAACTTACAGGAAGTCATTTACCCGTATCATTGGAACCTAGGAAAGAAAGCCGCGAGAAGGATGCTTTGTCAAGAGAAGAAGATTTCGTCGTGCAAAAGTGCTCGTGTTAGGGAGTTTATCGGAGAAGTGAATGATGATGCTACTCCTACTAAAAGTCCTGGTCTCCTTATATAAGAATGTTCATCCAAGTCTCGTAAAAGTGAGCGCTATCCCGATTGTATACCCGAGTGTTGGCGGTAAAAAAAATGAATGCTCTACTTGATGCTCTTTATTTCTCTGTAATCACAATGACAACAGTAGGGTATGGGGACCTAGTCCCGAGCAGTGATCTAGCAAAGCTCCTTGCTATTGCTTTTGTCTTCATAGGGATGGCTTTAATTGGATTGATCCTTAGCAATGCGGCAAATTACCTTGTTGAGAAGCGGTAGGCATTGCTTTTTAAAGTGTTGCATATGAGTGAAGAACTCGGTCCTAGTGACATCATGAAGAAACTTGAAGCACATAAAGGTTGACATAAGTGTGTCGGTCTTTGTTTTTCTCTTGGTACTTGATGCCGTTAGTAGCTTTGCGGACTCTTTCAAGGAGTATGTGAGTAAAGCGCAAGGCCATCCAAAACCAAGTTCCCAAGAGATCTACGATGTAGTCTCTAGTGTTCTGGGGATCTCGAGTCAACAAGTGCTTAAGGATGTGAAGAGGTTTATGAATGGGACGGTGAATAAGTTTGATATGCTAAAGCATCTATCGGAGGAGCAAAAGTTAGACTGGATTTTATTATGTATTAGTGATTAGTAGTTTTATTTCGGTGGTTGTAGAGATTGAATTACAATCCTAAACTTTAACTTGGTTTGCCAAACAGTATTTGAATTTGGAATTCAAGATTTGAAATTCTATGTATTCACAAACAGCTTGTTAGAATTTGAAATTACAAATTTGAAATTCTTAAGTTTCCCAAACACTGGACTTGGAATTGAAATCCATATATTGAAATTCTGAATTTGAATTGAACTATTTGAAATGAAATATGGGTATCCAAACGCAACCTAAGTTTATTTGATCTATTGTATTTTGGTTTTTGGGGTAAGGGGACTTTGAGTGAAGTTCTGTAAGAGAGAAGCTTTGAGTGAAGCGAGTTAAAGTGAGAAAACTTCAAGTGAAGTTGAAAGGAACAACTGTTAAGGGAACAATTATTCGGGAACTTGAGTTTAGGAACTCAAGGTGTGACCTGTGAGTAGAATTAGGTTGTAACAAAGTTGTTTGGCCTAATTAGTGAAAGAGTTGAGTTTAAAATCCCTAGTGGTCGAGGTTGTTTCTTCTTGTTGGGCTCAAGAAGTTTTTCCTCGTAAAAATCCCTTGTGTTCTTTTAGCTTGTTTCTTTGTTCAAGTTTAAAATTCCGTAAAAAGTTACATTTATTTCTACACATACAATTCACCCCCCCCCCTCTTGTATTGTTCCTAATGAAATAACAACCTTCTTCAGTTTCTGCTGAACATTGTACATAGCACACCCTCGCACCTGCACATTCCATGCCTGATTAACTGTCTCCGTCATAGCATGATGATTGCACCATATATATTGTGGAATCGTAAAGGTTTATTTTGATAAACTTCATCATAAGCACTCAACAACATTGATGTAAGATCAAAATTGCCTTCTCGTAGAAAGACAACCCCTGCCATGTCGTTCATGTCTATCCATTCAGTGTTAGCTAACACTCTGTCAATTCGAGAGAAACACTTTGATATCCATGTTGTTTATTATTCCAAGTAAATTAAAATATCTTCTAATAGCCTTCACAACAAATAAATTACACTCTCTCAGGCAATCCACCATAGGAGCAATTTCTTAATGTCTAACAGTTGTACCAATTCTATCTGCCACACTACTAAGAGCATTGAAATCCCCTATTAAGAGCCATGGTTTACTACTACTGCTAGCAAAACTTTTGAGACTAATCCATAACTCCATTCTACTATTCTGGTCATTGAACCCATAAACCAACGTGCAATCAAATTCATCACTGTTTTTAGGCTTAACAATACATTGGATAAACTGGCTATTCACACAACCAATGTTAACAGTAAAAGAGAGAGGGCACCAACCTATTACAATCCTCCCATTACTATGATAGCTATTGTTGTGAGTAAAACACCACCTAGGACAAAGCATTGTATAGACTTCACCTAACTTAGGGTTTTTAACCCTAGTTTCAAAGAGGCTAAACAACTTCACATCATAAGAGGAAAGAAATTGCCTTACCTAATTCAGTTTTGCTCTGTTATTTATACCTCTCACATTCAAAACAAGGATTTTATCCATCACAAGAAGGGGATGGCACCCCTGCCCCCTTATTCTTGGATTGATCACCACCACTCTTTTCTGCAGAACCACCATCTATTGCACCGACATCATCTTTTCCTGCATCATTATATGTCATGTAACACTCACATTCTTGTTATGTTCTCCATTCACATGGATGATTACATTCTCAATAATATCCTCAGCACCTTCAACCTCACCAGTCTGCTTTAATGCTAAGAATGAGTTGTGAATTGTTATTTCAGGATCCACTGCTACTGCAATAACCCTCTGTGTGCCAACTACAACAAGCACCTCTTGATCTGGTAGAGAAGTTCCTTCTTAACCCATCTCAACTTCCCACTTGTCTTCCTACAATCATCACCTTCATGCCCATATCCAAAGTATTTTGCACACAAAACTAGCCTCCATTCATTACTCAACCTTTTGTTCAATAATCACTCCATGTTCGTTACAATAAGATACAGTTGCCGACAAATTAAGATTTATGCAATTTAATCACTATTGGGACTCTATGCACATCATTTTTATCTATTACCAAATTAGGCTCCCACATTTTAGTGATCAATGGCTTTTGATAAAAAAATTAGAATCCCTCTGTTTCACCTTTAAACATGACTCCAATGATGTGAATCTCACTATGAACACCCATTTCCCGATCATCGCAATCTAATCAATACCTAATTTTCCCCATATTATTCTAAAAAACCCTCCATTACAGTCAACGGTGGATTAGCTCCTAGCACATAGCAAACAATGGTAGAGGACCATTGTAAGATCTAGTGCCTTGAATCTGGTAAAGCGTAGGCGAGATAGGCGAGTTCAGGAGCTCGCCCGGTCTGGATAGGGCGGTTTGGCCTGGGCGACCGGGCGAGTGATCTGGCGAATGTCCGTCAGATTTGGTTTGTGCGTCTGACCGGGCGGATGCTGTTTTGATGCGGGATGGCAATTCCGAGTCGGGTTATATTAATAGCCTTAACCTAAATCGTTAATTCGACGATTTTGTTCATAATCACATCTGTAATCTGTTTTCCTCAAGATCAATAAAACTATTCTCTCTCTCTCTGCCCGTGGACGTAGCCAACACTCCGTTGGTGAATCACGTAAATCTGTATGTGCGTTTTTCTTTGTTTTGCATTCAATATTTGTTCTTTCTCACATCCGTTATAACAAATTAGTATCAAGAGCTTTGTGTTCGATCTGGGTGAGAAAGATGTCTGGGATGAATGTGAAAATTGATAAATTCACTGGGAGAAACAGTTTCAGTCTGTGGCAAATTAAGATGCGGGCTTTACTGAAGCAACAGGGGTTGTGGGCACCATTGGCAAAGAAGTTATCGGATTCAGTTACCGCTGAGATGGCAGTTATGAAGGAGAAGGCACATTCAACGATCATGTTGTGTCTTGCTGACGACATCATCACTGAAGTCGCGGAGGAGGAAACCGCATCTGGTCTGTGGTTGAAGATGGAGAGTTTGTACATGACGAAATCTCTAACCAACAAGTTGCTTTTGAAGCAACGTCTGTTCAATCTGCGCATGAATGAAGGTACACCTCTTAGGGATCACCTAGATCAATTAAATACAATTTTGTTAGAATTGCGTAATATTGATGTTAAGGTGGAGGATGAGGATGCTGCTTTAATTCTGCTTGTTTCTTTACCGTATCATATGAGAATTTTGTACAATCTTTTATTGTTGGTAAAGATTTTGTGTCCCTAGAGGAAGTTAGATCATCTTTGCATACTAGGGAATTGCGCCATAAGGCATCAGGTAGTATAGGTACAGATAATCAGACATCTGGATTAGTGGCCAGTAGTAGTAAGGGACATGGGAATTCTGGGAAAAAGAATTTCAGGAAATTCGGAAATTCCAAGGGGGGTCCTAAACTTAATGATATCTGCAATTACTGTAAGGAAAAGGAGTGTTGGAAAAAGGAATGTCCTAAAAAGAAGCATCAGGAAAATAAATTTGGGTCTAGTTCTGTTGTTATTGCAGCAGAAAATTCAAATTCTGAGGATGATCTTGCTTTAGTTGCTAATGAACAAACACATTACAGTGATGTGTGGGTTTTAAATTCTGGAGCATCGTATCATATAAGTCCTCATAGGGAGTGGTTCACTACTTATGAGCAGGTAGATGGGGGTGATATTTCAATGGCTAACAGTGCAGTCTGCAACACAGTTGGAATTGGCTCTATCAAGATCCGGACACATGATGGTACATTTTGCACATTGAACAATGTTAGGCATGTTCCACAGATGACCAAGAATCTGATTTTACTTAGTCTGTTAGTAAGTAAGGGGTTCAGTTTCAAAGGTGGGGGTGGAGTTGTGTATGTTTGCAAGGGTTCAAAGGATGTGTTGAAGGGGTTAAGTGTGGCACTTTGTATGTTTTGCAAGGTTCTACTCTCACAGGTTCAGCTGCTATTGCTTTATCTGAAATTCAGAAGGAGGATATGATCAAGCTATTGCACATGAGACTTGGGCATATGAGTGAGAGATGAATGCAAATCCTCTCTAAGGCAGATCTTCTGGGTGGCCATAAGGTCACAAATCTTAAGTTCTGTGAGCATTCTATTTTTGGGAAACTACATCGTAGCAAGTTTCCTAAGGGCATTCATAGAACAAAAGGTACTCTGGATTATATCCACTATGATTGTTGGGGTCCTTCACGTGTGGAGTCTTTGGGAGGTCACAGGTACTTTGTGTCTTTTAGTGATGATTTTTCAAGGATGACTTGGGTGATCATTATGAAGTCAAAAGGTGAAGCTTTCAAGAATTTCAAGCAGTGGAAGGCATTGGTGGAAAATCAAACTGGGAAGAAGATCAAAAGGCTACGAACTGATAATGGTCTGGAATTTATTTGTCTGAGTTCGATGAGTTCTGTAAGAATGAAGGGATTGCTAGGCATCATACTGTCAGGGATACACCACAGCAGAATGGTGTAGCTAAACGAATGAATCAGACACTTCTGGAGAGAGCTCGGTGCATGCTCTCTAATGCTGGGATGACTAGGAGGTTTTGGGGAGAAGCCGTTAGTACATCATGTTATCTGATCAACCGTGGACCTCACTCTGGAATCAATCTCAAAACACAATATGAGATGTGGTCAGGTAAACCTGCAGATTACTCTAATATGTGAGCTTTTGGTTGTAGTGTTTATTATCATGTAAATGAAGGTAAATTGGAGCCAAGAGCCAAAAAGGGAGTGTTTGTAGGGTATGGAGATGGGGTGAAAGGTTATAGCATTTGGTCCCTGTCTGAGGGTAGGGTTATACTGAGTAGAAATGTTGTCTTTCATGAAAATTCTATGTTTAATCCTACTGTGAAGTCCATTGTTGGACCAGTTATTGTTAGTGTTGAGATGCAGGTGGAGCAGCAAGTCACTCATGATGAGAGTGATGAAACACATGAAGAGAATCAACACACTAATTCTGAAGCACCACAATCTTCAATGCCAAGTGAAGAGGCGCCTAGCCTTGCTCGGGAGCGTCCTATGAGGATGAATTTTGGAAACCCCCCAAATAGATATGGTTTTGAAGATATGGTGGCTTATGCACTGCAGGTTGCTGAGGACGTGGATGTTTATGAGCCATCTACCCATAAGGAGGCAGTTACATGTACGCAGTCAAACCATTGGCTTGCTGCAATGGGAGAAGAGATGGAGTCACTTCACAAGAACGAGACTTGGGAGCTTGTGCCTAAGCCTCCAGGGAGAAAAATTATTACTTGTAAATGGGTTTTCAAGAAAAAGGAGGGTATGACATTTTGCAGAGGGGTTAAGTATAAGGCTCGACTAGTTGCAAGAGGGTTTACACAAAGGGAGGGAGTAGACTACAATGATATTTTTTCACCTGTAGTCAGACATACTTCCATCAGGCTGCTACTAGCAATAGTTGCACGTCAAGATTTTGAGCTTGAGCAGCTAGATGTTAAAACAACTTTTCTACATGGAGAGTTGGAGGAGGAGATATACATGGCTCAACCAGATGGCTCTCAGGTTTCGGGGAAAGAAAATTATGTTTGCAAGTTGAAGAAGTCCTTATATGGGCTAAAGCAGTCTCCGAGGCAGTGGTACAAGAGGTTTGATAGCTACATGATGGAGCTAGACTACAACAGGAGTTCATATGATTGTTGTGTGTACCACAACAAGCTGACAGATGGATCTTTCATCTACTTAGTGTTGTATGTAGATGATATGTTGATAGCTGCTAGGAACAAGTCGGAAGTTCAGAAGTTGAAGGAGCTTCTGAGTACTGAATTTGAAATGAAGGATTTGGGTGCGGCTCGAAATTTTTTGGGTATGGAGATCTTTAGGGATAGAGCTCAAAAGAAGCTTTTCTTGTCAAATAAAGGCTACATATGTCAAGGTTTGGCATGTCAACAGCTAAGCCTATAGATACTCCAAGTGCTTCCAATAGTCATTTGTCCGTTGCTTTTGCACCTGAGTCTGCTGAGGAGAAGGAGTACATGAGTCGGGTTCCTTATGCTAGTGTAGTAGGGAGCTTGATGTATGCCATGGTTTGCACTAGGTCGGATCTTGCACATGCAGTCAGTGTTGTTAGTAGGTTCCTAGGTGATCCTGGTAAGGAGCATTGGTAGGCAGTCAAGAGAATCTTTCGGTATCTTAGAGGTACGTCAGATATTGGTCTTATTTATAGGGGTGATGTGACATGTTTAGTCACAGATTTCTCTGATTCTGATTATGCTGGGGATGTAGATGGTAGGAGATCTATGACTGGTTATTTTTTCACTCTTGGTGGTTCTGTTGTGAGTTGGAAAGGTACTCTGCAGCCTACGGTGACTTTGTCTACCACTGAAGCAGAGTATATGGCCTTAACAAAAGTAGCTAATGAGGGAATCTGGTTAAAGGGGCTAGTCAGTGATTTGGGTCTACATCATGATCAGGCGATATTGTATTGTGTCGACTGAAGTGCGATATGCTTGGCGAAGGATCAAGTTCATCATGAGAGGACTAAACACATAGATGTCGGGTATCATTTTCTCGAGGAGTGAGACAAGAGTTAAGGTGAAGAAGGTAGATACGGTGATAATTTCCGCCGATATGTTCACCAAGCCGTTGCCTGCAGATTAATTTTCAACATTGTTTGGACTTGCTCAATGTTTGTGGTTGTTAGTTGCCCATTGGGGCAAGTCTGGGGTCCTTATGGGTTAATCTGGTGTCCTTAAGGGACAAATCTAGTTTTACTTGTCTTTCCGGGTAAATCTGGTTGCAGGGAGAATCTGGGCATTGTGTTCAATGCGTCTGTTATCTGGTTTTCTGGTTCGTTGTGAGAGGATTCAAGTCAAGGTGGAGATTTGTAAGATGTAGTGCCTTGAATCTGGTGAAGCGTAGGCGAAATAGGCGAGTTCAGGAGCTCGCCCGGTCGAGCGGGGGCGCCCGCCAGGGTGGTTTGGCCCGGGCGATCGGGCGAGTGATCGGGCGAATGTCCGTCACATTTGGTTTGCGCGCCCGACCGGGCGGATGCTGTTTTGACGCGGGATGGCGATTTCGAGTCGGGTTATATAAATAGCCTTAGCCTAAATCGTTAATTCGACGATTTTGTTCATAATCGCATCTGTAATCTGTTTTCCTCAAGATCAATAAAACTATTCTCTCTGCCAGTGGACGTAGCCAACACTCCCACGTAAATTTGTGTGTGCGTTTTTCTTTGTTTTGCATTCAATATTTGTTCTTTCTCACATCCGTTATAACAACCATAACTCAATCTCGTCCTGAATATCATCATAGTCATTAATTTGTAACATTGGGAGTTTGAGGGTTTACCTGATTACCATTTCTAGGAATAACTTTCTCCACATATTCTGCCCATGACATACATCTTGGTGTTCTATTTAGACCCACTTTGCATCATCTCCAACCATTCAGACAACACCGCTTTCTCCATTGATTACTGAAGTTTATCCTCCATGGTGGCTTGTGGAATCACCGCCGTCACTTCCTCTAGTATCGCATCATTAATAACAGATTTCTCCTTAATAGTGCTGGGTATTTTAAAACCCTCTATTCCAGTAACCTCATCAACCGATTTCGTCTTCTTTACCGGCGATGAGGAAAGTCCGATTGTTAGGTTAATTCTTATTAAAAGATTTTAAAAATAAAACTGATGGAATTATATATGTGAGCTTATGTGTGTTGTTCGTAATCACATAAAGGATATATTGGAAATAAATTCTTTTTTGTTGGATTTCATACAATTTTTGAACTTAAATGGAAAGAGTTTCATTCTATGTCGATCTCTTGCATAGGTTATTGTGATGACCGTAGTAATTTTAGGAACGGATATTTTTATTACCACTTAAGTAAATGGTATAGTCCTGTTGACTTTGGCGGTATGCGAATACTAAGGATTTGAATTAGGAACAGTATAGTCAGTCCTATATCAGAAATTATCATTTACCAAACATGAAAGTCTACAAGGTTTGATAGCTAGCCCGTACGACTCGAAATGAGGATGGTCCCGTTCATTGCTTTATGTATTAATTGTCAACCATGTTTAAGTTTTATGACCTTATTTGTTATTTAAGTTATTATGTACTCAACCTAATTGAATTTTGTGTTTTTTTTTTAATGTTGTGTTTCTTGTTCTCAAAACAGCATTGTGATGTTCCATTGACTTAAAACAGGATCTCATGCATATACAATCAAGGATTATAAGTACTATAAGCGGAATTTCATGAATCATATTCATAAGCACTTAAAACAGGATCTCATGCATATACAATCAAGGATCACATAATAGTTTTAGAATTAACCTTTGTTGCGTGATTTCCACAAAGCTTGTCGAGATCCGGAGATAGATCCGCAACTGTGATTCCTCTACTTGGTCCACGAATCCAGATCAACACTCCACCAATGCTAGTTGGAAGGAAGAAGGGCTCTTCTTTTCTTGGAGTTAATATTACGTAGCTTTTCAAAGAGAGAGAAAGGAGGAGAGAGAAAATAATGAGAGAAACTGACTGCTTTATTTTCTAGTCTCCCCACCTAATTATAGGAACAAATTAGGTTAGGAGTCCCCTCCCCTTACTCCTCTTTTGACCGGCCACCCTAGAGTCCTTCATGGGCTCTTGGTCTTTCTTTTGTTGATCCAGATTGTTTAAGTGTGACCTTGTAGGATCCATTTAATTGGACTTTATTTTTATTATTTATTAAACCTGAAGTTCTATAGCATTCTCTAGCAAGATATATAGACAACCCAATTTAATGAACTTATTATCCCCATAATACGATCCATGTTATATTTTGTAATTGCATTAGAGTCGAGGACATAATTCATTTCATCTCCCACTTGTCCGACACGAGTGTGCAATATTGAAATTCCTTAAGTCTCTCGGTGTCTAATTTGATAGTATGACCATATTTCTATGTCATCCATACTAGTCTTCAAATTAATCCTTGAAATCCGAGTTCGAATTGACAAACAAATGATTATCATATAATCCATTTGAGCACGGCCATGCATTTTTCAATTTTCACTCTCCAAGGGACCAAGACACCCATCCTATCTCATATAGGAGGACTTTTCAATCTTGTGGCAACCAAAACTCCCACTCAACTTTTAGCACAACCCGAATTTTGTCTTTATAGTCCCCTTTTACGGCATGACGTTTGACAGCATCAAAGTTATACCAATTATTAAGCCAAGCAGTGTTCCACTCATGTCCTAGGAATCCACTAATATAATTACGATGTTATAGAAACTTCTAAGTAGGTCTGTTCGATAATGTGTCAACTATACATATCCATATGATTGACTAAACATCTCCATGTTCCCATAGCCCATGAAACGTCGCTATCAATCAATCTTATATGCTAATCCTTTAATAAGTCATTTATGTCAAATTTAATGACTTAGATTAGGAACTTTAATAGTCTATGAATTCAGTTCACTTATGGTGCTTTATTCATCAAATCACATATTTGACAAAACCATTGAATTCAAGATACATTTGGCCATTTTATTTAATGCCAAATCAAAATTAAATAAGACAAAATTTATTTCTCATAAACATAAAATAGCAAAACCATGTCTCTACATTGTAACAAGTTTCTCTAAACCTAGTACAATCTAAAGCCACTCTAACATTTGCTTCAAGCCTATAGCCCTAGCGTGACACTCATGCTTGGGTTGAGGTAGTGGTTTAGTGAGCGGATTTAACCACATTCTCATCCGTGTGAACTGCAGATTCGAAATCCTTCCTTGCAACTATCTCACGAATGAGGTGATATTTCCTCATTACATGTTTGGATTTGTTATGTGATCTCGGTTCTTTTGCTTGTGCAATAGCACCATTGTTATCACCGAACAACTCAATCCCTTCCAGAGCACTAGGTATGGTATCCAGTTACGTCAAGAACTTCTTTATTCAAATCGCTTCCTTAGCCGCTTCAACCGCTGCTAAATATTTCGATTCTCGTCGTAGAGTCCGCTTGCAGTGCTTTGCTTTGAGCTCTTCCGACTCACTCGCTCCTCCATTTGGACAAAAGACGCACTCGACCGAGAGCGGTAATCATCTCTGTCGGTTTGGAAGCTCGTATCGGTATAACCTTTAATAAACAACTCACTTTCACCTCCATAGACTAAGAACATGCCTTTAGTTCTTCTCAAGTACTTAAGGATACTCTTAGCTGCAAATTCAAGGTGTGCTTCTCCTTGATTTGCTTGGAACCTGCTACACATCCTCAAGGCATATGCAACATCTGGTCGAGTACTTATCATGGCATTCATGATAGATCCTATAGCCGAAGCATAAGGTATGCTACTCATTCGCTTTAACTCATCAGGCTCAGTCGGGCACTAACTCTTGCTAAGCGATATGCCATGTGACATGGGAATGAATCCTCTCTTCGAGTTTTCCGTGTTGAACCTTTCAAGAACTTTATCAATATAAGTTTCTTGACTTAGTCCAATCATCCTTCGAAACCTATCTCTATGGATTTTGATTCCCAGTATGTACTCAGCCTTTCAAAGGTCCTTCATGGAGAAACAACTCTTCAACCATTCCTTGACTGACTCAAGCATTGGTATGTCATTTCCCATGAGTAGTATGTCATCTACATACAAAACAAAGTAAGCTGCTCCCACTAAACTTCTTGTAGACACAAGATTCTTCTTCTTTTTTGAGGAAACCAAATTGCTTGATTGCCTCATCAAACCGAAGATTCCAGCTTCGAGATGCCTGGTTCAATCCATAAATGGATCATTGAAGCTTGCAAACCCTTTTAGGATTTTCTGGATCCTTAAAATCCTCAGGTTGTGTCATATACACATCCTCATTCAAGAATGCGGTTTTAACATCCATCTGCCAAATTTCCTAATCGTAAAATGCAGCAATCGCTAAAAGTATCCGAATCGATTTAAGCATTGCTACTGGAGAAAAGGTCTCATCATAGTCTATACCATGAATTTGCCTAAATCATTTTGCAACCAGTCTTGCTTTATAGACATAGACATTTCCATCTTTGTCTGTTTTCAATTTGAACACCCACTTGCATCCAATAGGGTTAACCCCATCAGGCAAGTCGACTAGGGTCCAAAACTTTATTCTCAGACATGGAGTCTAACTTGGATTTCATTACTTCAAGCCATTTCTCATAGTCCGGGCTCGTCAAAGCTTTTTTGTAGGTAGTAGGTTCTGAATTCTCCAAAATCATAATTTCAGAGTTTTCAGTTAACAGGAAATCAACCAACCTCTTGTTTGGAATCCTTGGTCTACTCGACCTACGCAGGGCCTGAGCATCAAGAGAAATGGTTTCTTCAATTTCTTGAAGATCTTCGCTTGAATTAGATTCAAGTGAGACGGTAGGATATTCACGCGTTGAATACGTCCTCTCCTGAACTTGACTTTCGTCTTGTCGGGCCGTCTCTGACATGGTGTGAACCACGTCCAGTTGTTGTTCATCTCGAATTTCTTCGAGAATTATTTTACTCCCACTTGTCTTTCTAGAAACAAATTCTTTTTCAAGAAAGACACCATCACGAGACATTTTACTCCCACTTCTCTTGACGGTTATAGAAGTAATAACCCCTTGTCTCTTTTGGGTATCCCACAAAGAGACATTTATCCGACTTGGGTGCAAGTTTGTCTGATTGTAAACGCTTTACATAGACCTCACATCCCCATATCTTAAGAAAAGACAAGTTTGGAGTTTTTTCCATTCCATAACTCATGGAGTCTTTTCTACAGCCTTTGACGGGCTCCTATGTAGTGTGTGTGCAAGTTGTTTCCGAGCATATCCCCAAAAAGAAATCGGAAGATCAAAGAAGACTCATCATTGATCGAACCATATCCAGTAAGGTTCGATTCCTCCTTTTTAGATACATCATTTAACTGCGGTGTTCCTGGTGGAGTCAATTGTGAAAGAATTCCACAATCCTTCAAATGATCATCAATTCTTGGCTCAAATACTCGCCACCATGATCGGATCACAGTGCTTTTATTGTCTTACCAAGTTGATTTTGTATTTCATTTTGGAACTCTTTGAATTTGTCAAAAGATTTCGACTTATGTTTCATTAAGTCGACATATCCATATCTACTCAAATCGTCAATGAAGTTAATGAAGTAGTTAAACCCTCCCCTTGCCTTTGTGCTCATTGGACCACAAACATCTGTATGTATGAGGCCCAAGAGATCGTGGGCCTTTTCACCCTTTCCAGTAAACGGTGACTTCGTCATGTTTCCCATCAAGCATGATTCACATACATCAAATGATTCGAAATCAAATGATGGAATAATGCGATCCTGTTGTAACTTTTGGATGCGCTTTTGGTTTATATGACCCATTCGACAATGCCAAATGTAGGTTAGGTTTGATTCATTTGATTTTTGTTTAATTTCTAACTATCTATGTTATAGACTTGTACTGACCTATAAAGCACATATAAGCTATTTATCAATTTAGCACTAGCATAGAACATGTTATTGTAGGAAATGGAACAACATTTGTTCTTAATTTCAAACCAAAACCATTCAGAATCCAAAACAGAAACAAAAATTATGTTCTTAGTTATCGAAGGAACAAAATAACAATTATTGAGTTCTAAAATAATGTCAGATGGCAAATGCAGACTATAGCTTCCTATGGCAAGTGCAGCAACCCGTGCTCCATTTTCAACGCGAAGCTCTACCTCGCCCTTTGCCAGCCTCCTACTTCTTTTTAATCCCTGCACATCATTAACTATGTGAGAACCACAACCGGTATCCAATACCCATAAAGAAGTAGAAGTTAATTAAATTGATTTCTATAACAAATATACCTAAAGTGGAAGCACCCGACTTCTTTTCCTCCAAGTATAGAGAGTAGTTCCTCTTCCAGTGTCCTATCTCGTGACAATGGAAGAACTTGATTTCTGCGGTGACCTTTGGTTTGGCGGTTGGCTTGGGTTTTTCAGCAATAATGGCAACTTGCTTGCCTTTGTCCTTCTTTCCTGCCCATTTCTTCTTGAAACGCTTTCCCTTTTGAACCATCAGAACCTCTTTCTTTGGTTCCTTAGGGATGTTCCTCTCAGCATTGACCAACAACCCGTGCAACTCTTGCAAAGTCTTTTCAGACTCATTCATGTTGAAGGTCATCCCGAACTGATTCAAGTTGTCAGGCAATGAATGGAGAATGATGTCAGTAGCCAACTCTACCCTGTAAGGGAATCCAAGTCGTTCCATGTTTTCAAAAAGACCCATCATAGCGAAAACATAGGGATCAACAGCTTGACCCGGCTTCATGTGACATTCCAAAGATCTCCCTATTGGTCTCATACCGCTCAACTCGGCCCGTGTTTGGAACATGGTCCGCAGCCTCTTGCATGATGGTGTAAGCATCCTTGGTTTCGAACCTCTTTTGGAGGTCCGGCTCCATGGTTTCTATCATCGGGAAAGTGATTGGTACAAACCTATCATTTGCCTGCTTAGTACGACGTTTGTCTGCTTCAGTCGATTCATCAGTAATCACAGGAAGTGGGGTTTCTAAGACATCCTCTCGACCCTCAGACCTCAGTACGAGTCTTAGGGTCCTTTCCCAATTTATGAAGTTTTCACCATTCATCCTGTCCTTTTCGAGAAAAGGACGAATGTTGAAAACGGAGTTGTTGTTGTTATTAGTCATAGTATCTATAGACAGAAAACAAAAGTAAAGTTTAATTTTATGTTTATAAAACAACTTAAACATGCAAAGGTTTCCAGGTTGGTCACCTATTCAATTTTAATGTCCCATTTGAATAAGTGAATACAAGATCCTATCAACATGCAACACTAAGCAGACGGAGGCCTTATCTTAACGTTACATTCTCAAGGTAAGTATACTCTTTTTACTAATTATAACACTTTATAATTCTTGTTTACATTGGTAAACATCGCATGCTTAACTATCTCTTGCTTCAAAATCCAAAACGCTTTTGATGATTTTGTTAAGGATAACCAAACTAAGGCCCTGTTATTTTGAACTTATTTTGGCTGAACTGAAATTAAATTAACTGAACTGAAATTAACTGAAATTAAATTAACTGGACTGAAATTAACAAAAATGAGAGAAACTGAACTGAATTGTATATTTAGTTTTCTAAAATAATAATAATCAATAATAATCAATAAGTATTAACATAATATTATCAATACTTATTATTATTATTATTATTATTATTATTATTAATATTTATAATTATAATAATAATAATAATGATTAGGAGTCATATTAAGAGTTATCATAATAATAATAATAACTAATAATAATAATATTTATTGTTATAAGAATAATAATAATAACAATTAATAATAATAATAACAATTAATAATAATAATTAGAGTTATCATAATAATAATAAAATTTATAATAATAATAATTATTATAATATTTAATAATAATAGTAAATAATAATAATAATATTTATTGTTATAATAGTAATAATATTTATTATTATAATAATAATAATAACAATTAATAATAATAATAATAATTAATAATAATAATTAGATTTATAATAATAATAATAATATTTATAATAATAATACTAATAATAATATAATAATAAAACAATAATAATTAGATTTATAATAATAATAATTATTATTATTATGATAATATTTATTATAATAATAATTATAATAATTATAATAATATTTTTTATAATAATAATATTTTTTATAATTATAATAATAATATTTATTATAATAATAATAATAATTAATAATAATTAGATTTATTATTATAATAATAATAATAATAATAATATTATTATTATTATTATTATTATAATAATTAATAATAATTATTATATTTATAATAATAATAATAATAATAATAATAATAACTGAATCGAAATAAAATTAAGCGAATCGAAATTAATCGAATCGAACCGAAATTAACTGAAAATAAGTCCAAAAGAACAGAGCCTAAGTAGTAAAATTTGCAATTTTACCTTATCTCCCAAAATTAATGATAATACCGTGTGGAGGCATGACCTATTACTATTAATTAAGGGTTCATAAGTACTTTATGTTTGGAAAAGCTAATCTTAATATTTGCGGGACCTAAGTTTATTATGTTGTTATGAAGTAGTGAACTCTAGCGCATTGATAATAAACATGCATAATTAAATATGATCTAGTATGGCCCCTAATCCTAAGAACTAAGCATCTTGATTGGGCTCCTCCTTGGACTCTTCATGGATCTCCATTCACCTTAGCCATGGGCCTTCTCTTGATCGGATCGTCTTTGGATTACATAAGTATCAAAATAATTTAAATAGTATCTAAATTAAATAAATTACAAAAATACTTAACGATACACAGATCGTATTTAAATTACAACAATACATCACGATACGCATATCGTATTTTCTAACTTAAATTTGGGCCATACTAGTCATTCATAGCAATTATATCAAATATAAAATGCCACATAATAATATCACATATTATACTTGCCGATAATCAAAATATTAAATATTCTTAATTAAAGCAAGAGGATAAAATATGTAAGTTATTCCTAATTACCTAAAGATTTTTATCCTAGAGAATCTAGCCTACTAATTTTAATTAGATTAAAGAATCAAATTATGGAATTATTTAACTGAAAATCTGCTTAATATTCTGAAATTTTGTTTTAATAATTTTCCAAAAAAAAAAATTTTTTTTTTAATAAACTACTGTTGGGCAGCAGCAAAACGTGGCTACCAAGCCACACTGCTGCTGCCGCAGGCTTGCTGCTCTGCTGCGGCCCTGGCTGCCCTCCCTTTACCCCCTGGAGCAGCCACCGTGGCCCCACCAGCAGGTGGTTGTGCCACCCAGTCGTGGCTGCTCCTCCTCCCTTTCTTAATTAATTTTTGTTTTGTTTTGTGGGTATTAAATTAAATTACAACTTCTTGTAAATTAATTTAGTGATTAAATTAAATTAAACATAAACTCCTTTATGCCTAATTCTGAAAATTAATTTAAATCTCCATTTTAATTAATTTTTGGGCTATTCATATCGATTAACCTTTAATTCACATAAAACTCCTTTTACATGAATTAATTTATCGTACATAAACAATTAAAATATGAAAAATAAGATTAATCATATGGATATAATATTTGAAATCAACATAACATCTCCATTTTAATTAATCTTATAGTTATTCACATAAATTAATCTCTAATTCATATAAAACTCTTTTCACATGAATTAATTTTCATACATAAACAATTTTAAACATGAAAATTAGATTAATAATATGAATTTAATTCTCAAAATTTTCGAAAAATTTGAGATCTAAAATTAAATTTGAATTTCGAAAATTAGGTTTTATATTTTTAAAAAAATCGCTTATCTCCATATTTTATTTTGAATTTTGAAAATTTAGGTCGAATTAATTTAAAAAATTTCGGCCATCTTTATCAAAATTTAAGCAAATTAAATCACCATTTAATTATTCCAATTAAATAAATCAATCCATAATTCAATTCCTCCCCTTAATCAAATTAAAATTAGTCATACACATTAAAATAAATCTAATTATTATGACCAAAAAACTATATGCAAGAGGCTAAAAAATTGATACCATTGTAGGATTATAAGTACTGTAAGCAGAATTTCATGAATCATATTCATAAGCACTTAAAACAAGATCTCATGCATATACAATCAAGGATCACATAATAGTTTTAGAATTAACCTTTGATGCGTGATTTCCACAAAGCTTGTCGAGATCCGGAGATAGAACCGCAACTGTGATTCCTCTACTTGGTCCACCAATCCAGATCAACACTCCACCAATTAATGCTAGTTGGAAGGAAGAAGGGCTTTTCTTTTCTTGGAGCTAATATTACGTAGCTTCTGAAAGAGAGAGAAAATAATGAGAGAAAAACCACCCTAAAAAGAAAGAGAGCGATTTTCCTTCCCTCCTTTTTTTCTCTCGGTGCACCGTAGCCATGGCAAGAAAAGCTGTAGGTCAAGGGAAGATTGCTGAAAAGCCTAGAGGTCCTTCGGATTCTCAAGCGCTTAAGGTCCGTTCAATGGATGAGTTAATTGACAAAGAAGCGATTCAATTTGGTGATGGAATTGGCGAGGTTCTTACTCCAAAAACTTCGATTCAGAGTTTGAAAAAGCAATCAGAAATTCGCAATACCTTCAATGAATGGCTGGATTCGATTCATCGACATTCTAGAACATCAATTTCGAATCAGAATGTAGAGGTAACTCCTAGACCAATTCCTATTTTACAAGAATTGGAAAATGTTGCTGATGATATTATTGTTGGTCATAATTCGAAAATTCGCATTGATTTTGTTGATATTAAAGAGGAAATTGAGTTTTGGAATTCTGTTGTGGTATGTTATGTTGTTGGTTTAAACCCTCCAATTCATTTAATGGAAGGTTTTATCCATAGAATCTGGAAGAATTTCAAAGTTGATAAGGTAGCTTTGATTAATAAGGGAGCCTTCATTGTGAGGTTTACTTCTATGGAAAATAGAGATAAAATTCTAAATGGTCATTACTTCTTTGATAGTAAACCATTAATCATCAAACCTTGGGAAGCTGATATGAATTTTGATAGAGATGGTATTAAGGTGGTGCCAGTTTGGGTTCAATTGAAACTAAACATTAAATACTGGGGTGAGAAAGTCTTGTATAAGATTGTAGAGCCAATTGGTAAACTTATTCAGAGAGATGAAGCTACAAAAAAGAGGGATAAAGTTCAGTTTGCTAGAATACTTGTTGAGGTTCAGATGGATAAGAAGCTCCCAAATCAGATTAATTTTTTGAATGAGCATGGTGATAAAACTATAGTTGATGTAGTTTATGAATGGAAGCTAGTGGTTTGTGCTTCTTGTAAGGTAATGGGGCATGTAGAGGCAGATTGCAGGGTGAAAAAGAAACAAGTCTAGAAGGTTAAGCCTCCTGAGAAGGTTGTGACTACACAGTCTATTGCTACTGGTGATGATGCAAAGAATGCAGTTGATCCTGATGGATTTCAGAAGGCCTTAAAGCCAATAAGAGTCAGGGTTTCTCAGGTGAAGCCAACTTACACTGCTAATAATTTCTAGTTGTTGGAGACAGGTGAGAGTTCAAGGCATGAAGTGGTTGATGTTGGTGGTCAGGAAGATGAGATGGCAAGGGGAACCCTCCCAACTATAATGGATAGAATATTAAGCTGGAATGTCCAAGGGATCAACAGCCTCAATAAGCAGAAGGATGTGCTTAAGTTCATCCAAAGGCATAATGTTGGGCTGGTGGGTCTCTTGGAGACTAAGGTAAAGGCTGGCCATCTTGGTATTCTTTATCAAAATGTTTTCAGGTCTTGGTGTTTCACTTCTAATATAAGGTATCATCCAGAAGGGAGAGTAGTGTTAGCTTAGAAACCTGGGGTTTTCAATGGGAACACTATTCAAGGAACTAATCAGTTGATTCATAGTTTTGTTCAACCTACCAGTGGTAGTAGTGCGTTCTTTTGCACCTTCATTATGCTTATAATGTAAGTGCAAACAGGGAAAAGCTTTGGCATGATTTGAGATGCTTGAAATCTAATGCCCCTTGGTTAGTTCTTGGTGATCCAAACTGTGTAAGAAATGTGGATGAGAGAATAGGAGCTCCAGTTAGGAGTGTTGATATGGAACCACTTAATAGATGTATGTTAGAGTGTGGTTTGGATGATGTGAGAAGTATAGGATGTTTCTTCACTTGGAATAATAAGCAACAAGGGTGTGCAAGAATTTATTCAAAATTAGATAGAATCATGGCAAATGAAGCTTGGTTGGATTGTTATGATAATGCTGAGGGTAGTTTCCTACATTAAGGAGACTTTGATCATGCTCCAGCTCCGTTGTCTGTTTATCCAAGGCAAAATGAGCGGAAAATTCCTTTCAAATACTTCACCATGTGGAGGTTATCTCTTGAATTTGCGAGAGAGAGTTAGAAATTGTTGGCAAATGCAAATTGTTGGGTCAAAGATGTTTGTTATTAGCGGGAAGCTTAAGCTAATAAAGAAGTCCCCGCAGAACCGAATAAGCTTGGTTTCACTGACATCCAAGCAGCAGAGCTAAAAGCTTAGCAAAATATGATTAGTGCTCAGTCCTTGATCGATGCATGCTAATCCTGGGAGCCAGAACATAGCTGATGCTGAAATTGATGCAGTTAAAGAATACAAAATGAAGCACAAAGCTTACTTGGAATTTCTTCAGCAAAAATCCAAGTTAAGTTGGGCAAAAGATGGTGATGAAAATACAAATATGTTCCACAGAAGTATTAGAACTAGAAGAATCCAGAATAATGTCTATGCAATTAATGACATGGATGGGGCTTGGAAAGATACTCCTGTAGAAGTCAATGAGGCTTTTTTATCCTACTACTAGAAGCTGTTGGGTACTGCCTGTCTGATAGGAAGCCTGTGGTGGCTCAAATTGTGCCAAGTGGTCCTTTGATCACTGATGCTCACAGACAACTTCTTATGGGCCTATGGCTCCTTACACTGTTGATGAAGTGAAAAAAGCATTGTTTTCAATCCCTAGAAACAAAGTTCCTGGACCTCGATGGCTTTAGGGCACTTTTTTAGAGATACTTGGGATATCATTGGAGCTGATATTACTGATGCAATTCTGGATGTTCTGAGGGGGAGGAAGCTTCTCAAGGAACTAAATGCAACAGTAATAACCTTGATTCCTAAATCTAAATGCCCTAGTAATGTAGGTGATTTTAGACCTATTTCATGCTGCAACACAATCTATAAGTGCATAACTAAGGTCATCTGTAGTAGATTGAGACTAGTTATGCCTGATATTATTGCTGAAAATCAAGGTTTGTGCATGGGAGATACATTGTCTATAATATTATGGTTGTTCAAGATTTGGTGAAGGCCTATGGAAGGAAATCTGCTAGTCCAAGTTGTATGATTAAATTGGACTTGCAGAAGGCTTATGACACAGTTGATTGGCAGTTCTTAAAGGAGATGTTGGTGCATTTGGGCTTCCCTGTTTCTCTTATTGAGATTGTTATGGAATGTATTTCTTCACCTAAATTCTCTCTAATGGTGAATGGAAGTATGCATGGTTTTTTCAGCTCTGCTAGGGGTTTAAGGCAAGGAAACCCTATGTCTCCCTTGCTTTTTGTGGTGTGCATAGAATATTTGTCTAGATTATTGATGAATGTGAGTACTTTGCCTCAATTCAAGTTTCATCCTAGATGTAAAGCCATGAAACTTTCTCACCTTTGTTTTGCTGATGACCTTATTCTCTGTGGCAAAGGTGAATTTCCTTCTGTTTATCTTCTACTCCAAGCCCTTAAACTTTTCTCTGAGTCTTCTGGTTTGAAAGCAAATGTGTCCAACTCTTCCTTGTATTGTTCTGGGATGTCTGAGAGTGAGATGCAGAGGGTTGTTGATGCTTCTGGTTTGGTTAGGAGTTCTCTTCCCTTTAAATATTTAGGTGTCCCTATTTAATTTGCTCTAAAAGAATCAGTGTTGCTCAATGTGATTGCTTAGTTTAGAAAATGGCTGTTAAGATTATAATGTGGAGCTCTAAACATCTATCTTACACAGCCAGGACATTATTAATCAATTCTGTCTTGCTAAGCCTTCATATGTATTGGGCTCAAATTTATGTTCTCCCTAAGAAAGTGCTGCAAGACATAGAGAAAATTTGTAGAGCTTTTATGTGGAGTGGTGACTCTTATTGTTTGAAACCTGGAAATTTGGCTTGGGAGAGATTGTATTGTGATAAATCTGCAGGAGGCTTGGGTTTCAGAAATATCATCAAGTGGAATATGGCTAATATGGGGAAATATGTATGGGCCACAGCCACTAAGCAAGATAGTTTGTGGGTTAAATGGATTCATTCTGTTTACCTCAAAGATGAAGATTGGTGGGAGTATTCCCCCAGTTCTGGGGTTAGTTGGCATCGGGCCAAAATCTATGAGATGAAAAACCAGTTGAAAGTATTTTTTTATAAGAGCTGAATTTTATGCACTGCCTCAATATAATGTGAGTAAGATTTATGATGTTTTGATGGGAGATCCTCCTCATGTTCACTGGGACATTATGGTGTGGAATACATTGAGTATTCCTCGTCACAGATTTATTTTGTGGCTTGCTGTGCAGCAAAGGCTACAGACAACAGCAAAGCTTGCTAGTATTGGTGTGAGCAATTCTCCAGATTGTTTACTATGTGCAGCTGGTACTGAAACACATGAGCACCTATATTTTGACTGTCATTTTAGTAAGATCTGCATCTCAGAATTGAAGAATTGGCTTGGTATTACCATTGTTACTCAGGATTTAGCTGGTTTGATTTGCTGGATTAATCGCAATAGGAAATCCAAATTCCAGATGGCAGTTTGGTCTTTTGGTATTTCAGCATTAGTTTATAGTATTTGGAGAAGCAGGAATGATGCTTATTGGAAGAATATGGTGCCAAGACCTCAGAATTTGATAGAGTTCATTAAACAGATTGTTAAAGAGAGAATTGGAGTTGTAATGCGTCAAAAGGTTGCAAGGAGAGATTATAACTGGTTTTTGTCCTTATAGGTATTCTTTATGTATAGTTCTCTTCTCTTTTTAGAACTCTTCTATTTAGAGTGGTGTTATAGGTTGTAAAGTTGTTGATGGTGGAAATATACATACTTAGCAAAAAAAAAAAATTAATGGGAGAACCGATCTTTATTTTTTAGTGCCCCACACCAAATTATAGGAACAAATTAGGTTAGGAGTCCCCTCCCCTTACTCCTCTTTTGACCGGCCACCCTAGAGTCCTTCATGGGGCTCTGGTGCTTTCTTTGTTGATCCAGGATTGTTTAAGTGTGGCGACTCAGGGATCCATTTAATTGAGCTTCAGTTTTATTATTTACTAAACCTGAAAATCTATAGCATTCTCTAGCAAGACGTATAGACAACCCAATTTAATCAACTTATTATCCCCATAATACGATCCATGTTATATTTAGTAATTCGTGATTAGTCGGTGACATAATTCCTTCAGAGCAAACTATAGTAAAGTCAAACATGCATATGTCATCCTGATACTGCACCACATTAGTCATTATTAAAGATAACTAACACTTATCACTGGTACACTTAACGTGCACCTTTTTTCCTTAGGTCAAAACAAGAACATAGTACAAAATCAAAAGATCTTATTTCTTCAAAACAGGAAATTAAAACTAAAAGAAATGGTGCTTCTTCTCCTTGCCCTCAGCCTTCTCAGCCTCCTTTCTGTCCTCTTTAACATCCTTCTTCTGGTGATGCTCGTGGAAAGCAAAACCTCCCGCCGCGACGGCTCCTACACCAGCAATCCCTTCCGCTATCTTGTGCTTGTGTGCATTCTCTGGGTCCTTCTTTGCCTGATGCTTCTCATACTATATATTTTTCAAGCCAAAAATATGAACTGGATATAAATACTTTATACTTCTATAGACATGGACAAAAAATTACACTAGACAACTTAACACAATATATCTGATTTTTATGTGTAATTAGAATAGAATAACTTAAAAGGTGATTCTTGGTACAACCCTTGCTGTTTTTCAATGCTAAAATTCTAGAGCAAGTAAATTTTTGGAAGCTAGCAGGAGAGATGACGCTCGTCATTCATCAGGGCTAGCCACTTTGAATGGACCAATAAACGAGGGCATCCACGAAACTAGGAGTTTTGCTTACAAAGAATGTGATAGTTGGAAAAGATCTTACTCCCTCCTTTTCAAAATATAAGTCACACATAATATTCGAGATAGAACTTTGACCCTTAATTACTCTCAATGAATGTTGATAGAAAAATAAAATAAAAATAATGTTATTATAGTAAGAATCTAATGGTACAATTTTTATAATTTTTATTTATCATATTATAAGAGATATTTGTAGTCAAAGCAAATTTTCGTAAAGCATAAATGCCTTATATTTTGAAACGGATGGAGCACTAATTTTTTTTTTAAAAAAAATTGGTTTCTAAGAGGTATAGAGATAGTTATAATATTGATATATACATGAAGGTGGTTTCAAGTTTTGGATATTATTACTCTAACCAGAATTTTTGCCAATTAATTTAGTTGATATCTACATGACTACGTTGTTAAATTACTTAGGGTCCATTCGTTATCGTTTTTATTTTCATTTTCGGTTTTTTGAAAACTAAAAACAAAAATCGGGAAACAAAAAAAGTAGTTTTCGCTTTTGAGTTGTCGTTTTTAAAATCGTCATGTTTCTAATAAGTTTGACTAATTTTTTATCCATTATAGAACATATATTATATGGCTTTTAAATACATAAAACCAAAAAACTGAAAACCACAATGATACCGAACGAGTCCTTAATTGTAAGAAAAAGTCAAGCTGTAGTTGTATGTAAAGCACCCATGATTCTTCTAACTATTGTCTGCAAAGAAAATTGGGAAAGTGAGAAGGTAGAAAAATGGGCCCTGTAATACTTTTTTATAGATAGAACATAATGTAGAAGTTTTTTTAAAAGATTTTTTTTCCTTTTTATGTGAAAATGCTCTTTACAGTTTTATTTATCATCCGAGGGTTGAGGTGATGGAGTAGTGGCGTCGCTTCCCACTTCATATCTTTGAGGCCAGGGATCAAACCTCATGGCCTCATTTGGGGATTTTCCCTTATCCCCTCAAGTGAGTCCCATTAATCATACATTTAAAAAAAAGTTTCATTTATCATCCTGTATATAACACCATCTCCAATCAAATTGACCTTGTTAAGAAAAACCACCTTTCTAAATAATATTATTGCATTTTAAGTATAATATATTTTCTCCATATATACATATTATATCTAAAGGACTAATTAAAACGTTTGCCAATGTACAACTTTCAAGCATTAAACCCTTAAAGTAATTGTGTAAAAGTAATATAAATCGTTGAAAGTAATTTTATGAAAAAACATATTTAGACGAATCTAAGAACGTAGCACAAGACTATATTTTTTATCCCCCCTACCTCGCTAGCTGGCATTGGAGGTCTATTTGTAAAGTGCGGGGGAAAAAGTGGCTTCTGGATATAGAGGAAATTCTTGGATTCAAAACCCACGAGGCTTTTACTCAGTTGAGTCTGGGTATGAATGGTTAAGAGGTGAAATGGTTAGTGTTCCGTGGCAACGTTGGGTTTGGTGCAGGTTTAATTTTCCTAAGCATAGCTTCATTTGTTGGCTTAATGATTTAGGAAGATTAAACACAAAATCAAGGCTACTCTTCCTGATGACATGTGCATTACAGCTCACACCTGTTCTTTGAGTGTGCTTTTAGCAGGGAATGCCTAAAGGCTATCAAGCGATGGTTGTCTATCTCCTGTACCAGCATGCAGTATGAGACTTTATGCAGATGGATTGCAAGGAGGAAGGCGTCAAAGTTCAAGAAAAATGTCCTTTATGCTGCTGTTAATGCGTGTTTGTATAGTGTGTGGAGAGCTAGAAATGAAGGATATTGGAACCAAAAGATACCCTCTATTCAAGCTACAGTTAAAGACATTGAAGAGCAAGTTAAGATTCGGGTTAGAGCTATAATGCCGAAATTGATTTCTGCTATCGATAAATCGTGGTTTGATTCTTGCTAGATCAAAATTTTTGCCTTGTATATAATCTATAGGTTACTTTACTTGTGTACAAATTAGGTTGTATATTTTCTAAGGGTGTCTATTTGGGCCACGGCCTCGTAGACATGCCTTAAGTTTTGAGCTTTAATGAATGCCTTACCTTTATCAAAAAAAAAAAAAAAAAAGACTATATTTTTTCTTACAAAATATACAATAAAAAAGGTAAAAATAAATAAGACAATGAAAAATAAAATCAACCAATAAGATTGAGTGGCATAAATAATGGTTGAAATAAGTGGGACAAGATTTTGTTGTTTCGTGTTCTCATTTCTCAATATGCATGGTACTTAGCGGTGGGGTAACTGCAGCTGATTGTGATGTTACCTTATGCTTCTTAATATTACCAACTAAACTTTTTGGCTTTATAAATCATATGAAAATAATTTAAACAGTTATCTCTTATAAGATAACTCCTCTAATTTAACTTATATAAATCAATCCGTTCTCTGAAACTCAAGTTCCACCTCAACGTACATCTCTCTGAATCTCGCTAACAAAAACTTTTACTCCAACTTTAACATGTATTAATTCAGACAGAAGCAACTGTTGAATACAGCAAGCAACAAATGATAATATGTGATAGTATAAGATGCATCAAATACCTTTTTTATATATATATAGAAATAAAAACAACCAATAAAAAGAGAGATTAAAACCCTGATCCTATGATTAATTATGATCAATAGAATGAAAAAAATCCCATTAATTAAAAGAAAAAATATAGAGCATATTACCAGAGCATAAGCACCAGAAGCAACAGCTCCAAGTCCACCAATCTGCTCAAGATGCTTGTGATGCTTCTGTTCCTTCTCATAATCCCTTCGTGGCTCTTCACTCCCACCACTTTGATCAGTCAGCTTTCTGTAACCTCCTTCGTCTCCATACCCCTTTGTCTCAGTTGAACCATAACCACCAACACCGCCACCGGTTCTGTCGTAGTCTGAGCCATAACGGTTACCTTCAGTAGAGCCATAGCCACCACCGGTGGCAGTGTTATAGTCTGAGCCATAACGGTTGCCTTCAGTGGAACCATAGCCACCACCCGTGGCAGTGTTGTAGTCTGAGCCATAACGGTTGCCTTCGTCACCGGTGGTGTTGTAGTCTGAGCCATAACGGGGCCCTTCAGTGGAGCCATAGCCGCCTCCAGTGTTGTAGTCTGAGCCATAGCGGAGTCCTTCACTGGAGCCATAGCCGCCTCCGGCGTTGTAGTCTGAGCCATAACGGGATCCTTCAGTGGAGCCATAGCCGCCACCGGTGTTTTCCGCGTAGTCGGAGTGCTTGCCCTCGTCGTTTTTGTGGTGGTGGAAGAGGCCTCTATCCATTATTTTTCTGTAAGGTTTTTAGTGAGTGCAGGAATGTAGTGAATAAGAGATGTATTTTGCTAGGGAGATGGTGTGTGACCATCATAGAGGGGGAAATTCTATAAATAGTAGTCCATGCTCCATAGTGTAGTAGATAATACTCCTAAATCCTCACAGCTCACTGGTCATATATTTGTGAAACATTTTTTTAAAAAGAAAGCTATGGTAAGAAAAAAAAATATCTACCTAAATCCTCACAGCTCACTGGTCATATATTTGTGAAACATTTTTTTAAAAAGAAAGCTATGGTAAGAAAAAAAAAATATCTACCTAAATCCTCACAGCTCACTGGTCATATATTTGAAGGCCAGATAGTTGAGTGTCGAAGAGTAACTAAAAAAATCCACGCATACATATATCCTCGCTTCGCAATATTTTAGCAATCCACCGACTTGTTGGGTAGGGGTGTCAGAAACAGATCTGACCGCCGGCCAACTCCGAGCACGACCCGACTCAACCCGGTTCGACCCGCGAGGTCGGCCCCGCACCCGACCGAAACCCGACCAGGATTACCTGCACCGCCCAAGACCGGCAAAGATTATATCACGACCCGACTGCAGGCACTCGCATTCAAACCCGAACCCGACCGTACTCAATCAGATATTACTAAAATTCAATTTTTTTTTTATCTACAAAATCATTTAAATATGTTAATTTATAAAATTGATTACATTTGATAATTAATTAAATAAAAAATTAAATTACATTCAATTTAAGGGTTAAACTTTAAATATCATATACTTGTTTATATTTTTATTTTCACTTATTTTTGAATTATTTGTGTACATTTCTCTCTTGTTTTAATATATCATAGAGGCTAGCTTACAAGTCAGAACTAGGGGTGTTAACGAGCCAAACCCAAACCAAACATGTCCAAGCTCGACTCGACTCAAAGATTGTCAAGGACGAGCTCGGCTCAAGCTCATCAAGCTCACAAATTTGGGCTCGGCTCAAGCTCGAGAGAACCTAATCCAAGCTCGGCTCAAAACTAAAAGTTACAAATAATAAAATATAGATGGGTTGAACTTAAATAAGTCGGGCTTTAAAAAATCTAAAGGCCAACTAAATCCTATCAAAAAATTACAATTGAGTCAAGGTTGTAGATGCCAAAAGTCGGCCCATTAAATTAATTAGGCTCAACATCCACAAATTCAACCCTCCATGTATACCCATCTTTATAGAGTTGATTTCTTGTTACACTTATTCATGCTTCGATGTGGGACTTTTGGAATCTCAGAATAATATCACCCCGCTAGTCTCGCCTTAGATTTCATAAAACTTCCCAGCTGGCGTGGCAGCATCCTTTCCAAAAGGAATTTCCTGCACCTACAGTCACTAGTCCATGCTTCATATATTACATTTTTTTTTGGAGGGTTTTTTTTAGGGGATATATTACATAATTATTACATAGTCTTTGAGTAATTATTATAAAACAACTAAAAGATGTCCATACTTCATAAAATTATCAAAGTATAAAATTTTCAAACAAAAGTTTAAGTCTAATTACCCAAGTACCCAACAATGTGGGACAAAGCAAACTATAAGTAAGGGAAAAGTAGATTGTTGTTTATTTTCTAAATCGATGTGGGACATGAACAATTTGCATAAATACTCATTATTATTATAGGTAGTTATACTATTAGAGCATATTAAGAGTCGATACTCATTAATAATCAATCACGTATTAGCTAGAATGGTTCCAATATTATTATCGTACTAATATATTTAAGCCTAATGATAAAATAGTTTCTTTATAGTCACATATATATACAAAGTTAAGAGAAGACCATAAATACTATACTAGTATTAAATTATTATTATTGTGCAACATATGAACCATCGTTATAATCACTTAGGCCTCATATGAACCATCGTTGTAAACAAATTATTATTATCTTGAATAATTTGATCGTCCAATACCAGCTCAATTATGATATAATCAGTCTTTTAACATTCAATTTTCACTCGATATCCAAAATCATAAGGGATCTCTATTCCAACTACCCTTAGCTTGCTTCCTATTACTAGTGGTGGGCACTGGCGGATGTATGTACATGGAAGTGGTGTCACTTGACCCCACTTAGGGGAAAATTATATGAGAAAAACCTAATTTTTATTGTATAAATGTAGATAAAAGTGTTAATTAGTAGTAAAAAGAACCCCACTCAACACTAAAAAAAGGACCCCGTTCTACATTAACATTACTTTTTCGAGTACTTATGATTAGTGACCCTGTTGCATATAATTTCTAGATCCGCCACTGGTGGTGGGCTTGGACTTGGAGACAGCTTGGTAAAGAATATTCAAGACTAAGACTAAAATACATTCCAAGCTTGTATTTCATGCCCGGGTTAGGTTTTTGCATGCATGCGTTTTGTAGTTCTTGTTTTTCCTTTTCTCTGGTTTTTGGGGATTAATCCCACTCTTGGGAGAAGGAAAAAAAACAACAAAATATCACGAGAAGATTGCACAGCATAAATGCTAACTAAGATGACTAGATGAGTCGATCAGCCTGTCACGAGAGAACAAATAGGTCCTCCGCATCTACAGTCGCGGCCCCGACATTTTATAGGCGCAGGCGAAAATAATATATAGGCTTTTTAAAGCAGTAAATTCACTTACATCATTTGTTCGTAAACTATTGCGCTTATTTTCCTTTTCTGGTTCATCTCTGAAAGTATATATGTCTCAATTATTTTCAGATTTTTTTTTTTTTAAATTGTACAAATTATATTTTGGATTCCATGCATATAATATCCTTTATAAAAATATTCATTTTCTTCACTCTCGTGGAGTACATTGTAACATAGCTAGATCATGTTGAGGTAATGAGGTTTTGGAGATTCATGAAAAATAAAAACAACTTTAAACTATTTTTATTGGTTGAAAATAATGATATAGTTGTACTAGGTAAGATTTATTAGTAGGAGGTAGGAGGTATTTTCTAACAATTAACAACTCAAAGTATCTTATTGGGAGCCAAAAAAAACAATTGAAATAAAGTATGTGGCTCAAGAAAACCACAAAACGTGTCCTATGGGGTGTGACATGTGCTTAGCATTTTGCCCATGATTTTACACAGTTAGTTCTTGAAGTATATATGATCATTTTCCATAAGGTAAAACCGTAAAACTTAAGTCTAAAAATGGGACATAATAAAGACAAAAAGCTTTCCTTCTTCTCCATTCAACACCAAAATCAAATTTCAGAGCATCATAATGTGAGAAACATTATCTTCAATGGAGTTAGAGTGGACATCAGCAGAACCGCAAACGAGAGGTTGTTCAAATCATTCCAAGTTTTGGTTGATATGAATAGATTTAATACTTGTATGAGAGGAATTTTTGGAATTAAAAATGGTTTGGAGAAGTTTAAGGATCAAATGAAGTGTCATTTTGTTAGATGAATATAAGATTTCAAGGTACTAAAAAATTTATTATTAAATTTTTTTCCCTGATTGTCTCACATTCATTGCGGTAATATTACAGCTAATTAAAGTATAAATGTTTGCCTGATTATCTCAAATTAATTGCACATAGAAAATTGAAGCTTTCAATTAATCTTTTCACTCCTTCCATTAATGACGTTTAATATTGATTTTCTACCTTGTTGCATTAACTAAACTGACTGAAGCTTCACATTAATATTTTGGGCCCCCTTCAGCCGTGGGCCCTGGGCGGCCGCACCTCCCGACATAGCTCAGGGCCGGCCCTGCGCATCTAGAGGTTGTGGCTTCAATTATGCATCAATATCAGCAAGAGGAAAAGGGGGGAAGTAATTGTCCAGTAAGATGGCACAAGTAACTTTCATACTGATAATATAATATTATCAACATAATATTATTAACATAGAAATTATAATCAACCAGATAAAAGCATGTTTATTGACATACAAGAAACCTAAGGTACAGGAAAAATAGACTGGATGTCACTCACTCACAACATACTAAAGATAAAATCTGCAAGTTTACAACTAATACACAAAGACATGCAACTTCTTTTCTTCTAAAACAAAACAATAAAATAAGTACAAAATTAAAAATATAGAAGTACTTTTATTTTTCCTTAAAATAGAAATTGAAACACCTCGAACTATAAATATAGCACATTATCAAAGAGGTTGATTAGAATTAAAAGAAGTGGTGCTTCTTCTCTTTCCCCTCGGTCTCCTCCTCCTCCTCCTCTCTGCCTTCCTTAACATGCTTTTTCTCGTGATGTTCATGAAAGGCAAAACCTCCTGCTCCAACTGCGCCGACAGCTGCGATCTCTTCCGCAATTTTGTGCCTATGTGCATGCTCTGGGTCCTTCTTCGACTGGTGCTTCTCATACTGTAATTTTATGCCAAAAAAAAGAATGTAAATATATTTTCAATAGACAAAGAGATACAAGGCCAAGTTATTGTGAGCTAGCTAGCTCAGTTTAATTTCTGGGTAGTTTTTAGGCCTAATACTATCAATTACAGCTTTTGACTTTTTCAGTTGCAACAAGTTGATTTTACACCATTAATGGACTCCACTTTGACAATTTGTGGTAATTTAAACATACGTAAAAAGATAGTTATGTGAGATCTTATATGAATCTTCTTTATATCGTTGCAACTAAAAAAACAAAGAAATTAAATTTACGGATAATAAGTCAGATAAGAAGATACTTGACACTTAATATCTTAAAAAATACTCCCTCTGTCCCTAAATAAAATGCCCATTTCTTTTGGGCACAAGTATTATGAAGAAATCATATGAAGGACCTTAGTTGTATTAAATCAGAATTAAATATAGAAGTTTGGTACACTTTTTATGAATGGTTTATTAAAGAGAAAAAATGTGGGCCATATGAGAAAGTGGGTGATATTATAAAAGTTGAAATCAAAATAATATTTTAATTGGTGGACCCATACCAAATAAGGAAATGGGAAATCTATTTGAGACAAACATAAATAGAAAAATGGGCACTCTATTTAGGGACGGAGGAAGTATATTTGACTTTTATACCAATTTTTTGTTTTTTTTTTTAATATGAAAAAACGACTAAACACACTGTTTTAGATTAAATTCGATCCTAGATCTTAGGTACAACACCCATGGCCAACTAAACAAGATGTATGGCGTCCACTACTTTTATAGATAATGTTTATAATTGGCAAAACCCTTAAAACAAATTTTACCTTTAAAAGTTTATCAATTTTTGAAAATTTCCCGTTAAAAAAATGAAACATGTAGAAAATAAATTACCAGAGCATAAGCACCAGAAGCAACAGCACCAACACCACCAATCTGCTCAAGATGCTTGTGATGCTTCTCTTCCTTCTCATAATCCCTTGGTGGCTCTTCACTCTCACCACTTTCAGTCTTCTTGTAACCTCCTTCCTCTCCATACCCAACCTTGGTCTCAGACTCACCATACTTACCGCCACCGATGGCGGGGTCTGAGCCGTAGCGGTCAGTCTCAGTAGAGCCATAGCCACCGCCTACGCCACCGGTGGTGGTGTTGTAGTCTGATGATCCATATTTGTTGCCTTCTTTCTCAGTATCACCATAACCACCAGAGGTTTTGTAGGACTCTGTGCCATAACCACCACCGGTGGTATCATCGGAACCGTAGCGACTGCCTTCGGTGGAGCCATAGCCACCACCAGTGGTGGTGTTTCCTGAGCCATATCGGTCGCCTTCGGTGGTGCCGTAGCCTCCACCGGTGGTTTCCGAGTAGTCGGACGGCTTGTCCTCGTCGTTCTTGCGGTGGTGGAAGAGGCCTCTATCCTGACTATCCATTTTTGTTGTTCTCTAGAAAATTATAAAAGAGTGGATGAATGTAGTAGATAAGAGATCACTGAGGTTTTGGTTTTGAGATGTATTATGGTTGGGAGATGGTGTGTTATGACCATGCTAGAGGGTGTTTCTATTTATAGAAGTCGAAGCAAGATGATTATACTACGGGACTACCACGTCATTACGTATATTTCAAGTCATTGTGTATTAGACATTTCAGGCTATAATGTCACCAAGTTTTTACTTCTAAGGTAGTAACCTAGAGAGTTAGTTATTAAGTGCATCTTAATTGCGAATTTAAACTGTTAATATATATTGAAAGGTTAGACAGTGTTTCGGCTAAGAAATTAAGGATTGTAATAGGTTGAGAAACTTGATGTGGACCCCAAGAATGTTCGCCTGAGCTCTTCTGTCCGTATGCTGGATTCCTGTAAAAGAAGGTTAGACTACCCCGGGGGTTGTTCCGGGATCGCCCCTCCGACGCTCAAGTCAAATGTGATTGAGGTAGAGTGCGAAAGTGATCAATGTAGAGAGAGAGGCTCTAGCTTTTGGTAGGTTAGAATTGAATACATGTTCATTGATGAAACTTGTGCTATTTATACTGTTGGGAATTCCAAGTGACGCAGTCGGAATTATTAAAAGAAAAGCAAGCGCAATTCCTAGAACAAACCGCCCAATTACAAGCGATAAATCTGTAAAAACTCCGGAATCCACCTGAAAAGAGTTAAAACTCTGAGATATTATTATTAGAAGAAAAGTTGCCTTCTAATGATGGCTAATAATGTTTTTATAGTCAAAACAAAACCCTAATACGAAAATTAGGAAATATTAAAATCCGGAAATAATTAAAATGCTGCTTTCGGGCCTTAAACGAACTTAGATGGCTTAAAAAGCCTGTTGGTCACGGCATAGCGGTGAGTTTGACTCGTTGGCCCGTTTCCCTTTCCGAAAAGTCATTTTATTATGCATTTCGACTCAGGGCTGACTTAGTAGAAATCATTTCGAGCTTTTCGACGAACTTCTTCGTCGAACTTTTCCGCTAACCTTCCTACGTCAGTCTCCTCCACCTCTGAAGAACTTGACCTCGAGTTCGTATCTTCATAAATAACCTCATCTGATGGTACTCATAAATGTCAGCAACATTGAATGTATTGGATATGTTCATGTCATCCGGGAGAGCTACCACGTAGGCATTGTCATTGATCTTGCGAGTCACCTTGAACGGGCCATACTTACGTGGCTTCAGCTTGCTGTAGGTACCAACTGGGAACCTCTCCTTACGCAGAAACACCATCACATCATCTCCCACACTGAAAATCTTGACTCTCCTGCGTTTATCAGCAGCAGCTTTATTTTTCTGCCTAGTAGCCTGTAACTTAGCCTTCACAGCTTCTTTGACAGCTACAATCTCCTCTGCCATATTTCCAGCAACCACACTAACTCCAGGATCCTTAGGAATCTTAATCAGATCAACCACATGCCTAGGAACAGAGGTGTAAACCAGAGAAAATGGTGATTTCCCTATAGCCGAATGTACAACACTGTTGTACGCAAACTCTACCTGGGGTAAAGCCAAATCCCACTGTTTTGGTTTTTCTCCGCAAACACTACGAATCATATTCCCCCAAGATCCCTGTTAGTCACTTCGCCCGCCCATCATGTCGTGGATGAGCCGTAGAACTCATGTTGGCGCCGTTCCAAACATCCTCCAAAGAGTAATCCAAAAATGGCTAAGAAACTTGGTGTCCCTATCTCGAAGTGATAGAGGTAGGAACACCATGAAGTCTCACCACCTCCTGAAAAATAGCTTTGCTACATTTGAAGCATCGCTAGCTCTTCTTACAAGCAATGAAATGTGTCATTTTTAGAAAAACGATCAACAACCACAAAAACAAAAACCACGCCTCGTTGAGTACGAGGCAAACCCAACACAAAATCCACGCTAAATCTTGCCAAATGTCATCAGGAATAGGTAAAGGCATATAAAGACGAGTATTTTGAGATTGACCTTTGGACACTTGACAAGCATGACATCTTCAGACTATAGCACCAGCATCTCTCCTCAAATGAGCCTAATAAAACCTCTCTTCTAACCCAGCAATTGTCTTGTCCCTCCCAAGATGACCACCAAGCCCACCTCCATGAAGATCCCTGATCAATTTTTCTCTCAAGGAAGAACAAGGAATACACAACCGATCACCTCTGAAAAGGTAGCCATCTCGAATATGAAAATCTGCACTAGGCTGCCCTTTACTGCACTTGGCCCATAACTCCTTGAATTCAGCATCCTCCTCATACAACTCCTTCAAACACTCGAAACCCACGATCTCTTGAGCTAAAGTAATGAGTAAGGAAGCTCTCCTGCTCAACGCATCTGCCACCTTGTTCAGAGTCCCTGATTTATGCTGTATAATGAAAGGGAATTTCTGCAGAAAATTCACTCACCGAGCATGCATCTTATTAATCACTTTCTGGCTGTGAAGGAAGTTTAACGCCAGATGGTCAGTGAACAAAATGAACTCCCGCTGAACCAGATGATGTTCCCACTGACGCAGTGCCCTAACCACCGCATAAAACTCCTGATCATAAGTACTCCATTTCTGCTTAGCATCACTCAATTTTTCACTGAAATAAGCCACTGGTCTCTTCTCTTGTGACAAAAGAGCTCCAATACCCACCCCACTGGCATCACATTCAACTTGAAACACTTTATCAAAATCCGGAAGGGCTAGCACTAGGGCACTACATAGCTTCTCTTTAATCAAGGAAAAACTCCATTCCTGCTCATCTCCCCACTTGAACTTCCCTTTCTTCAAACATTCAGTTATCGGTGTGGTAATGGTACTGAAATCCCTGATGAATCTCTTGTAAAAAGTTGCTAGGCCATGGAAACTACGAAATTTAGTCACTGATGTGGGTGTGGGCCAATCTCTGATTGCACTCACCTTCTCTTCATCCACCTGAATGCCTTCTTCACCAACAACAATGCCTAAGAAGAGCAATTTGTTGGTACGAAATGTACACTTTTTTAGATTAACGTACAGTTGGTTCTCCTGTAAAACTTGCAACACCTGCTTCACATGCTCCAGATGATCTTTCTTGTTTTTACTGTAAATCAGAATATCATCAAAATAAACCACAACAAAAGAACCAGTAAAAGGACGAAGAACCTGATTCATCAACCGGATGAAAGTGCTAGGTGCCTTTGACAAACCAAATGGCATCACCAACCACTCATACAACCCATCCTTGCTCTTAAAAGCTGTCTTCCACTCATCTCCAGGTCGAATTCTAATCTGATGGTACCCACTACGCAGATCTATCTTCGAAAACACCTTAGAACCCGACAATTCATTAAGCATGTCTTCCAGTCGAGGAATTGGAAAGCGATACTTGATAGTTATTTTATTGATGGCCCTGCTGTCAACACACATCCTCCTCTGATTTCCTTTCTTAGGGACTAAAAGAACAGGAACTGCGCATGGACTCATACTCTCCCGAATAAACCCTTTCTTCAACAAGTCCTCAATCTGCTCCCTCAAAATCTCATTCTTCTTAGGACTCATACGATAGTGGGGAAGGTTTGGTAGGCTACAACCAGGAATCAAATCAATCTGATGTTGTATGTCACGCATGGGAGGTAAATCATTCGGTAACTCATCAGCAATCAATTCTTTGAAATCCTCTAAGATTTCCAACACTTCTACAGGAATCGAGGTTTCTTCCTTTTCAGCACCTAACAACCCCTTAACCACCACTGGACGGAAGTAATCGGTTTCTTTTACAGCCTCAACAAGTTCTTTGTCATTGTAACACTAGTGGAAAAAAATGGAAGGGCTGCGGTCAAAACAGCCCTAAGGGCTGCGTTTTTGGCCTGCAGCCCTTTCCGTAGCAGCCCTTCACTAAAAGTGAAGGGCTGCGTTTTTTAACCGCAGCCCTTCACAACGAAGGGTGTGGGTCGAGGCCCAAAAACGCAGCCCTTCCATATTGGAAGGGCTGCGGTTTTGGGCCTAAAACGCCCTTCTTTGTACAAGGGCTGCGGTTTTGACCAAAACCAGACCCTTTTGACCCAAAAAAATAAAAAAAAAAAAATTTTTTTTTCATTTTTTTACTCCTAAATATATCAAGAAATTTACAACAGGGAAAATCAACATGAACAGTAGAAATTTATATATCTGAAAATGAAAAAAAAGAACGAAAATTAAAAAAAGAACGGAAAAAAAAAAGAACGAAAATGAAAAAAAAGAACGAAATGAAAAAAAAAACGGAAAGAAAATGAAAAAAAACGAACAAAAATGAAAAAAAAAAGCAAACGAAAATACAAAAGAGAAAAAATTATAGATCTGAAATTACATAAACATTAATCAAAACAAAGATCAAGAAATTATAGATCTGAAATTACATAAACATTAATCAAAACAAAAATCAAGAAATTATAGATTTGAAAAACGAAAAATTTATCACTTGTTGAATTGCTATCGGAGTTCGATGACGAGGAAGAACAGCACGGCGCGGCAAGGCACGACAAGGCGGCGAAGATTTCGTCTGTCGCCTCGTTGGGAACCCTCGTTGAACGAACGAACGAACCAAGTTATTCTTGAACGAACGAGGCGGACGAACGAACGAACGACGAACCAAGAGGACGAACGATCTTGTGGTGGTGTTGCTGCGTGGTGTTGCTGCCGTCGGAGGGTGAAAGAGAAGGAGGGAAGGCGGAGATTATTGTTGTGGACGTGAGAGAGAAGGAGGAGAAGGGAGGAGGGTGAGAGAGGACGTGAGAGAGGAGAGAGAATGAGGGAGAGGACATTGTGAGAACCCTAGCCCGCTTAACATTTTAAGCCCGCGAATTCGTTTCAAATTTTTTTTAAAAAAAGCCCATAAAGGGCTGCGTTTTTTAAAGCCCTTCACTAATAGGGCTGCGGTTAGCCTCAAAACCGCAGCCCTTCTTCGATTTGAAGGGCTGCGATTTCTTGTTAACCGCAGACCCTTCACTAAAAGGGCTGCGTTTTTCTTTAAAACCGCAGCCCTTCATACAAGAAGGGATGCGTTTTTAAAAAAACGCAGCCCTTCCAGCGCAGCCCTTCCTTTTTTTTCCCCTAGTGTAAGTCATTACTAAGAAACTGGTTTTCTTCCCCCCTAGTTTTTGGTCAAAATTCAAAACAGGAGCCATGGCAATTTTATGGGTATCCTAAGTAAACATTATCACATTATCCCTACCCCGATAAGTCACATCATTATCAAACCGCCAAGGTCTACCAAGTAAAATATGACAATCATCCATTTCAAGAACATCACAAATTACCTCTTCCTTGTAGTGTTTCCTATGGAGATGGGAACTCTGCAAGTCATTGTGACCCGAACTTGTAACCCCTTGCTGACCCAGCCCAGGGTGTATGGCTTCTCATGAGGTTCTGTGGGCAACTTCAAATATTCTACCAACTTCTGTGACACCAGATTCTACGTGCTTCCATTATCCACGATCAAGTTCTGGACCTTGTTCGAATTGATCAGTGAGTCTTAAACAGATTCTTGCGCTGGCCCTCGTCTTTAGAGGTTAACAGGACCCTTTGCAGCACAAAGTTAACTCTCTTATCATACTCCTCCTCTGTAAACTCCACATCTGCATACTCATCATTCTCTCCTTCAAACTCCTCTCCATCCCCTTCTAAGACAGCAATGACTCTCCGAGTTGGACAAACATTGGATCGGTGACCTTTGCCATTACAGCGATAGCAAGTGTCCCCACTTGGTTTGGCATAGGGATTGTTTTGCTTCTTGACAGTTGACTTCCCTTGCTGCGTACTACTAGAACCTCCTTTATTTGCAGTACTAGAATCCTTAGCTACTGCACTCTTCTCCTTCTCACCTATAGAATCAAAGTTACTCTGGGTGAATATCTTCTGAAAGGCGAGAAATTTCGAGGGGATTTCTCTATCTGCTCAGCTTTTAAAGCCAAACTGGATGCCTCCGCAACAGTCCACATAGTTTGCAAGCCCATCTTATCTTGCAGGGAATTCTTCAAACCACTAATATATCGAGCCCCTTTCTGACTTTCGGATTCTCCCAAATCGTTGCGCTCAGAAAATCGCAGAAACTCCGCCGTATATAATGTCACAGTCCTCTTCCCTTGAACACATTCTATATACATCTTATAAAGAATCTGCTCATAATCTTCTGGCAAAAACCGCTCCAACATCAACTGCTTCATTCTCCGCCAAGTCTTAACTGGTCCCTTCCTTTGTCTTTGCCTCAATATGCCAATCCAGAAATTCCTCCACTCCAATGGTTCCATAAAACAAAGGAATATCAGCCTTCACTCGATAATCATGATTATGGTAATGATTACCTTCATCACTTCTTTCTTCTTCGAAGGATTCTTCTTCCTCAGAACTCGAACTATCTACAACAACAGTTCGTTTGCCTCTTCCCCGTGGAATTTTATTCTGTTCCCCTCTCCTGTCTCCTTGATAAATATTATTCTGGATGTTGTTCATTTGCGTAGTTAACGCAGTCATCTGATCAGTCAAAACAGTAAGCGCCGTGGTAAAAGCCGCGGTAACTCCTTCAAGATCTGCCCTGGTCACTGGTTCTCCCATGGCTATTCAAGATACGAAAAGAAACAGGAGAAATCCTGCTCTGATACCACCTGACGCAGTCGGAATTATCAAAGGAAAAGCAAGCGCAATTCCTAGAACAAACTGACAGATTTACAAGTAATAAATCTGTAAAAACTCCGGAATACACCAGAAAAAGAGTTAAAACTCTGAGATATTATTATTACAAAAACAAGATTCATTCTAATGATGGCTAATAATGTTTAAATAGTCAAAACAAAACCCTAATACGAAAATTAGGAAATAATAAAATCCGGAAATAATTAAAATGCTTTTTTCGGGCCTTAAACGAACTCAGATGGCTTAAAAAGCCTGTCTGTCACGACATAGCAATGAGTTTGACTCGTTGGCCCGTTTCCCTTTTCGAACAGTCATTTTATTAAGCATTCTGACTCTGGGAGCCTGACTAGTAGAAATCATTTCAGGCTTTTTCGACGAAGTTCTTCGTCGAACTTTTCCGCTAACCTTCCTACGTCACCCAGACAGGAAACATTGATGGGATGGGTCTTTCTTGGGATAAATGGCTATGTTGCCTTTTTCAGGTAACCATGTTTTCAGCCCTTTAGTGGATCCTTAAGCTTCTGAAGTTAGGTCAACTCCCAAGTGGGACCCACCGCTGCCACCTGTCTAGGGGCCAGGGTGGTTTTTATGTAATTATTGGGCTGGTCATGTATTGAGCCCAAACAGACAGACTTTCAATACCTCTATTGTTTTTTTAATAAGGTAAGGAGAAAAGAAGTTTAGGAGAACCTCCGAACGAGGGGAGCTCCAACCTTATCGTTTACAAGAATGGATTGAAGAGCAGAATGAGTACAATCATCTATATTAAACTGAGAATCAACTAAATGACCGACGTTGGCGATCCAATCTACTGCTTTGTTTGCTTCCCGGTAGACATGACGAATAGCCCACGAAGAGAAAGAACGAAGAAGAGTTTGGATATCTTGGATGATATGAGCAATCTGCCAAGGAGGAGACCAGATACCTTTTACTGAGTTAGTGACCATAAGATTATCACCTTCAATTTGGAGTTGACGAATATTGTTCTGGATAGCTAGGAGAAGCCCTTGTTTAAGAGCAGTTACCTCGACAATGAACACGGAAGAAGATCCAAGGTTGAAAGCTGCAGCTTTGAGGAGATGGCCATCAGCATCTCTAGTGATAATACCTGCTGCTGCAGAAGTACCGCGAACCGAGCCGTCAAAGTTGAATTTGAAAAAGGAGGTGGGAGGTGGCTCCCAAGAAACGAGGATGGAGGAAGGATACACCGGCGAGGATGAAGGAAGAGAGGAAGGGGAAAACGAGGAACTAGAGGAGTTGCAGATGTCCACTGCATTCCTCATACTCCATTCTGAAAATAAAAATCTTGCTTTATACAGAATCCTGTGAACATTAAGAAAAGCATTATGAAAGATAATAGAATTTATTTCCTTCCACATACTCCACATAAGGAAAACAAATTTGATAGTGGAGGACCTATCATGTCTGATCTTGGACAATGTATTTAGAAGAGTGGCCCGATGTAAGGTCTGAGGTACCCACTCCTTTAGATCCTGAAGCTGCCAAAGGGGGATGAGATGATGGCATCCCCCAAAAAGATGGTCTAAAGATTCCTCGTGAGTGTTACAAATAGCACAATGGTTGAAGGGGATTATGTTGCGCTTAGCAAGGATGGCTCTAACCCCAAGACTGTTGTGGCAAATTTGCCATGTAAAAATTTTCAGTTTGGGTGGGATATCAAGCTTCCAAATCCAGCAATGCGGCCATTTTTCTAGACTTGGCGAGAGATTATGAGCTAGCCAGTTAGCGGATTTAACCGTAAATAAGCCTGAAGAGCTCGGACCCCAAATAGGCTCATCTGGAAGGGGGTTTACCGGCAGAGGAATGTCTTTGATACAGTTAATAATGCAATCGGGCAGCAAGAGCTTTAGTTTGTCAATATCCCAAGTTCTATTAGGAAGAATGAACTCTTTTAGACGAATATTAAGATCAACCTGGTTTTTCGATAATTTTAGTTTTTCCATTAAATTTTCATCAAGACACACCGGTTGTGAAGCCAAAAAAAGAATTTGGGAGCCATCACCTATTTTCCACCTAATACGTTTTTGCAGAAGAGATCTTTGGAGTAAGATTTTCTTCCATATTGGTTTCACCCATTAGATATTTTTGCGTTATTAGTTTCACCCATAAGTTAGTAGGTTCCGTAAGCCAACCCAACTTTGCTATAAAAGCTTTATTCATAGGAAGCGTTTTTCTTAGGCCAAGGCCACCCTGCGCTTTGGTAGTGCAAATTTTATCCCTTGCAATAAGAGGTGTTGCATTTTTATCTTTATTTGGTCGCCAAAAAAATTTCCTGTGAAGAGCATCAATGGATTTAGCTAAATCCGGAGGAAGCATGGTGGAGGCACATGTATAAGACGGTAGAGCTTCAAGATTACTCTGAATGAGGGTGAGCCTCCCAGCTTTGGACAAAAATCCCGATTCCCAGAGGTTAATCCTTTGATCAGTCTTTTGAATAATATGAGCAAGGTTAGCTTTAGAGGGATGATGGGAACTAAAGAAAATTCCCAAGTAGCGTCCCAGAGAAGAATTAGGCAACATATTAAAATGACTGGCTAGAGCCGTTTTTCGGTTGGAGGAGACCTTTTTAGAGAAAATAATAGTTGATTTATGAAAATTCACTAATTGACCAGAAAGACCACATAAGTCATCAAGGACTGGTTTTAGATTTCTAAAAGTCGAGGTAGTTGCTTTGTAAAATAAGAGGCTATCATCAGCAAACATTAGGCAGGGTATATTGGCAGTTCTGGGATGCAGCCTAAAATCGATACCTGAATCTCGAGATTGACTTTGGAGAGTTAGTTTTCGGATGAAAACTTCCATACATAAAATAAAAAGGTAAGGTTACAGGGGGTCACCTTGTCACAGACCCCTAGATGGTCGGAACCAAGGGGAGGGTTGGCCATTTACTTTGATTGAATAGGAAACATTACTAACACATTCCTTAATCCATAGGATCCAAGTGGGGGGGGGGGGGAACCAAAAGCCTCAAGAGTTTGCCAAATAAAATCGTACTCGATCCGGTCATAAGCTTTTTCCATGTCTAATTTTAGGGCACACCACCCTGTTTTGTTTTGAGACTTTTGAAATGTATTGAGAGCCTCTTGTGCAATCAAAAGAATGTCATGAATAGAGCGTTCTTGAGTAAATGCATTTTGAAGGGGACTAATTTCCCGTTGTAAAATAGGACGGAGGCGATTAACTAAGAGTTTTGAAATTGCTTTGTAAATAGTGTTAATTAAACTAATTGGTCTGAAATGATTTGGAGATTCAGGAGCCTCTTTTTTGGGAATGAGGGTTATCAAAGTGTGGTTCAAAGACGGGGTAATTTACCATGATAAAAGAAGCTTTGGACGGCAATGATCAATTCCTTTTCAATGATGGGCCAATAAGCCTGATAGAATTTTCCCCCAAATCCATCGGATCCAGGCGCTTTAAGCGGGTTAATACCAAAGAAGACATCTTTTATTTCTTCTGACGTGATAGGAGCAAGTAAAGAGTTCACATCAGCTGGAGAGATAAAAGGTTGGAGAAAGCTCAAATCATTTTTCCTGATAGTTGAGTGGGCGGAGCGAAAACGATTTTTGGATGAATCAGACAATAGATGAGTTAGGTCGTCATGGGAATCAACCCATTGCCCTACTTTGTTTTTCAGTCTAAAAATAGTCATGTTAGCCATAGATTTTTTCATTCTATTATGAAAGAAGCAAGAGTTGCGATCCCCTTGAGTTAACCATGTTATTCTAGCATAGCGTCCCCAAGCTTTCTGATTAAAGAGAAGAAGTTTCTCCCTTTGGATAATCAACCGATTGATATGCTTAATTAAAATGTCATTAAAAGGTTGATGCCACAATTTTAGTTGTAATTCCTTTATTTTTTTCCTCATTTGTAATCAGTTTATTGGTCATATGTCTATAGTTGGTCTTAGCCCAAACTTTAAGATCGGTTTTTATACGGATGAGTTTTTGTTGAATGCGAAAGAATTGAGAGCCTGTAATTGGATTGTTCCATTTCTTTTTAACAATAGAGTGTGAATGCTTATCCAAAGTCCAAAAATTTTGAAATTGAAATGGAGGTGGGCGATAATAGTCTCCTTCATTGGAGGAGAAGATGACTGGAGCATGATCTGAAACTGTGAATGGACCATAAAAAATGGTGCTTCTGTTAAACGCGTCATAAAAGGAGTTGTGGCTAATAGCCCTATTAATTCGTTCGCAAATGAGATTATTAATTATTACGTAAACCTCTCCAAGAGTAAGCTTGTTGGAGGCACGGGATGTCAATGGCGTTGGAATCAGAGAGGAGAGATGGTAGTCGATTAAGCTGATTTGATTTCAGCGGGGATCCCCCTCAATTTGTCTTGAGGAGAAAGCATTTCATCAAAATCCCCAAGCAAAATCCAGGGAAAGTGAAGAGAAGTAATATAGTTGTTTAAATAAGTCCAGAATGCATCTTTTTCGACATTTTTAGCCGGGCAATATGTGCCCAAAACTGAATACATTTTATTGTGTAGCTTGTATAGAATGTCGAGTTGAACCAAACGGTCATGAGAATAGTGATTTTGAACTATAATATTGGAGTTATTCCAACACACCCACATTCCACCCACATGGTTAACTGGTTCAATAAGTAATTTATTATGTAAGTGAAGTGCTTTAAGAATTCGATGGCTATTATTATTATTAGTTAAGGTTTCAATGATGAATACAATATCCGGATTATATTTGTTCTTTAAGTAGAGTAGCTCAAAGCTTGGGGTTTTTTACCCCCTTGGATGTTCCAGCATAAAATCTTTATATAAAAAACAGATTGAAGAGATATATTCGATGGGTAGGTTGAAAATAAACCTGAACATACATAGGCCAAAAATATGGCCTCATTACCTTTCTTCCTATCTTTGTTTCAGTTCTGAGAAGAGAAAATTGACCTGCCATAGAAAGAAAACGAGTCAGGAGGTGTATAACCACCCCTGTGCAAAAGCGAGTGTCAAGCACTTGGTTCAATAAGGCTACAAGAGCCTGGGCATTTAGATATAAACACATTTGGACTAGCAGTCCATTAGCGATCCAGTGCAATACCGGATTTGGCGATAAAAAGCTAATGAGCAGAACGATGGGCCTTTCTTCTCGTCCTCCGATCATTGAAGTGATGGAAAAAACACCCTGTCGCAGAATGAACATGAGAGACAGACAATAAGAGTCTTCCTTCATATGTTCTTTTATTAAGTACCTACAGTAAGAGCGAAAGCAAGAGCAAGAGCAAGAGTCATTAAGGGGTCTGGAGACACCCAAGTTCGTTTGCGTGTGATGAAACACACGAGTCCAAATGGGTCGTACGACCCAGATTAAGGAGATAAAAAATAAGACTATACGGAATGGAGCATAGCACATAGGATTGGTTGGAGATGGTTGGATAGACCTCCAACAAAGATACTTTCTGTGAGACTGCCTGAAAAACCAAAAAACATCATTAAGGGATGTGAAAGCACCCTAGTTCCTTTGCGAGTGATGTAGCACTCGAGCCGAAGAGCAAGCAGACATTAAGTGTAACATAGCAAGATTCAACATACAATCCCATAATTCCAAATAATCAGTACGAAACAATATCAGAATGATTACGCCACACCATATAAATAACTTGAAAATCTTACCGCTCAATAGATACTTGAAGAACTTGACAACTACATACTTTCAACAGCATAAACAGAGTGATAAAAAGTGTAGTCCGGATTAGATACTTAAGAGGGAAAACATTCCAATAAGAGATTGTAGTTAAGCAAGGGTTGACCCAAAATAGTTTTAGGTGGTGCAGACATTCCAAACTAATCATCCTATTTAAAATATTGTGACAGAAGATTAGACTAAGGAGAGTCCTATCAAGCAAGTAAAAATTCCAAGAAAAGTGCATAACAGGAGAAGGAAAATGAACTCGACTATAGAAAAAGGTTAAAATCCAATGTGAATGAAGAAGAGTAATGTTTAACACATAATTTGCAGCATAAGTTACACCATTACAAAGTCTTATTTGATAATTATAATTCTTCATAGAGTAACCCACAATTTTTCTATTGAGAAGCCATAAGTCAAAATTAAAGAGAATTACTTGCTAACCACGCAGATAAGAAATGCAAGAGATATTTACTCCAAATAAATGAAAAGCCCAATCCATAGCAAAGTGATACAATTTAAGTGATAAAAGTTGAGAAACATGGATAGAAGGGGTAGTTAACTCATACCAAAGCCAAATAGATGCCATAGAAGTGAGAAAAAAAATTGAAGTCCAACTATGCAAAATCAGCTTGAAGGAACTCAAAAAAGTGGTCAGACAATAGACAAGTAGAACCACAGCAAGAAGATACCAATTAGTTGATACAATCTTGGATCTCACGAGTAGGAAGCAAATCCTTATGAAACAAGAATAAATAAAACAATAGACAAGGAGGAGAAAACTTACCTGGATGAAGCGGTTGAAGGTGCACGCATCGTAGCGCGCGAGACAACGGCGAAGAACTCCATTCTCGGGATTGAGGGTGGTGGGCTCGATGGAGGTGTTCGGGCCACCTCTAGGAATGTTTGATATAGCATCCTTCAGGTTCGCCGAAGCAGTGGCACAATAGTGATACACTTGATTGGTATAGCGATTGGAGTCGGAGAAGAGCTGGAGACAGTGGCCTCGGCGGTGGTGGATGATGACTATGGGCATGGTGGTAATGACGGTGCTAGGATTCGGCTGGGTCGCGCCGTGCACAGATTCAGCGGAGGTGCGATGGTCGACGATGATGGGCAGTGCGGTGATGGTGATTATCGTTGATGGTGATTTAGAGGAAGGGTACAAAGTGGGGGTTTCAATGGAGGGAGGAAAGCGTGAGAAGTAAGCTGTGTTGGGTTTCATGTTTATAGGGCCTTCTCTCTTCATTTCCTTTTTTTTCTTTCTTTTTCTCTCTCTAGAATTCCAGAGCATCTTTTGGAGCATACTTCTCTCTAGAGAGAGCGACGAAGATGTTACTTACCTAGAGTAGTCTTGTTCCTAAGATTAATCAAACAACTTTTGTCGCTTCGTAATTAAGAAATAGAACTCCATAAGGAAAACAGTTTCCTTTTCAATACCTCTATTATAAGACAGTGAAAGTTAACTTTATAAATAGTTGGATGGGAATCATTAAGTTATAACAGACCCATTATCTCACGATAAATTATTATAAGTACACCTTATGTAAGATTTGATTTGTGATTTGGGGATGACAAGCTAAGCAGTTCTTTTTTTCTTTTTTTCCTAATTTGCTTATACATATGCGATACTCTCGGAAAAATGAAGTTGAGACTTGAGAGGGAAACTTAATCTTGCTTTCACTATGAGTGCATGCAGATAGCATTTTTCTTAATCTTTTTGTAGATTTCAAACAATGCAAGGTCATAGTTACATGTGAAAGTATTAAAAGTATATAATCGCGTTATAGAAAGGGCATATATTTCGTGTTTGGATCCTCTAGAGTTCTTAAATAACTATACAATGGTAGAGTTTGAGCAATATCAACCATTGAATAAAAAATCAATGGCTCATATATTAACTTTCTAAAATTCCCCCTATTTTTTCTCATCAAAATTATTCACCCCATAATTTTCCCCTCCCACCAATATAAGCCCTTGATTTTGAAATATATGGTCTAGATACAACTCTACCTTGTAGAGTTTTATTAAAACTCTAGAGGATCCGGATTCATATATTTCATATGACATGATAGGATTTGCAGACAAACAACGACTGATTCCAATAATTTGTCAACGTTATCAAAAGAATAATTTGCTCGTCTTTCCTTTAAAATTTATTTCTAAAATAACATATAACACATAAACAAAAATTGCAGTTAATTTCTCAGACAATACCAAAGAAAAATTACAGTAGAAAAGTAAGGTTTTGTCGACGTACATTATTTGTCAAGATCTCAAAGCTATGTCATAAACAAGTTACCAATATTATGTGAAACTTTATAATATGAGGACCACATATTGATTCTGATAAAGAAAATTGCCTATACTTTTATAAAAGAAAATTGATGTATGTCAAAGTCGGCCTATTCTCGGCAGTGGCGGATTCAAAAATTCAAGGATAGGATTATGAATATAATAAGATCAATATATACAAGTTAAATGTAATAATAGCAGTTAATTACCGTCTAAGAGTATACGTCAGACTGTTGGCACTTTCAATAATGATGGGGAAAATTTGTAGTAAAAATTTGTATACCTTTTTTTTGTGCTAACTAAGTAAGATATAATGAAAGCAAACAACCATTACAACCAAACATCTAGACTTTGAGGGGAAAAACCAACTAGGTTGGACCCTCCCCAACAAAGCTAGGACAACTAATTACAAACATGAAGAGTAATTTGCCTCATTCACTCTCTATCTACTTTTGAAACTTTTTTAGGCATAATGCTATACACTCTATCTATAACAGTTCTTTGTATGCTATTAACAATTTTATTCACAGTAACAACCTTTTTCTCCCAATACACTTCATTTCTAACTTTCCAGATGTTGTAGATAACAGCAGCAAGGGTGGCTGAGAACACATTCTTCTTGAATTTGCTTCTTCTACACACCTGAATCCAGCGCACCACACCAGCAACAGTATTAGACATGTTGTCTATCTGCAGCCATATCTTGATTTGACTCCAAATTTCCTGACTATAACTACATTGAAACATCATATGATCCTGACTTTCATCATAGCTGCCACAAATGAGACATGTTGGTGAGTCACTCACTCCAATCTTGAATAATCTTGCTGTAGTTTGGAGTCTATCTTTCATTGCAAGCCAAATGAAGAGCTTGTGCTGAGGAATAGAAAGCGTATTCCAAACTTACTTATCCCAGTGTACTCTATCAAGATCACCCACCAGCTTTGAGTAAACCTTGCTAACTGAATAGGGAACCAATTATTTCAAATTGTTCTCTGAAATCACCACTTTCAACTTATTTTTAACCTCACATACTTTCTTCCAATACCAACTACTCCCCACTGGAGGCTGGTAGTCCCACTAATTGTTGTTTTTAACATAAATCTCATTAACCCATTTGATCCATAGGTTATCTTTCTTAGAAGCAACAACCCAAACATACCTCCCCATTGCAGCTGTATTCCAGTGACTAATCTGCCTAATTCCAAGGTCACCAACATATTTAGGCAAACATACCTTAGCCTAGGCAACATAACCTGGTTTTCCACTGTAGTATTCGCCAGTCCAAAGGAAGGCTCTACATATACTCTCCACTTCTCTGAGCACCTTCCTAGGCATAATAAACACCTAAGACAATTAGAATTGAATGCTTAAGAGAACTGAGTTCACCAGCACCAATCTACCCTAGTAAGCAAGCTTTCTACTACTCCAGCAGCTTCTTATTCTGGCTGTAATCTTCTCAACTAGGTTCATGCAGTCCTTCATTGAGATTCTCTTGAAGCTATTTGGCACACCAAGATATTTAAAGGGGAAAGAACCCACTTTAAATCCAGTCACATTCACCAATCATTGTATCACTTCTTGTTTCATACCAGCGGCGTACATTTCAGTTTTGTTCTCATTAACTTCAAGGCCATATACCTCAGAGAAGTGTTTGAAGCCCTGAAGCAGAGAGTATACAGAAACAAAATCCCCTCTACTACAAAGTATTATATCATCGGCAAAAACAAAGATGATTCAATCTAACACCAGAGCATCTTGGGTGGAACTTAAACTGAGTTTTATCCCCCGCCACCTTTAGAGTTGTAGTTAGATACTCCATACACATAACAAATAACAAAGGGGAGATAGGATCCCCTTGTCTAAGCTCTCTCTTGCCTTCAAAAAAGCCACAACATTGGCCATTAATCATCAAAGTAAACCTAGGAGAGCACACACACTCAAGAATGAGATTAATGAATTTCCTAGGAAAGTAAAGACCTCTCAACATTTCAGCAAGAAAGTTCCAGTCTATTGAGTCATAGGCCTTTTTCAAGTCCATTTTTATAATACAACCAGGACTTGTGCTTTTCCTACCATAATTTCTAACCAAATCCTGACAAATCATGATATTGTGACCAATAAACCTCCCCTGAATGAAGGCCCCTAGGTTCTCAGCAATGATTACAGGTAGGATCATGTTTCATCTAGCACACATGACTTTTATAATACATTTATAGGCAGTATTGCATCATGCAATAGGTCTAAACTCAGTGACACTACTAGGGCATTTAACCTTTGGGATCAGAGTTAAAATGGTAGTGTTCAGTTCTTTCAAGAGCTTACTAGAATTGAAGAAGTCTTTGATGGCTGCAATGATGTCAGGGCCTACAGTAGGCCAAGTATCTCTAAAGAAATGGGTCTTAAATCCATCAGGACCTGGGGACTTATCTCCCGGGATAGAGAACAAGGCTTGACAAATTTCATCCTCACTAACAGGCCTCAGCAGTAGCTCCTGGTGGTCAGCAGTAAGAGCAGGACCATTGGACAAGATTTCCTCACACACACTACTGTTTCTCACCTTAGCAGTACCCAGAAAATGAGTATAATAGGTAATAAAAGCTTCTTCCACCTTGTTACCCTCCACCCATTTACCATTCATGTCTTTAATACCATACACATTGTTTTGCAATCTTCTCTGTCTAATAGCTCTATGAAACAAGCTTGAATTTTCATCACCATTTTTAATCCATGAGAGTTTTGTTTTTTGTCTCAGAGACATATAACACTCAGGAATTCTCTTGTACTCATCAGAAGCCATGATCTCTTTCTCAACATCACCAGGATCTTGTTTAAGATGCTTTTGGCATTTAATCAGCTTCTCATAAGCTTTTGCATCTGCAACTTGAATTTCTGTAAATTCATTTTTATTGATCAGCTTCAAAGTCTACTTCACTCTCTTTAGTTTCTGAACCACATAGTACATTGTAGTACCATTTATCCTACTCTCCCAGCATTCCTTTACTTTTTCCTGAAAATCTGGAGCTTGACTCCACATTTTATAGTACTTGAAAGGAGCTCTTCCACCTCTTCTCTCATCAAATACAGACAACATCATATGTGAATGATCACATAAGCCTTCAGGCATAAACCAGGCTTCAGAAGCAGGAAACTTCTCACACCATTTCTCATTACACAAAATTATATCCAGCTTACAATAAACTCTTTTATCCCCAAATTGCTTATTGTTCCAAGTGTAGAAATTACCTGTGGATTTCAGGTCTTCCAACTCACAATTACTAACACATCTTCTAAAAGAAATCATTTCACCATCTCTAACAGTTGATCCAATCCTTTCATCCTTATTCAGAACACAGTTGTAGTCACCCATAGCAACCCATGGCCCTCTAGTCTTCTGAGCAATGTGCTCCAAATCCCTCCAGAGAGATTCCCTTTGAGTAGCAGCATTATAAGCATAAACAAAGATGCAGGCAAACTCATGACTACAACTAGTTGTTTTAACATGGAAATGAGCGAGTTGATCAGTTATAATCATAATGTCAACATGGAAAGCCAATGCATTCCAAGCTATAATAATTCTCCCACTAGGGTGAGCTGAAGAATTGCAACATAAACACCAGCCAGGAAACAGATTCTGGTACATGCATCCCATTTTATTCACTTTCACCTTAGTCTCAATGAGACTAACAAGTCTAAGAGACCTAGTGTTAAGCACCTTCTTCACATCATTTTGCTTCTGAACACTAGTTATCCCTCGAACATTCCAACATAGGACTTTATCCATGATCAGTAGGAGAGTTCCCCCATCCCCACTTCATTTTCTGCATCATGTGCACAAGGAACATCCCCAATCATTATCTCATCAGTTTTCAATCCTCCCAGGGCCTCAAAAGAGTTTTTAATCACAGTAGATGTAAGTCATGTAACTGGTGATTCAACTCTTCTGCTTACTGATTTTGACACTTGAAACTCAATATTTACAGCTGGTTTTTCAATCACATTCTCTTGGACAAGAGCAGGGGCTTTAGGCTTCCATACTTGCTTCTCCTGTCTCCATCTACATTCCTCTACTCCATGGCCAAGTTTCTTACACTTAAAGCATGAAACTGGTTTCCACTCATATTTAACATCAATAACCACATCTAATCCCTTCTCATCTATAAATGATATTTGATTAGGAAACTCCTGATCAATTTTCAATTCCACCATTAACTTAGCAAACTGAAGTTTCTCACGCCTTTCAGTTACTTGATCAACCTTAACAAACTTACCAATCTGAGCAACAAATTTCTCCAAACATCTCACACTCCAGTATTTGAAATCTACTTTCAAATGGATCCAAGTACGAACCACTGCAACATCTTCCTTGTAAAAATCAGTATCAGCCTCCCATGCTTGAACAATCAAAGGCTTGCTATCAAAAAACACCATACTACTTGCTAAAACCTCATCCCTTTTGTCCATAGTAAAGAATCTAACAATATAAACCCCCTTGTTAAGCATAGCAACTCTATCAACACCCATACTCTTCCAAATTCGTCTAATGAATCCATCCATGACATAAGTAGGTGGATTAGCACCAATTACATAGCAAATCACCGAGGAATTCCAAAAATCAATCTCAGGTTGAATATCTTCTAAATTAATTTTAACCTTATTACATTCAATATCATCATTCTTCTCAATTTCAGAATGATCAGATAGAGATCTCATCTCAGGATCCGAAAATTGAAGGATTGGAACAGGGTCTACTTCACGAACACTACGATCTGCCCATGAAATCTTCCTCCCCTGCTGTGAACCACCTCGATCTCCAGTCGTATGCACTGCAGACAGCCATTTAGAGAACATTCTATGAGTTTGTTGGCTTCGCTGAATATCTCTGAGGTCATCTTCTTTAGATTGAATAACAGGTTCAATCTCCATAGCTGAAATTCCAAGTAATTCATCCATTGTTTTTGTCTTTTTCGCAACTGAATCCGAGCTACGCCCTTTTGCTTTTCCAGTTTATGCTACTGATTTCTGACTCCTCGAATTTCTTGCCATGGCTACGATGATGTCACATCGAGAGATATACTAGAGAGAGAAAGTCAACTTGCTGTCTCCGGACTCCATTTTAAACCTTTGTATACATGCTTTGCTCCTTGTTTATTTGATATTCTCTAAATGAGCAAAATTATACTCATTTCTAACCACTTCTGCTCATTCACCCAAATGAATAAACTTTATCAAATGGAAAAACCCTTCTACTCATTTGAGAAAATGAGCAGGCACTTTTGCCTAAATGAGCACACGTTTACTCATTTTCTCAAATGATAATAACAAGTATTTGCTCATTTAGAAAATGCAATATTGATTTCAAACGTGAAACTAAGTCCATCATTGATGAACTCCGAAGCTTCAATATTTATTTTTGCCATTGATGAATCCCAACCTTTTAGCATATATTACAGTTCATCAATTTGATTGGTTACGATGAGAGAGAAACCATGAAGGAGAGAGAAATTTGGAGGTGATAAGCAATGGAGGAAAGAGAAATTTTGAGTTAAGAGACACAATGGAGGTAAGAGAAATCTAAAACTAGTGTTGATCCTTAAATCATATTTTGCATTATTATCGATCATTAATTCCGTCCTTAAAGAATTTGTAAAACTCCAATGTTGATTCTCAAATCTAAAATTAATTCCTCCATTGATGCAACTCAGAGCTGCAATATTTGTTTTTCCCATTTATTAATTTCGATGAAAGTTGCAAATTTGGAGCACAGAGAGCAATAATGTAGGACGAAAATTTAGAGTTGAGAAACAATGGATAGAAATTCGGAAGTAAGAGAAACAATAGAGGAGAGAGAAAATTGGAGTTAATTAAGCGAAATAATAAAGAAGAAGAGTGAAGAAGAGAAAGAAATAAGTGAGTAGAAATGAGTAAAATTTTGTTCATTTGGATAATTTATTACAAAAATTTCCCGTGGATGTACCATGAATGGACTCACAATGATGTCTAGGGATGTTCTAAAAAGAAACAATAATTGTAACCTTTGAAACCAATCTTCTTCGTTCTTTCGCTTAATTAACTAAATACTTAAGTTCAAAAATTTATGTAAAACTATCCCCCTTCCTCAAAGGATTACTCGTTTGGTTTTTTCACGATCTCCAAAATACACATTTGACAGTTAATATCTCCAAATACATTTCTTAATGTTTTTCCCTGCCTATATATACACTAGTGACAAAAATTGATTTATATTTAGAGAACCATTAATAATTTTTTTTCAAAAAAGTAATGTTTAATTCTTTTCTGTACAAACTACTAGGAGTATCTTTATCACAGTATACAAATTTATGAACGTAGCTAATTAAGATTCAATTAATTTAAGTTTTCTTAATGTCCCTTTTTTCATTACTAGATACTCCGTGCC
>CANSZD010004091.1:95000-103649 GCA_947648045.1 Beta corolliflora
TGATACATGAAACAAATTGTTCAATACTTGAGAGTCAATGCTTAATATCCGAGACTCACTGTTCAATACATAAGACTCATTGTTCAATACTTGAGAGTAAATGTTTAATATGAGACTCAGACGTACTCATTGTTCAATATTTGAGAGTCATTAATATTGTAATATCTAATACTCATTGTTCAAACATGAGACTCATTGCTCAGTATATGCATGTGAGAGATAGTGCTCAATATATGAGACTCATTGTTCAATACATGAGATGAGAGTCATTGTTCAAAATCTGAGACTCATTATTCTTCACTACATTCGATTCATTGCTCAATACATGAAACTCATTACTCAATGCATGAGACTCATTGTTCCATATCTGAGAGTCAGTGTTCGAAATTTGAAACTTATTATTCGAAATATGAGACTCATTATCTAATATCATAAACTAATTGTTCATAGTTTCGTCATACTATGTTGTTAGTGAGTCGCGCCATATAGTACTTCAAAAGTAAAACAACCTACTATGTTAACTTCAAAATAGAAATTTGGAAGTACTACATACAATATAGACTCGCTTCACTCTCTACATTTTCCCCCAAAACCCAAAACCCAAACCCTAAGGGAAACCCTAAAGGACCCGTCGCCCACGCAGGCTCGCTAGTCGCCGGCCTGAGCGCGCGTTGCTCCACCGGTCGACGGCAAGCCTACCTCCCCTGTCCTCTAATTCGTAGCATAGGGTAGCATAGGTTAGTTCCCCTTCCCTTGTTCCCACCCCAGTCCCCGTTTTTTGTGCGTCTCCCCCCTCACCCTGGCGTTTGCAGAGTCTCCCCGCCCCCTTTCCCTATTTTTTGTCCCCCCAGGGTTTCCTTCCTAATGTCTCCCTTCCCCCTCTCCTTCCCCGTTCCCCGGTGTATCGTCGTTCCCTTCCCCTTCCATGTTATCCCTTCCCTGTCCCCTGCATTTGTGGTTGTTGTTGCTTCGTGGCTTAGGTTAGTCGATTCGCCTGAGAAGCGTCCTGATGCACACGTAGCCGCCGCCTGTGTGCAGTTCTTCCCCTTCCCCCCTGTTTGGTTTTTTTGGTTTCGTGGCTTAGGTTTGCTCATGTTTGGTTGGTTCACCTGAGAACGCCGTCACCTGAGTGCAAGAACTGGTGCAGCCAAGGCCTTGTCGATTAGAGGGTGGCTACTTGGAAGGATCTTCACTCTTTACCTGTTCGTTTAGTGAAGCCTCATTGTTAAAGGTCGTCTGTTGGTTATGGTGATCAGTTCTTTAGTTTATTTCTGTTATGTTTTTTTTGTTTTAGTCTTTGTTTAGTCGTCTCCAGATCCAATTATCCTTGCCATGTTGTTTATGGTTGTGTATGTTAGGGTGATATTTAGTATTACTTGGTGGGCGTTAGAAGGACCTTGGTTTCCTACGATGAGGGATGATCTAGGAAATCCGATCTATAGTGAACTTGCTCCTGTAGTTTGCCATTGTTTGGTTCAAGTAGCTTTACGAGTCCGAGTGTTGGGTAAGATGAGAGGCAATTTTCCTTCTAAGTTAGGAATCATGTCTGTTGTGGTTCGATCTTCTTGAGGTCGATCTTCATATCGGAAGACGGGGGTGAATTCAATTAAGCTAATTCGTCCCAAGTTCATGTGATGACTTCGGGAGTCATCATACATCAAATAATGCATCTTGTGGGAAGCCCTCCAATTTGATTTGGGGCAAGATTCGACCTCCGTGCATTTTGAGTTTTTTACTTTACGGGCAAAACTCGGAAACCCTCAAAGCAGGTCGAAGTCACATAGGATGTGGGTTACGTGGTTCCATCGGTAGAATTCGAGGAAGAAATTTACGCTCAAGGACCTTGGGATTTATCATCTTGTGAACAAAGGGTTCAACAAGATGAAATACAATCAATCTCTCTCGAAGATCGTCTAGGTTCAACATCTCAATGACTCTCTTTCATTATATTAGGTCTTTTTTTCCAAGACATATTACTCAAACCCACCAAAAAATCGGCCACGATAAGGTTCATTTGGGTGGATCAACAACAAGTTGGTTTTTCTTAGTAGGATATGTAAGAGCAAGTGAAGCTCACCTTAATGTTTATTTGCATTATGTTTCATGTTTAGCTGTAATAGCATTAAGTTGTAGTTCTGTTTTTTAATCAATGAAAATTTTCACGATGTAAAAAAAAAAAAGCAAATAGAAATTTGGGCATAGACAACAACTCCCTCCCTTCTACAAAAATGGTCCTTATCTCTATTTAATTAGCCCATTCTGCAAAGTTCATTTTTTCGCTTTATTTCATTTTTTGTACAATGTTTTCCTCTTTTTCCCCCTTTCTTACCCAACCACATGAGTCTAGTTGGTTTATTAAGAAATACTCATCATATTTATTACTACCTACATCCCATATTGATTTCAAAAGTTAGATTTTTCATTATTCACATGGCTTACTTCGACCATAATTTTTAACTAGCTAGTATATAAAACGAATCTATCTATACAAATATATTAAAAGCCGTTCCTATCAAAAGAACGGTGCCATGTGGCACTCTTCTCAAGCTTCTAATACATATGCTTATGATCTCATTTAAAATATTTAACAATGTGTAGTTGTTAGGAATCGAACACATGACCTTTGAAATGGAATATGAGAGTTTAACCACCAATCCACTACAATTTCAATGTTTAATGTTTCAAAGTAAGACATAATAAAGTCTTATAATTATATTAAACTATTAAGATATAGACAAGCTTTTTTTAATGTCTAACATTTTTATCAAGGTATACCTCAATTATGTTGAAATTGTTATTTGTATCCCCAATTCCTTGAGTTTTTTTTTAAGAAAACAACTTATCATGGCATGACATCCATTTTTCAATTTCGCACTAGACAAACTATTAAGAAAAGTAAATGAAATCAACTATGATTTTTATGAATAATACTATATTTGATAACTGTATCTTACCCGGGGCATCGTCCGGGCCAAAATACTAGTTTTTGTGTATAAGATATTCTAATATTTATCTCGATGTCGATTTTTAATATTACATAATTTTTACTAATATTAATTAGAGATATTAAATTAAGTTATGTGGCAAGTGTGCTAGTCAAACTGTCGCAATTAATATGGGAATGATGTAGTAACAACTTTCTCTCTCCTGTCAAAATGTAAAATAAAACACCCCATTTTCTAGTAATGTTTTGTTCTCTTAACCTAAAATATGGTGTTGGTCTAGTCTAAATTTTATAAATCTTCATTTTTCTTATCTGATCATATAGGATATGATCTCATGGTCTGATTGAATATTCTTAAGCTAAAAGACATTATCATGTGAAATCTTGTTAGAATCTTCTCATGTATCTTTCAGAAATCTAAGTTTCATTACTTTTACTATTACGGATTTAGATATTTATGGTAATAAGTAAATACAATTAAGAACATACTCGCTTTTAGGATGCATTTTGTTCACCCGAACTTATCTCAACTAAATTTATGTGAATATACCAAACGCATTGAACCTGATCGGAACTTATTATACTTGATTGGACATGATTCGAATTTATTGGACCTGATTGGAACTTAATGGAACCAACTGAAACTCATTACACCTAATTGGAACTTAGACCTTATTTGACATGATTGGAACTTATTAGACCTTATTTGACCAAAATTGTGATGTAATAACATAATTTTTTTCCTATGAAAGCTGTACATTTACTTCTATAACACATTTACAACCTAGGATGACCAAATAAAAAGAGCCCAGCCATCGCCCACAATCTAGTATTATCTACCACATATACAATTAAACCACTCTTTATCTTTAATTGATATTCTACTAGGCATTACAACATAAAACATATGAATCGGTGTGCTCTTCAGAGTTTCCAAAATCTTCTTTGGACTCCATCCAACCATATTCCAGATAGCTTCATTTCTAGCCCACCAAATGTAATAAACTCTTGCCAACACAATTTGAGATAATCTTCTTTTGACATCGAGTTCTTACTTCTTCTCTCAAACAGAATAATTCTCTGGAATTGAACTTGAGTGCTATGAATTCCCGACCAATCATAAATCAAAGTCAACAAATTCCTAGCATACTCACACAGGGAGAAAAGATGTTCCTGAGTCTCGTCTCCAGCAGTACAAAGTTGACATCTTCCATCATCAATCACCCTAATTTTCTACAACTAATCAGTTGTTCTAAGTCTACTATGAATAACCAACCAACTATAAATCTGTGTTTTGGAATTACAATTTTGTTCCATATGTGCTTATCCCATTAAACTTTCTCCAGATTACCCACCAACTTATCATATACCTTCCTAACACTGAAACTGGTCATGTTTACCATGTCTTGCAATGAGAAACAAACCTTAATATCCTCCTTGACTTGGCAAATCTTCTTCTAAACCAACTGCTACAATTTGGTGGCACATAATACCACTAATCATGATCCTACATATACCCCGGCATGGATCCATTTGATCCGTAAATTATCTTGTTTACAAGCAATTGCCGGACATACTTTATTAGAGCTGACTTTATTCCTTCCGTAATCTTCCAAATACCTAATCCCCCTATTGTTTTAGGGGTACAAGCATGACTCCATGTAATATTCATAGGCTTCGCACAATAACAAGAACCACTCCACAAAAACCCGCATATTTTCTCAATCTCCTGAAGAACACTACTAGGAAGAATAAACACTTGTGCTCCGTATATGTGAATACTAAGCAATACTAAGTTCATCAATTGAACTCTCCCAACATAGAAGAAATTTCTACTACTCCTTATCTTGATTCTTGCACTCATTTTTTAACTACCACATTCAACCACATACACTCTCTTTGAAGCAGATAGGAAACCCTAGATATTTGAAGGGAATGGAGCTATAAGTGGAACCCGGACACCTCCTTGATCCTCAAGATCACATCATTAGGCACATACATTTGAAGTATAGAACTTTGATTTATGCACATTAATTCATAGCCTTGATGATTTCGAAGAAAGCTTGAAAGCTTGCGGCACTAAATACACCGAAGGTAGAGTTTGGTCGACTTGGGCCCCGTACGCCCGAATATTAGCGGGCTTTGAGCAACACTTTTTGCCCAAGGTTCGGGCCTTGCTTGACCCTATTTCGGGCAAAAATTTGGCCCATGGGTAATCTACATCCGGATATTTAGGATAAATTTTAGGTCGGCCCGAAAAGCCCGCTTGTCCTGGCATAAATTAGCGGGCTTTGCCGCTAAAATTTCAACCCTAAGCTTTTGGCCCGAAATGGGCCACTTTTTTTCGGCCAAAGCCCGGCCGGCCCATGATCACCTCTAACGAAGGGAACACCCCTTCACAACACAAAATCACATCATCAGCAAACACCAAGTGAGTGAGCTTAAGAGATTTGCATCTAGGATGATACCTGAAATTGGAGCTTACACTCATCTTCTTCATTACCCTAGACAGGTACTCCATACAAATCACAAAGAGAAGAGGAGAAATGGGATCACCCTGCCTTGAACCCCTTTTTGATTCAAAATACCTATGTGGTGAGCCATTAATCATCAAAGTAAATTTTGGAGACCTCGCACGGATCATAACCTTGACCTAATAAAATCGGGTTGGGAACTTGAGACCCTCCAACATTTCTTTTGAGAAATCTCATTCAATTGTGTCATAGGCTTTTTCATGTCTAGCTTCATCAGACAGCTAGCTTTCACATTCTTCCTTCCATAGAATCTCGTGATATCGACAAACCATTACATTATGTATAGTGAATCTTTCATGGACAAATGGTCCTTGATTCTCAAGCAATTGCATCGGGAAGCACCATCTTTAGTATATTACAAATAATTTTTGTTATACACTTATACAAAATATTACAGCAGGCAATAGGTCTAAATTAAGAAACATTGCCAAGACAAACAACTTTAGGAACTAAGGTGAGAATTGTAGAGTTTACGTCGGTCAGCGACTTCCAGAGAAAGAAATTTAGCACATCATTAGTCACATCATTCCAATTATGTGTCATGCATCTTTAAAGAAAAAACCACCAAAACCATCTAGCCCATAAGCTTCATCCCCACGGAATTGAGAACATAGCTTGCTTGACTTCATCAATTGTGAAGTTCCTTCCCAACTTCAATGCTTGCTCCTCACTCCTGGCCCGGTCCCATGCTCACAACATCGGCATGAACCTTGATCATGTTTTGAAGCAGTTGAACCTAACAACTTCTTATAATACTCAAGGAAAGTTGCATTAACATCTTGAAGACATTCTTTCCAGACCCCCTCACTATCATGAATAGCATAAATGTTGTTACGCATTCTCGACCTTAATAGTCGATGAAATAATGTTAAATTTTCATCTCCATCCTTACACCATGGCGCTTTCACTTTCTAAGCAAGGAATGACATATATTGATTGTGCACCCGATGGCTTGTATCTTCGAGTAGCTTCCCTCTCGGCATTTCCTAACTCCACATTACTAGAGTTGCTCATATACGTCGGCTTGAGATTTGGCTAGATCCTTTGCGGCGGCCTAGCTCGAGAACATTGAATATATCTGCAAAACCCTCCCTATATATTCAACTTCTTCATAGCTCTTTAATCAACTTCATTTTTTAAACGACCTTAACATTTGAGTGCCTTGCACACTCCCACACACCAGCAATCAACAATAATCTCATTAAAATTATGAGCAGTACTCCACATTGTAAAGTATTGGAAAGGTCTCTTCCCCACTTCTACCGATTCACCCATCATAGAGGCGATCAAAGTTTCTTTCGGGTAAAAAGTGAGCGGCAACGAGTAGGAAAAGCCTCATTCCAATCATTATTCACCATTACTCTATCCAGTTTGCATAACACTCTCCTCTCAAAGCATATTGCTTGTTATTCCATGTGTAAAAACACCCAGTACTTGCAAGATCTTGCAATCCACATGCTAGAATACACTACCTTAGCTCTTCAGTTTCTTGAGGCCTCACAGTAGACCCCACTCTTTCATTCAAGTTCAAAGCACAATTAAAATCACCAACATCCATTCATTGATTTGTGGAGCAATGTCCGTAAGATCTCTCCAAGCATCTCTGCTTCCCTAATCATTAAAAGCATAAAGAAAAGTGCAGTAAAAAGATACAGTAGCATTAACTTGAGACACTCTGCAGTGAATAATTTGACTAGACACAACCTAAATAGTCACATGAAAACTCCTAGGATTTCAAGCTACAATGATCCTAACCCCCTTATGAAAAGCATAATTGGTAGTAAAACACCACCCAGGAAAAATACTTTGGTAAAGGCTGCCCATATTGCAAGCCTTTACTTTGGTCTCAAGGAGACTCGCTAAATCAAAGCTCTCATGCTAAGAAACTTCTTAACATCTCTTTTACTTTTGTGAGTGGTTATGACATAATAATTACGGTTTTTTCAGGAAATCTTTGAGTGATTGTTTTTTTAAATAGTTATAAAGCTTTAGAATTAGCGATATCTAGGGGTTTTATAAAATACGTCAGAATCCCGTATGGTAAATACGTTTAAGCTTTGTTAGTCATTAACTTTTAATTCCGTTAATTAAGCCTAATTGACCCTAATTCTCCTCCTTCCGTTCTTTTCCCTTTGATTTGCTCACGGCAGCCACCATGGCAGAATAGCACCACACCCACAAATACCCCCCTCAACAACTCCCCCACCATCTCCCTCCCTCAAAAATACCCAAACCACCACTCTCACCGTCGCACCACCACTCTCTCTCACCGCCGACCTCGACAACAAAATCTTCTTCTCCCTCCCCTAACTTGTCTCCCTCCGCAACACTTTCCCAACCAACACTCTCACCTCCCTCCACTAACTTCGCGTTTCGTCCTCTTAAGTAACTCCCTCTCTAGCCCACTCCCATCTGACCTCCACTCTCACTCCAATCTCATCCTCCCTCTCAGCTTCTGTTTTCTCTCTCTATAATCTTCACGTCCTCGACCTCACTTTCAATAGCACGAGTTTTTGGGTCGAGTTTTCTTTGCGATTTTGACTTGTATTGGTCCTTGTCTTCTTTGGTGGTCTGTTTGCGGTGGTGGCTCGGGTTTTCTGGCGAGGTAGTGTTCTTGTCGTGGTTTTTGTCTCGATTTTGGCCTTCTTCAAGTGAAGGGTAGAAAAAGGAGGGAGTTGGACAGTAGTGTATGAAGAAGGTGGTGATGGTGGTGATTGGGGTGGTGGGTGGAGAGACTGTCATGGAGAAACTAAAGGTAAGAGAGAAGGAAAGAGGAAAGTTAGGGCAATTAACATAATTAATGGTTAATGACTTAGGAAGTTAGCGAATCGTTAGTTATTAAGGGTATTCAGATATAATTAATAAAACTCGATAGTATATGGTGAATTACGGAAAGTGTAGGGGTATATGTTGAAAAAAATCACTCGGGGCATTTGGTGAAATCCTAATAATTATTAATCTCTTATCAATAATATTTTACTAATTATCATTAACAAAAACATACTACTTATAATTTCAAATTATTACCTATAAATTATTAATAATTTAATTAATATAATAATAGCATAGAATAATACATATATAATAATATAATAATAACATCAATATATATATATATATATATATATACATATATGTATATATATATATATATATATATATATATATATA